>CM046440.1:1139885-1374885 GCA_025506505.1 Flaveria sonorensis | reverse complement strand
AATATATATATATATATATATATATATATATATATATATATATATATATATATAGAGAGAGAGAGAGAGAGAGGAAGAAAAACAAATAAAACATAATTTATTGAAATATACAAACCTATTGTGGCATTCTATTTTCTTTTGATACTATGTTATGAAAATGGTAAAATGATATAAAAAGAGAAGGTAGACCATTTATAATGATCAAGGAATTAATATGTTCTTGACTTAATGTAAAAATAATAATAATGGGTGTGCATACATATAATACACATCGGTTAAAATAATTGAAACTCTAGTGATGCAACGCTTTGAAATTCGTCTACACAAAACCTGGCTGTACAGGAGTTAAACATTAATCAAAGATTTTAAAGCATCCGTTGCGGGAACATTTACTAATTAACTAGTAAGACAACACAATGAAAGTGTCATAAATCTCATTCAAGATGTTTAAAACGCAGATATTTTAAAGACTTAGGGGCAACGTGACTTTGTTTGATTTGATTTGCTTATTGAGGTACAGATTCTTGGTTCCTTCTATCGTAGTATAAACCATCTTTTTTCCGTTACTTTGGAGTACGGATATTTGGTACTTTTATTGTTATTTTTTGCCGTTACTTCCGTTGATATGACCCGTTTGGAATTCGAGCATTTACTAGTCGTCTAGTATTATTTATTTAGTTCTGCTCTGAATCGTTTTGAGACTTGTAGCATGCAATAGATTTTATAAATTTGTGCTCATTATTGCATGTTCTTAAAAATAATAAGTTGAAGTTTATGGATACGTTATGTGTTAGGTAATCATACTACCCTTTGATTTAGTACTCTTTTACCCGAGAATGTCCGACATGTCATTGTGGCGTCAATGACATGACACTTTTCGTGACGGTGTTTATAAAAAAAGTTCATGGCGTCTCCGTTAACACGCTTTGGCCATATTTATATGGGAGGCAAATGGATCGATCCTAGTTCAGTTCAGATCAGTTCAGTTCTGGGGGACGGAGTCATGTGTGTACGCCCATACACCATCTCATTGGTGCATAGTCTAGCTAGCTATGTACTTATTAGTTCAGTTTTGGCTCTGGGTACTTCTTATTTTACGCAACTTATTTTATTTGTGTATACTTATCGTGTGGATCAGTTCAATTTTAGTATTACATGTTCAGTTCAGTATCAGATATAAGTTTTATATGCTTGGAATTAGATTTCAGTTTTTAATATCATATGATCAGTTCTGTATTAGTTTCATGTGTCGAAGTTTGATAATACGATTTATCGTTATATCGTTACTGCTATTGTTCTTTCCGTCAATGAGCAACTTTTGTCTCAACAGTATTTTTCTTTTGTGGTGTTTTCTTATTTATTTGTAGGTAATCAAGGTAATCCGGAAAATCAGTGAAGAGTAAATTGAAGATCAAGACTTTACTTTTGATTTAATTGATGTAATGAATTTTAATTAGTTCATTTGAAGTATTTGGTTTGGTTGAATTGCTGATTTCAGACCGTCTCTTTTATATAATCGATTTGGTTTTTGATTTGATATCTATAATAGTGACATGTCAGCCTCTCAGGGTTGGGGTGTTACAGTAATGGTATCTGAGCCACTCTTGTGTCGTTCGGGATGGTGGGGCAATCCTCATCAAGAATGGTGAGTCCCCGAGGGTGTTCAAAGGGACACCTTAGGCCAATCCCATATCCATAGATTGGATGGTGGGGTAAACCTCATCGAGGACAATGAGTCCAAAGGGGGGGGGGGTGTTTGTAACACTCTAGGAAAATCCCACATCAGTCGTGGACATAAGAGATTCCTGGTTCAAAAGGAATATTTGGTCTCTAATATCACCAACGCGTTTTGGACGCATTGGCTGTGGATGAGAGGAGAACTCCATAATTAAGCGTGCTCAGGTGGCAGCAATCCAGGGAAGGGTGACCTCCCTGGGTAGTTTTCACCTGGGCAACAAAAGCAAATCTGTAAGCTCCTTGTGGGCAAAGCGACCAATATTGGTGGTGTGAGAGGCCGGGTGTTACATAAAATGTCTTACTTGACAAACATGTGAGGGTATTTTTGGAATTGAACGCCCTTGTCAAATAAAAATCAACTCCTTTTATAAATTATGTTAACCCACCCCTTTCAAGCCCAATTTCATGAATTAGGTTTTCAATTTCAGTGAATAATTCAATATTGAGCACATAATTATGGGTTTGATGGTTGTGTTTTGTTTGTGCGACAAGGTTGTTGTGACACATAGTCATGGACTGCAAGAAATCCAGGCAGACGATTCTTTCGGTGTCCAAATAAGGTAAGGTTATTGTCATTGAGATGTTCAATTCATAATTCTTCTTGTTTTAAAATCATATAATCGTATGCATAAACATGGGTTCTACTTGTTGGTTTATTGGTTGGTATGATCCATAAATGTGTCAAAAGAGCAATTGATGTCATCCTTGGTTTGTTATGGGCAAGACATGTAACTGAAGAATAGGTTAGAAGAAATCAAGATCAGCTTAGAGAAACTCAAGAGGAGCTCAGACGAAGTCAATCTGAAGCACAAAGATTCAAGATGTTTATGTTCTTTAGCTGGATTGGATTCCTTTTGATTTTGCTAGCCATGAAAATGTCAAAGTAAAAGTGAAATGTACAAGCTTTGTAAGTATTAGCATTGAATTAGCATGTGATATTAATGTAAGAACAGTATGAATGTAAAGAAAATGTTGTTTGAAAACTATTTTTCTTAAATTATTTTTCTTGGAGTTTCTGTTGTATATAATTTGACACACATGGACAGAATATAACATGACTAGAATCTAGAAGTACTAATACTGGACCATAACATGATAGTAAAAAAAAAACATCCAATACCGCCAAATATTGTCATACATACTACCAAATACAACCTTTCTTTAAGGATCAACAATAACAAATCAAATCGATCTAGTGATAAGAACGCGGAATATAATCATCACGGTAAGAAGATTTAACAAGTATTAAGATGAACACAAGTGTAAATAAACTTCGATTTTATTGCTCTCTGATTTAAAAGATTACAAGTACATGCGAAATCAGGAAAGTGAAAAAGCTTAGCTAAATTACATCAAAAGCTAACTATATATACTAAACCAAAATAGTTCTCGCGCGTGATGAAACTTCTCGCGTGGAAACTTCAGGTTCTCGCGCAACTGATACTGATCATCTTGATTTTGATTTCTCGAGCCTCTAGGTTCAATCCCAACAATCTCCCCCTAGGCTTCGTGAATCAAAGCTTTAGAAATCTACATCTACAACCTTGTAACTGCCCCCATAAGCATACATCTTATTATCCAAGGCCTTCGTAATCAACCAACCGAACTACGCTGCTATAAAATGAATTGATTCATTAGCTGCAATTGGACAAGCTTGCAACCTCATTAAATCATCTCTTCCAAATTTGAGCAGATCCCCAGGGTTGATGATACGGTAATCTTTATCAACACAATGTATTAAAGCATGTGATGCCTCCTTCTCACACTTCCACTACATAAGATTAAACAAGCTATTAACCCGTAGAGGAACGTGTATAGGAATCTTCCTTGCATATCTTGGATGCTTGTAAACTCGTATCTTCATCGGCTTATTCATATTTGGATCTATACGTGTCTCATCTTCAATGACTTTGGATTTTGCAGTCTTAAAGTCTTTAAAGTTTGTCTTGCTTTGTCTCCAGATCATGTTCCTTATCCAGTTCCCCTTCCCATAATTACTTGGATTTATGAACGGAACACGACCCATAGCATATAAGTCAGACTCTCTCAGCGTATGAAAGTCGTGCTCGTCCTTATAATACTCAATATCTCTAGCCTTTCTCTTCACAACATACATTTTCTTCTCTCCATCATACGCCCAACTAATAATCGGCTCCGAATTTCTATACCTTGTGAAAGGTTTGGAATGCCTCAGTGTATGTACATAAGCTAGTGGAGGAGGAGCATCAACAGTAAGATTTCCAACCTGATGTACTACTCTCTGTCCAATTCGATCCTCAATCTTGTCAAGTGGGTTGATTAGCACCAGACTCTTCAACAATCTCACCTTCTTCGGTTAAACTATCAAAGAATAAACTATGAAGACCGTTCCAAACACATCTGTAAGCTCCACTTCTTCTTCTAATCCGTCAAAAGGACCAAAGTCTTCATCAGACTCTTCAGTAATAAGTTGTTGCTAAAATGTATAGAATTACTTTTCGTACTTCTCCTCAGTTGCGGGATCTAATGGTGTATAGTTGATGTGTGTTTTGATATATATATATATATATGTATTTTAAAAATAGATTTTACACAATTAAGCTTTAAATTTATAAAAATGATTTTCACCTTATGACTAACTACACACATAATGGGCAAGTGTACCTATCGGATAGTAGTATAGCTTTTGGTAAAAACCAAGTATCGATCCATGGACACGAGAGCTACTGATACTAAGCCTTTGTCATTATATAGCCGATGAAATATGATTTATGAATAAGATGATTAACTAATTTAGCTAATAATTAAACTAATGAAAAAAGTAGACGAAGATGAAATAATCAATTAGAGGAAGATATCACATAGACTTCAAATCCGCTTAGCAAAACAATGACAAAATACATGAACCTATGGTGAGATCATCCTCTACGCATGAAAGATGTAAATTAGACTCCTGTCAAGGTTATCTAATTATATAACTCATTGGAAAGCTAAAACGATAAACACATAATAGCCACCTAAAGTTATGCCATGAAGACCTAATGATATAGTTAAGCTAAAGTTAAAGATGGTTAGGACTCCCGTCAAGGACACCAAACCCACAAATCTTTGGAAAGTTAACACGATGAACACATGGTAACCACCTCAATTCGTTTAATGTAATAATAGCTATGTAAATCCTTCAATTTATGAATGTCCTAACACCAATACACGGATCATAAATATGCACATTATATATGGTTACACATACGCAATGTTAGGAGATATTCATAACAAACACAATGGTATTCACAAACATAAGTATTTGGATGCAGACTTGTTCAACTTGACTAAATAATCAACCATCATTTACCATTCCTAGTCAAATACCATAAACCACACACTAATGTATGCATTTCATGAGTAGATGTTCTAAAACACAAAGTTTTCCAACAATATGTGATTATAGCACCCATAAGATTCATCATTTCATCAATTTTAACAAGCATACACAATCATTGAAGATCATTCATAACCTTGTAATAAGCATTGACCTAATCATCACCAAAAGTTACATGTAAAATGTCAAAGTAAGCTAAGTTTCATCTAATCTAAGTGATAAAGAGTATTTAGCCTATGAGGCTTACAAAAATCACAACTAAGCTCATAACAATGGAAGAAAACATGATAGATCTGGATATTTTCAAACCAAAGATGAGTAGAGGTGGGTTGTGTGGAGTTTAATCTTCCTTTGAAATGCTTGATCTTTAAGCTAGCTTGAACTCTTGTAAGAACTCCTTCAAAGTACCATAAGAATGGAGAAAACTAGGGTTTCTACTCTAAAATTCATCTCCCCCAAAACGAAGAAGAAGAAGGGCTTAAAAGGGGGCCTGATGTGTGTTATGGTCATGACAGAATCAGTCATGACCATAATGCACAGGAAAAAGGGACCTGATACATGTTATGGTCATGACAACAGCCTCCAAACTTCTAAAATCTTCATGCATTTCTTGTCTTTTTCTTTTGAAATCATCAAGTAACCATCCAAAACTACAAAATCCAAATTAATCATAATTAAGTAAAGATTAATATGAATTTGTAATAAAAAGAACACGTAAGATGGGTATGAAATTGTAACAAAAAGAACACTTAAGATGGGTAAAGATATGCATTATTAACATGTATATTTATTCACATATCAATAGTCATCTGTATCATCAGGTTTTGATCCAGAGACATTGGCAGAACCCGATGAACCAGATAGAGCAGCAGTCGAACCCATATCACCACCTTGATCATCATCATCATCCTTTTTATCTCCTTTATCATCACCCTTATTATCATCACCATCATAAACATCATCATCATCATCATCTTCATTATCTATATCATCATCATCATCATAACTGAAATCTACCATATCCAAATCATCATCATCATGTACTGGCACAGGGATTGGTATATCATGTTCAGGCTACACAAATTCCTCTTCGGTAAACACTATAGGTCGATCCTCAGTAGCCTCAGTAGGAACAGTTTTAGATGGCTCTTGATCAACATTAGCAGTATTTGTTGTCCTTTCAGTAACAACAGCATCAGCAACTTGCTCTATAGCAATAGCAGGATCATCAACAGATTCAAGACTAGCAGATTGTTGTCCGCTAGACTCTTCGACTTCTGTAGTATGTTGTTGAGCAAACGTCAGTGGAACCCGATAAGTGAGGTCTCTATTGTTCTGCTCTGGAATCTGAACATAGCTAAATATGAATTGTTGTTGATGTTCAAGACTCTTGATCCTTTCATCCTTTTCTTGTTTTAGAGCATTTAAATCATATATTTGCTGAGTCTTCTCCAACATCTCCCTCTCCAAGGTTTGTACTCTCTGTTCTAGAGTAACCGATATAGGTGAACTAGAAAAAGTACTAACACCATGTCTTTGTTCTGGGGGAGTGTTAAGAAAATCATCCATTCCCACTTTCTTGTCAGTAGGATGTTGATCCCTAGGAGGTGTGCTTAACAAATCATTAGTAGTGGGCAAAAGCAGATAATGTTACAGTTCTAGATTCTGACTCACTGTGACTGGAGTGTCTGATACTAGAACATCAGTACTAGTCGACACAGTGGTCATCGGGGTCAGAAAATTTTGCAAAACACCTCGTCCTCTTCCCCTCCCATATGGACTTACATCAGAATCAGCTCGTCCCTTGCCTTTCTTCTTTCTCCTTTGAGTGGATGGTGAATCCTCAGGAACAAAATCAACATCTAATTCCTCAACAGTGCGTTTGGTAGGATTTTCCTGCACTCTGGGTCTTTCTTGTAGCACATACGGGACATTACCAATCTGATCACTGTTTGTTTTACTATCCGTGAACCAAGTGTTCACCTCATCTTCTACAGACATCCTAGTACCTTGTGAACTTCATGGAGCTTCCTCAGGAGTACTAGAAGATGAACTGGCATGATCAGCTTGATGAGTTTCAGCCTCATGCCGTTGGTCGGTAGAATGATCTCCTTCTAGACAGCCTTCAACAAATCTTCCAAGTTTGGCAAAGTTAACTCCATTCTAAGCATTTCCACGAGCTCCCATCAAATAAGTAAAGATGTCTTTCTTTATCAACATAATGACATAGGTGGTAGAACGAGACACTGCTAACGCAGGATGAGCAGCATTCACAATCATCTATATAAACCTGGGATACATGATAAACTTCTTTCCCACGACCGCTATCACATTCTTCTGCATCTCTGAAAAGATAGCCTTGGATATGCTATAAGGTAGATCGTCAACAAGAGATACTAGCAGGGATCCAAATAATGCACTCAGACTATCCATCCCAGCCTTTAGATTACATAGGCATTGCACCACCACATGAAATAAGTACTTCCAGAACGAAGGTAAGTACTTCTTCTCTAGTGAAGGATATCGATAATCATAACCCATCCTCTTAGACAATCTTTTGCCATGTCATCACAATCTTTACCGGTGCATTGGGCTGATCTTCCAATAGCAGTACAGTGTTAATCACTTCCAATGTAATAACAACTCTCTTCCCTTTAAGCGTAGCAGAGATGCACGATTCTACTTGAGAGTCTCTCTCATTGGCAGTTGAAATCCAAAACTGATCGATCACATCAGTATAGATGGTTGGACTAGCTGTAATGGCATGGTGAATACGAGATGTCTTAAGACCGTCAATAAATGATCAAAACAATCCCTTGTCATCTGGTATCTCTCCAAGAAATGCAACAACATTATGGTTTTTATTGAAAACCATTTGTCTCGCCATCTGAAAATTAAATCAAACAAGTTTTATTTTTCATACATAACAAGACATTCAGACTTAGAAAAACTTTGAAAATTTAAGAATTTTAAATTTTTCGCACATAAGCAACTAATCGCATGCGAATAGTTCATTTTCAGGTTTAACTTCTCGCGTGACAATATGGGTAATTGCATGAAAATGAAAATGACTTAAAGTCAACTTCTCGAGCGACAAGTCTACTATTTACGCAAGTAGTTCTATACGAATTTGAAAGTTCACGCACCTTTTCATATTCTACATACTTATCGCACGCGACAAGTACCAATTTTTTCAAAGTCTCAAATTAAACCATTTCTTAGTGTTTTAACATTGTAATATGTTCATTAAGTGTTGATTATAGTGTTATTATGGTTTAATATATTTAATTTTGTTCAATTTTAAGTGTATGAGTCCTTTAACATTCGGTCATGAATCAAACGCACAAAAAACTAATCTATAATAATTAAAATACCTTATCAATCACTATAGAATCAATGGACGATCACAATGAACTGGTGTATCAAGGTAACATGTCTAACACTTAGAAAAATTTTGAGAGAGTGAAATCTAAAAGGTTTCATGCGAATAGTCAACTAGTTGCATAAGATTCCCTTTTATAGTCCTCTGACTTCTTGCATGAGAAGTCAGTAATCGCATCATACACACATTTCACACCCCAAGAACTTCTCGCACGCTGAAGTTTAATTTATTTTAAAATTTTTGAACTTTTTGAATTTTTGATTTTTTATTCATTTCATTTTATTTGAACTTGAGATTGTTTATGTTTAAAATCATGCTTAACCAACTGTTAGTTATTAACCAAAAACCCTCAATTTTGTCAAACTTTTGGTAAACAATAACAGAATGTAAACAAACATAAAATTGACAAAGACAAAAACAATTTGAAACACACAAATTAAGACTTATAACTTATAATATTTTTGATAAATTTTCAAGTATAGGATCATATTTCTGTGAAATCAATCATTAATAACATCCAGTTTTATTTTAAATAAGACTGGTTATGCTGATTGTCAATATGCTTTATCCATATTAAACTCAGACTTTAATTTTTATTAGGACACCTATGTTGTGATATTTATCATGTTTTGAGTGTTTTATATGAAATCAATGGATCTCACAATAAAAAACCCTATAGAACCCGTACCCAGCTTCAAGACACTTTTAAGATTTCAAGTCAATCCAATTTGACTTAAACCTTTTACCTCTGATCAGCATTTTTAAGATTATTTTTTATCTTATAGTATCTATATAGAGCATAACTAGTTTGAGAAACGTTTCTGAACACATAATATTAACAAGTGTTAGGACTTATTAACAGCCAGTCGAACTTATGTTTTGCCCTCGCAAGACGTTAAGACTTATATGTCTAAGCGGACTTACAGGCCCCATCTTTTAATTTGCCTCCAGTGTCAGAACATATTCTCAAAAAGAAAAATATTTATCATATAGTACATATGTATTTGACATATATTCTATTATTATGCACATCAGCATTTTTTGTTCTTTTTTTGTTTTTTTGTTTTTTTGTATCTTTTTAACTTTTTCGATATATATATATATATATATATATATATATATATATATATATATATATATATATATACACACACACTCTATATATATACTGCCCATGAAAACTGAATCAGACAGCAACTTTCTCTATAGCAATAGCAGGATCATCAACAGATTCAGGACTAGCAGATTGTTGTCCGCTAGACTCTCCGACTTCTGTAGTACGTTGTTGAGCAAACGTGAGTGGAACCCGATAAGTGAGGTCTCTAATGTTCTGCTCTAGAATCTAAACATAGCTAAATATGAGTTGTTGTTGATGTTCAAGACTCTTGATCCACTCATCCTTTTCTTGGTTTAGAGCATGTAAGTCATATATTTGCTGAGTCTTCTCCAACATCTCCCTCTCCATGGTTTGTAAACTTTGTTCTAGAGTAACTGATATAGATGAACTAGAAAAAGTACTAACACTATGTGTTTGCTCTGGTGGAGTGTTAAGAAAATCATCCATTCCCACTTTCTCATCATTAGGATGTTGATCTCTAGGAGGTGTGCTTAACACATCATCAGTAATGGGCAAAAGCAGATGATCTTACAATTCTAGATTCTGACTCACTGTGACTGGAGTGTCTGATACTGGAACATCAGTACTAGTCGACACAATGGTCATCGAGGTCAGATACTTTTGCTAAACACCTCGTCCTCTACCCCTCCCACATGGACTTGCATCAGAATCAGCTCGTCCCTTGCCTTTCTTCTTTCTCCTTTGAGTGGATGGTGAATCCTCAGGAACAAAATCAACATCTCTTTCCTCAACAGTGCGTTTGGTAGGATTTTCCTGCACTCTGGTTCTTTCTTGTAGCACATACGGGACATTACAAATCTGATCACTATCTGTTTTACTATCCGTGAACCAAGTGTTTACCTCTTCTTCTACACACATCCTAGTACTTGTGAACTTCCTGGAGCTTCCTCAGGAGTACCAGAAGATGTACCAACTTGATCTGCTTGACGAGTTTTTGCCTCATGCTGTTGGTCGGTAGAATGATCTCCTTCTAGATAGCCTTCAACAAATCTGCCAAGTTTGGCAGAGTTAACTCCATCCTAAGCATTTCCATGAGCTCCTATCAAATAAATAAAGACGTCTTTCTTTATCAACATAATGACATAGGTGGTAGAATCAGATACTGCTAACTCGGGATGAGCAGCATTCACAATCATCTATATAAACCTGGGATACATGATAAACTTCTTTCCCATGACAGCAATCACATTCTTTTGCATCTCTGAAAAGATAGTCTTGGATATGCTATAAGGTAGATCGTCATCAAGAGATACTAGCAGGGATCCAAATAATGCACTCAGACTATCCATCCCAGCCTTTAGATTACATAGGCATTGCACCGCCATATGAAATAAGTACTTATAGAATGAAGGTAAGTACTTCTTCTCTAGTGAAGGATATCGATGATCATAACCCATCCTCTTAGACAATCTTTTGCCATGTCATCATAATCTTTACCGGTGCATTAGGCTGATCTTCCAATAGCAGTACAGTGTTAATCACTTCAAATGTGATAACAATTCTCTTCCCTTTAACCGTAGCAGAGATGCACGGTTCTACTTGAGAGTCTCTCTCATTGGCAGCTGAAATCCAAAACTGATCGATCACATCAGTATAGATGGTTGGACTAGCTTTAATGGCATGGTGAATACGAGATGTCTTAAGACCGTCAATAAATGATCTAAACAATCCCTTGTCATCCGGTATCTCTCCAAGAAATGCAACAACATTATGGTTTTTATTGAAAACCATTTGTCTCGCCATCTGAAAATTAAATCAAACAAGTTTTTATTTTTCATACATAACAAGACATTCAGACTTAGAAAAACTTTGAAAATTTAAGAATTTTAAATTTTTCGCACATAAGCAACTAATCGCATGCGAATAGTTCATTTTCAGGTTTAACTTCTCGCGTGACAATATGGGTAATTGCATGAAAATGAAAATGACTTAAATTCAACTTCTCGTGCGACAAGTCTACTATTCACGCAAGTAGTTCTACGCGAATTTGAAAGTTCTCGCACCTTTTCATATTCTACATACTTATCGCACACAACAAGTACCAATTTTTTTCAAGTCTCAAATTAAACCATTTCTTAGTGTTTTAACCATTGTAATATGTTCATTAAGTGTTGTTTATGGTGTTATTATGGTTTAATATATTTAATTTTGTTCAATTTTAAGTGTATGTCCTTTAACATTCGGTCATGAATCAAACACACAAAAACTAATCTATTATAATCAAAATATCTTATCAATCACTATAGAATCAATGGACGATCACAATGAACTGGTGTATCAAGGTAACATGTCTAACACTTAGAAAAATTTTGAGAGAGTAAAATCTAAAAGGTTTCATGCGAATAGTCAACTAGTTGCACAAGATGCCCTTTTATAGTCCTCTGACTTCTTGCATGAGAAGTCAGTAATCGCATCAGACACACATTTCACACCCCAAGAACTTCTCGCACGCTAAAGTTTAATTTATTTTAAAATTTTTGAATTTTTGAATTTTTATTCATTTCATTTTATTTGAACTTGAGATTGTTTACGTTTATAATCATGTTTAACCAACTGTTAATTATTAACCAAAAACCTTCAATTTTTTAAAACTTTTGGTAAACAATAACATAATGTAAACAAACATAAAATTGACAAAGACAAAAACAAGTTGAAACACACAAATTAAGACTTATAACTTATAATATTTTTGGTAAATTTTCAAGTGATCATATTTCTGTGAAATCAATCATTAATATCATCCAGCTTTATTTTAAATATTTCTGGTTATGCTGATTGTCAATATGCTTTATCCATATTAAACTCAGACTTTAATTTTTATTAGGACACCTATGTTGTGATATTTATCATGTTTTGAGTGTTTTATATGAAATCAATGGATCTCACAATAAAAAATCCTATAAAACCCTTACCCAGCTCACTTTTAAGATTTCAAGTCATTCCAATTTGACTTAAACTCTTTACCTCTGATCAGCATTTTTAAGATTATTTTTTATCTTATAGTATCTACATAGAGCATAACTAGTTTGAGAAACTTTTCTAAACACATAATATTAACAAGTGTTAGGACTTATTAATAGCCAGTCGAACTTATGTTTTGCCCTCGTAAGACGTTAAGACTTATATGCCTAAGCGGACTTACATGCGCCATCTTTTAATTTGCCTCCTGTGTCAGAACATATTCTCAAAAAGAAAAAATATTTATCATATAGTACATATATATTTGACATATATTTTATTATTGTTGCACATCAGCATTTTTTGTTCTTTTTTTGTTTTTTCTTTTTTTGTATCTTTTTCCCCTTTTCAATATATATATAGATATACACACACACACACACACACACACTATATAGTGCCCATGAAAACTGAATCAGACTGCAACTTGCTCTATAGCAATAGCAGGATCATCAACAGATTCAGAACCCCAGATTGTTGTCCGCTAGACTCTCCGACTTCTGTAGTACGTTGTTGAGCAAACGTGAGTGGAACCCGATAAGTGAGGTCTCTAATGTTCTACTCTAGAATCTAAACATAGCTAAATATGAGTTGTTGTTGATGTTCAAGACTCTTGATCCACTCATCCTTTTCTTGGTTTAGAGCATGTAAGTCATATATTTGCTGAGTCTTCTCCAACATCTCTCTCTCTATGGTTTGTACACTTTGTTCTAGAGTAATCGATATAGGTGAACTAGAAAAAGTACTAACACCATGTCTTTGCGCTGGGGGAGTGTTAAGAAAATCATCCATTCCCACTTTCTCGTCATTAGGATGTTGATCTCTAGGAGGTGTGTTTAACACATCATCAGTAGTGGGCAAAAGCAGATGATGTTATAGTTGTAGATTCTGACTCACTGTGACTGGAGTGTCAGATACAGGAACATCAGTACTAGTCGACACAGTGATCATCGGGGTCATTCACTTTAACAAAACACCTCGTCCTCTACCCCTCCCACATGAACTTACATCACAATCAGCTCGTCCCTTGCCTTCCTTCTTTCTCCTTTGAGTGGATGGTGAATCCTCAGGAACAAAATCAACATCTCTTTCCTCAACAGTGCGTTTGGTAGGAGTTTTTTGCACTTTGGGTCTTTCTTGTAGCACATACGAGACATTACCAATTTGATCACTATCTGTTTTACTATCCGTGAACTTCACCTCATCTTCTACAGACATCCTAGTACTTGTGAACTTCCTGGAGCTTCCTCAGGAGTACCAAAAGATGAACCAACTTGATCAGCTTGACGAGTTTTAGCCTCATGCCGTTGGTCGGTACAATGATCTCCTTCTAGACAGCCTTCAACAAATCTGCCAAGTTTGGCAGAGTTAACTCCATCCTAAGGATTTCCACGAGCTCCCATCAAATAAGTAAACATGTCTTTCTTTATCAACACAATGACATAGGTGGTAGAATCAGACACTGTTAACTCAGGATGAGCAGCATTCACAATCATCTGTATAAACCTGGGATACATGATAAACTTCTTTCCCACGACAGCTATCACATTCTTCTACATCTCTGAAAAGATAGTCTTGGATATGCTATAAGGTACATCGTCAACAAGAGATATTAGCAGGGATCCAAATAATGCACTCAGACTATCCATCCTAGCCTTTAGATTACATAGGCATTGCACCGCCACATGAAATAAGTACTTCCAGAACAAAGGTAAGTACTTCTTCTCTAGTGAAGGATATCGATGATCATAACCCATCCTCTTAGAAAATCTTTTGCCATGTCATCATAATCTTTACCGGTGCATTAGGCTGATCTTCCAATAGCAGTACACTGTTAATCACTTCAAATGTAAGAACAACTCTCTTCCCTTTAAGCGTAGCAGAGATGCACGGTTCTACTTGAGAGTCTCTCTCTTTGGTGGCTGAAATCCAAAACTGACCGATCACATCAGTATAGATGGTTGGACTAGCTGTAATGGCATGGTGAATACGAGATGTCTTAAGACCGTCAATAAATGATCTAAACAATCCCTTGTCATCTGGTATCTCTCCATGAAATACAACAACATTATGGTTTTTATTGAAAACCATTTGTCTCGCCATCTGAAAATTAAATCAAACAAGTTTTATTTTTCATACATAACAAGACATTCAGACTTAGAAAAACTTTGAAAATTTAAGAATTTTAAATTTTTCGCAATAAGCAACTAATCGCATGCGAATAGTTCATTTTCAGGTTTAACTTCTCGCGTGACAATATGGGTAATTGCATGAAAATGAAAATGACTAAAAGTCAACTTCTCGTGCGACAAGTCTACTATTCACGCAAGTAGTTCTATGCGAATTTGAAAGTTCTCGCACCTTTTCATATTCTACATACTTATCGCACGCGACAAGTACCAATTTTTTTCAAGTCTCAAATTAAACCATTTCTTAGTGTTTTATCCATTGTAATATGTTCATTAAGTGTTGATTATGGTGTTATTATGGTTTAATATATTTAATTTTGTTCAATTTTAAGTGTATGAGTCCTTTAACATTCGGTCATGAATCAAACACGCAAAAAACTAATCTATAATAATCAAAATACCTTATCAATCACTATAGAATCAATGGACGATCACAATGAACTGGTGTATCAAGGTAACATGTCTAACACTTAGAAAAATTTTGAGAGAGTAAAATCTAAATGGTTTCATGCGAATAGTCAACTAGTTGCACAAGATGCCCTTTTATAGTCCTCTGACTTCTTGCACGAGAAGTCAGTAATAGCATCAGACACACATTTCACACCCCAAGAACTTCTCGCACGCGGAAGTTTAATTTATTTTGAAAATTTTGAACTTTTTAAATTTTTGAATTTTTGAATTCTTATTCTTTTCATTTTATTTGAACTTGAGATTGATTATGTTTAAAATCATGTTTAACCAACTGTTAGTTATTAATCAAAAACCCTCAATTTTGTAAAACTTTTAGTAAACAATAACAGAATGTAAACAAACATAAAATTGACAAAGACAAAAACAAGTTGAAACACACAAATTAAGACTTATAACTTATAATATTTTTGGTAAATTTTCAAGTATAGGATTATATTTCTGTGAAATCAATCATTAATATCGTCCAGCTTTATTTTAAATAAGACTGGTTATACTGATTGTCAATATGCTTTATCCATATTAAACTCATACTTTAATTTTTATTAGGACACCTATGTTGTGATATTTATCATGTTTTGAGTGTTTTATATGAAATCAATGGATCTCACAATAAAAACTCCTATAAAACCCTTACCCAACTCACTTTTAAGATTTCAAGTCATTCCAATTTGACTTAAACCCTTTACCTCTGATCAGCATTTTTAAGATTATTTTTTATCTTATAGTATCTATATAGAGCATAACTAGTTTGAGAAACGTTTCTGAACACATAATATTAACAAGTGTTAGGACTTATTAACAGCCAGTCGAACTTATGTTTTGCCCTCGCAAGATGTTAAGACTTATATGTCTAAGCGGACTTACATGCCCCATCTTTTAATTTGACTCCTGTGTCAGAACATATTCTCAAAAAGAAAAATATTTATCATATAATACATATGTATTTGACATATATTTTATTATTGTGCACATCGATATTTTTTATTTTTATATGGTCTTTTGGCATCTTTTTGCTCTTTTGATAGTTATTCTATTAGTTTTGTTCTTTTTTTGTTTTTTGTTTTTTTGTATCTTTTTCACCTTTTGAATATATATATATATATATATATATATATATATATATATATATATATATATATATATATATATATATATATATACACACACACACACACACACTATATAGTGCCCATGAAAACTGAATCAGACAGTAACCGGCTTAAGTATTACTAGATTATAAAGCCTATTTTAGCATGGAATCAGAGTTACCACAAAACCTTGATTTGTAACCCACTTAAGTCATAGAGAATTTGATTTCAGTGCATCACATATCATAGTGCTTTTCATTCTTGAGAGTCGATCCTATCAAAATATCGAACATAATCTAAGTCAGTTTCTTTTAAGCTTTAGTATATAATATATCAAAATCAAGAAACCTACTATCATTTCCTATGTAATCTTAAAAATTTATTTTTTAACTTTTGAACAAAATCTTTTTTGATACATTTTCACATTTTTCAAACTTTACTCCCCCTAAGAACAAAATTTTCGATACATTTTAATATTTTCTCATGTGACATCCGGTAATTTTCCGTTACCAAACTCCGTTAGTTCCGTTAAGTCTTGCAAACACGTGTCGTTAGCACACACTAGTTGTCGTTGAACGTTGGTGACTTAATAATAATTAATAATGTTAAACAGATAATAATCTAGCTGTTGACGTGATTATTAAGTTGTGCTTATGTGCTTACGTGATTTAAATATTATTTGTGAATTTTATCGCATAACGTGGAAACGTGTGTATTTAATCCGTATGTTTTGTATCTAATAAAGATAAAATATATAATTATCATTGTTAGTTTATATGCTTATTATTGTAGTTAAAAACCTTTTTAAAAAGAGTTTAAAAGCTTAATTCTTATAAAAAGTAAATTACAAGGGGTTTAAATGGTAATATTGATAAATTAAATAAAATAAAAAATCCCAACCCTAGCCCCCACATACCCATCGGCCGCGACACACACTCAAACACACACAAACCTGCGATTTCAAGCAAGAACAAGTGATTACCATTCGGTTTAGGTCGATTTCAAGTTATACAACGCGTTAGAATCATCAATTGCAAGCCATTACACGTTTAAAGCTAGATTTTTACATGTTTTTCATGATTTTTCATTGTGGCCGAAACCCTAGTTCGAATATTGCAATTGAACGTCGATTCTTGGTTGTTTGTTGATGTTATTATGTTAGTTAGGTTAGATTTATGCTAGTTAACGTCGATTATGTAAGAAAGCTATGATTTTGTTGCGTTGTTCATACGTTACTATTAATAGTAACTTTATTGCATGAAGTTGGTGATTGGATGATGAATTGATGTTGTTAATGTGTTTGTGAGGATAGTTGGATGTTAAATTGTTGATTTGAATGCTAGAAGTCCAAGAATGAGTGTTGTAGTTCATGTCTTACTAAAGATAGTAACTTTTGGCTATGAAGGTTGATGAATTGTGATAATTGGATGTTGTTGATCATGTCTAGATGTTATCATGAGCTTGAATTGGTATATTATTGATGAATCCATGTATGTCTTGTATGTTTGATAGTCTTTGGGATGTGCTTTCCCAAAAGGGAAACTTTATTTGCATAAATTCTTTAATATGATGGTTTGAGTATGTTTGGGACATTAGGATCATGCTAGTATGTTCATGGATGGTTTCTAAGGTTGTAGAATGTATCGTTTGGGTTGTATGAATGTTTATTGGGTTAATTGATAGATTTGGCCTGTTTGTGGGATTACATGGATATGGGTCATATGGGTTATGATAGAACTATTGTTTGGTTTGTAGTTGATCATGGTTGAATATCTTGGTTGATGTGAATTCTGTTGAATAGTGTGTTGATGGTCATCATACACGCGTGCGAATCTGAGGCCCCTACTTAGTAGGATTGGCAGGGTTTAGGGTGTGGATTCGTGAGTGGCTTCACATGGCATGCTGTGCATGATTTGATTCTATGTATGATGCATTGGTTGTGTTGTAGCTATGTTGAGCATGATAATTGTTTGAGATTTGCATGACTTGTATGATATCTGGCTGTATGATGATCTAGTTAGTACATGTGGTTAATGAAGTGTTATATGTAATCAGTTTGTATGAAAATCATGTGTGATGTACTGTCATGCTTGTTTGAATGGAATTTCACCTATAATGTCACCAACGGCTCAAACGGGTCAACTGGGTCAAATGTGTCTTGTCTTTCTAAAACCTTGAGTTCTTTGGTTTGTAGAGCACTTAGGGTTTCATATTGATTCTGTGTACACGTACTTATGTACTCATGTGTTCTAGGTGACCTTTGAAGGTTGTCTTTCCACTCTTTCTTTCAAGTTAAGCTTTAAGTTATTTCTTGCGCGCATCAGGTGAGTTCATGCCCCACTCTGTTACATACTCTCTTTTGGGGGAGATAGCATACTGGTTTTACAAACGCTTTATCATGATAAGTTGTGTATAGTATAATATAGTGTTGATTACCATGAAAGTCCTCACACTTTCGGATTGTTAATAATGATGATTAGTGGGAAATTTTGGGTAGTACTACTGGGTCTGGCGAGCCCCACCTGTGCGACTCGAGGTCAAAAGGGTGCAATATTGTCCTAACGAACATTTGTCACGACCTAGTAAGTCGTGGCAGGAGGCAAGAAACGTAACACAGTCAGCTTCAATTGCGAAATCACTATGATTATTACTTTTTGTTTATAGACTAGCTATCTATTACAGTACACATCTTATATTTTGCAACTGTTATTGGTTTATGTTTAAACGCAAACTCTTGAACTCACCAACCGTTGTGTTGACTCTTTTAGTATGCTATTCTCAGGTTAAAGTTGCTATTGCCTAGGAGCACGTCACACGGGTCAGCATCATGGTGTTTGTCAGCACAATATGAAACATTGTTTTGGATTATGATTGTTTAAACATAGTGTTTTGGTTTTGCATAATACTTGGGCGCGTATGTTTGCGCATTTTAAATCATGTTACATTGTTTTGGGTTTGCTCATTTATTTAGCGCTTCCACATGTTTTAAAGTTAAACTCTAATTTTGAATGTTAGTTCATATAGAGTCGTTTTGAGTAACTAATGACTGAGATCCTGGTATGTCACGCGCCTCGCGGTAAAACCCCGCACGCGGATTTTGAGGGTGTGACATCTCACCCTAAAATTGTGATTATCTAGAAAGAAAATAACAATTTTAACAAAAACAACAGCAAAATATTTTTTACGAGGGTGTAAGGTTAACTATTAACCATATTTAATCATTCCAAGAGATTGAACCAGAAAGTCGAAACGAAAATGATCAAACGCCTTGGTAAAATCAACAACATTTTCATCCAATTTGATTAGTTCAAGATAAATAAGCTTTCTATCAAAACAATCACGGATAAAACGCATTCGGATGTCAAAGTGTTTTGTTTTGAGTGTTAGATAGGATTCTTCACTATGTTCAACACTGTAGTATTGTCACACCTGATCTTGGTGTTATAAATGTTAAGACCATAATCAAGAAGTCGTTTCTGAGAATAACATCTTGACGCAGCCACATATTCATCTTCAGCAGTAGATGTGGATACAGTTTGCTGCTTTTTGCATTGCCAAGAAATCAACCTATTTCCAAGAAATTGACATCCACCTATTATTGATTTCCTGTCCAAATTACACCCTGCATAATCACTATCACTATAAGCATATAAATTGAAATAAGAATTCTTAGGATACCAAAGACCAAATTTTGGTTGACCCTTGAGGTATTTGAAAATCTGCTTGACAGCTTTCATGTGAGACTCTTTCGGATTACTTTGATATCATACACACTAACAGACAGGAAACATGATGTCTAGCCTGCTGGCAATAAGATACATAAGAGATCCAATCAGTGATTGATACAAATGTTGATTGCAGGATCAGTGTTGGTCTTTCAACACAAGTTTTGTATCTCACAAACTCATTAAGTCTCACTTGGTTGATGAAGCAGAATCTCCAACTAAGTTGACAATAATATAATAAGTTAATGAACACAAGAATGGTTTTCAAGATACTTGTATATATTACTTCTCAACTTAGTATTACAAGACTCTTATAAGTATGGTTACTTAAGTTACAATGAGAAACTATATATACTGTGAATCCAAGGATCGAAACAGGAATTATCAGTTTGATTTAGCAAATAAATATCACGGAATTATTAATACTTGTTGTTTAATTAATTGTTTATGAAATTGAAATTGACAAAGAACAAATGAAACACATTGAAAACAGAATAAAATAATGCAACAAAAAGATTGTTTCAATTGATTTTCATTGACAATGAATCAATTACAATTATATTGATGCTTGGATGATATGATGATCTCCTATGATGTTCTTCGTGTTCTTGTGATTGTTGTGTTGCTATATTGATCGATTGATATTGTTTCTATGAATATATGATTCTCTATTTGTGTATCTATATCTCTCAATCTCTCTCTAAATGTGTGCACCCATGCCTTATATTTATAGGCAGAAGGATTCACTTTAAAAATTACAAAGATCTTCTTGATGTGACGTGGAATATTTGCTTCTGATAGATTGACTTGTTGACTTTATGTTGAATACTTGATGATATGAGATCATACAAGTATTTTGTTCTTCTGTAGGAGTTTAACTTCCGTAGGAGTTGGTTCCTTGTTCTTGAACATCATCCACAGGAGCAAACTTCCTTCTTCCGCAGCAGCATCAACTTGATCTCTGAACTTGTTCTTCAGTAGATATGCTTGTGCTTCCACATGAGATCCACTGATGCACATTGACTTGTTCATTTATGCTCCGTAGAACATCTACGGAAGAACAAACTTGTTCATCCGCAGATAGTTCTTGCACTTGGTCAATTTTCCAAAATTGACCAAGTATGATTTTCTTGCAACTACATAAGATCAACATAAATAATATTTGGGTTAACATATATATCTTGCATTACATAGTGATAAAGAATTACAGATGTTCATTACAAGGGATTACAAATCATCTAAACCTATACAAAAGATCTAGACCTAACAATACTCCCATTTAGGTTTAGATTCTTGTAATTATCTGTTCAGATCTTTCAATTCTTGAACTCTGGCCAAAATCTTTATGTTGAAATATCCAACAACATCCTTTTAGTCTTGGTATGTATACTTGATCTTCATTTTTGCCATTTTCTTCAATGTTTTAAAATTCAACCCTAGAATGTCTTCTTCTGTGGTTAGTGTTGCCACTACACTGTTTTGAGACACCACTTCCAACTCATCTTGCTCTGACATTCTAAGCTTAATAATTGATGGGATTTCAGATCTTATGAGCTGACCTGCCTCAAATCTCCTTCTCTTGTGTGCTTTGGCATGCAGCTTGTCAATGACTTGAATCATGTGCACATATAAACATATGTCACTTTGAGCATCTTTGTCATTCAACTTTAGGAAATACTTATCATGCAAATAAGATGTGTAGCTTGGATGTAGCAGTTTAATCTCCAATGGATCAAATAATCTTATGCTTGGTGCTTTCTTGTGAGGGTCATTCCTTTGCAGCACCAGTTCTTTTGTTCTTTCTACATATCCCCATTCAGTGATGGGATATGAGAACTAATTTCCTTTAATTGTTTTGATTGGTGCATCATCCTTGTCTGTATATCTAATTCTTCCTAGAAATTCATCATCAACAAGTTTTGAAGAACTGGAATGAGATCTTTTCTGACTTTGTTTTCTTCTTTTGTGATCTGCATCCTCTCTTTTTGCTTCTTTCAACACATCTCCTTTAAACTTGTTTCTTAGTTTTGCAATCAAAACAGAAAAATCTCTTCCCCTTGGACTGATTGGGTAGTTGGTGATTGGGATGTTTTGTAAAGTAGAAAGGTCTGCATCTAGGAGTGTAAGAAGGGTCTCCATCCATGGAAAGTATTGAACCATCCTAGATGACCTTTTAATTGTAGCACAATCCCACTCTTGATCAAACTTCCAAGCTATAATCTTGTTGTCTGCTGCTGATCTTGGTGTAGTCATCTGATCAAACAGTTGAATTAGAGTTGTTTTCTGTTCGGTTATTTCCCTCACGACTATTCCTAGGGGCCAGATTTTGTTAGGGATTACATCCCTCGGTTCCCTGATCAGTTTCTCTCTGCTTTTGTGCATATCTTTGCTTTTAACTACTATTGGCTCAGCAGGAGATTGTTTTGATTGTTTGTAAGCTAGATTGGGTGCTCTGGTTCTGAATCTTACTCCAGTTTCTAGTTAAACCTTCATCATATAATCCATCATTGCTCTTAGCTCACCTACTGTTCTTCCCTTCAGTTCATCTGACCTATAATTATGACTTTGCAACCAGTAAATCATATTGTACTTGGTAAGCTGTTTGGTTTCATAGTGTCACACCCTCAAAATCCACGTGCGGAGTTTTACCACGAGGCGTGTGAACAAACCAGGATCACAGTCAATAGTTACTCAGAACGACACTATATGCCACATTTAAAATAAAACCAACCAAAGTTCAAACTTTAAAACCATGCGGAAGCGTTTTGTAAATAAGACAAACCCAAAATATAAAAATGCATATTTGGCAAAACATGCGCCAACGTAAACATTTAAACACTCGTAAATAGATACCAACAAACATGTCTTTAAAATAGAGTCTTAGAATGCATACTGGACCCGTGTGGTGCTCCTAATGGCAAGCAGAGTTAACAACCTGAGAATAGCATACTAAAATGTCAACACAATGGTTGGTGAGTTCAAGAGTTTGCGTTTATCATAAACAATAACATTTGCATAACATAAGAAGTGCATTGAAATAGATAGCTAGTCTATATTCACAAGTAATAACCATAGTGATTTCGCGATCGAAGCTGACTGTGTTGCGTTTGTTGCCTCCCGTCACGACTTACCAGGTCATGACGATATTTGTGTCTAGGACAATATTGCACCCGTTTGACCTCGAGTCGCACAGGTGGGGCTCATCAGACCCAGTAGTACTACCCAAGATTTCCCGCTAGTTACCATTATTAACGATCCGAAAGTGTGAGGACTTTCAAGGTATTAAGCACTATGTTAAAACATACACAGCTTATAATAATAAAATAGCATTTGAGTACAAGTATGCTACCTCCCCCAAGAAGAAGGTTTATAAAAATAGAGGGGCATGAACTCACCTGGTGTGTAAAGATAATAACTAAAGAGAACTTGTGATAGGTGCAAAGACAACCCTTCAAAAGTTACCTAGAACACAAGAGTACATAAGTACGTGTTCACAGAATCATAATGAAACCCTAAGTGCTTTACAACCAAAGGACTCAAGGTTTTAGAAAGACACGACACATTTGACCCAGTTGACCCGTTTGACCCGTTGGTGACATTATAGGTGAAATTTCATTCAAACAAGCATAACAGTACATCACACCTTGTTAACATACAAGTTGATCACATATGACACCTCATTACCCACATGTACTACCTAGATCATCATACAGCCAGATATCATACAAGTCATGCGAATCTCAAAAATATCATGCTCAACATAACTACAACACAACCAAAGCATCATACATAGAATCAAATCATGCACGGCATGCCATGTGACGCCACTCACGACTTCACACCCTAAACCCTGCCAATCCTACTAAGTAGGGGCCTCAGATTCGCACGCGTGTATGATGATCATCAACATGCCATTCAACAGAATTCATATCATCCAAAATCTTCAACCATGATCAACCACAAACCAACAATAGTCCTAACATGCCCATATGACCCATTACCATGAATTCCCACCACAGGCCAAATCAGATAACTAACCAACTAAACATTCATACAACCCAAACAATACATTCTACCACCTTAGAAATCATCCATGAACATACTAGTATGATCCTACCATCACAAACATACTCAAACCATCATATTCAAGATTTTGTGCAAATAAAGTTTCCCTTTTGGGAAAGTGCATCCCAAATCTATCTAACAACCAATACATTCATGAATCCATTAACAATATACCAATTCAAGCTCATGATAACATCTAGACATGATCAACAACATCCAATTATCACAATTCATCAACCTTCATAGCCAAAAGTTACTATATTTAGTAAGACATGAACTACAATATTCATTCTTGGATTTATAGCATTCAAATCAACAATCTAACATCCAATTATCATCCCAAACACATCAACAACATCAATTCATCATCAAATCACCATATCCATGCAAATAAAGTTACTATTATTAGTAACCTATGAACAACGTATCAAAATCATAACTTTCTTGCATAATCGACGTTAACTAGCATCAATCTAACCTAACTAACATAATAACATCAGCAAACAACAAAGAATCAGCATTCAATTGCATATTTCGAACACCGACTTTCGGCCTTAATCAAATCCCTTGAAAAACATGTAAAAATCTAACCTTTAAATGTGTAATGGTTTGCAATTGAAGATTCTAACGTGTTCTATCACTTGAAATCGATCAAATCCGAGGGTGATTGCTTGTTCTTAGGTCGAATTCGCAAAGTGGAGAGGGAGGGAGTGCAGGTCGCGGCCGATGGATGGTTTAGGGTTAGTGTTTTGTGTTTTGATTAATTATTTAGCAATAATTACCCTTTTAACCCTCATAGTTTGTATTTTATAAAGATTAGGCTTTTAAATACTCTTTTAAAATGTTTTTAACCAAAATAATAGACATATGAACTAATAATAACAATTATATGCTTTATCTTTACTAGTCACACAATGCACGAATTAAATACACACGTTTCCACGTTTTGCGATAAAATTTACAATAAACATTTAAATCACATAATCACAACTAATAATCAACAAAGTAATTATTTGTTTCACATTATTAATTATTATTAAGTCACCAACGTTCAAAGCCAACTAGTGTGTGCTCCCGACACGTGTATGCAAGACTTGGCGGAACTAACGGAGTTTGGTAATGGAAAATTACCGGATGTCACATTATCCCCATGTTGAAAGAATTTTCGTCCCGAAAATTGCGTTACATGGTGAGTGTTCCATTACTGGTCCACTGCATTGGCACAAGAAAATCGAAATCGAGTGAGTTTTGGATGAGTTGTCACATCATCCCCATGTTGAAAGAAATTTCGTCCCGAAATTTAATCAGTACCTTCGCCGGCTGGCATCGTGTTTTCGAATAGCTGAGGATACTTAAGCTTCATTTGGTCTTCACGTTCCCACGTGAATTCTGGTCCACGTCTCGAGTTCCAACGAACTTTGACGATGGGTATCTTGCTTTGCTTAAGCGATTTCACCTCATGATCCATCACTTCGACAGGTTCCTCAATGAAGCGTAACTGTTCGTCTACTTGAACCTCTTCCAGCGGTACGACCATAGTTTCATCCGTTAGGCACTTCTTCAGATTTAAAACATGGAATACATCATGGATTCCACTTAGCGAGTCAGGTAGGGCTAATCAATATGCCACTGAACCTATTTTTTTCAAGATCTATAATGGTCCAACGTATCTCGGATTTAGCTTTCCTCGCTTACCAAACCGAATCACGCCTTTCCATGGTGAGACTTTCAATAAGACCTTATCACCAACCAGAAATTCTAGAGGTTTTCGTTGCTTGTCAGCATAACTTTTCTGTCTGTCGCGCGCTGTAGCCATACGGTTCCTTATTTGTACAATCTTTTCAGTAGTCTCGTGTACTAACTCAGGACCCGTTAGCTGGCTATCACCAATTTCAGCCCAACAAACTGGTGATCTACATTTTCTCCCATACAAAGCTTCAAAAGGTGCTGCCTTTATGCTAGTGTGATAACTGTTGTTGTAAGAAAATTCCACCAATGGTAGGTGAGCCTCCCAGTTATTCCCGAAGTCAATCACACAAGCCCGTAGCATGTCCTCCAAAGTCTGTATAGCACGCTCGCTTTGACCATCAGTCTATGGATGATAAGCAGTACTCATATCCAATCGCGTACCTTAAGCTTTCTGCAACGACTGCCAGAAGTGTGACGTGAAACGAGAATCGCGGTCAGAAATAATTGAGATCGGTACTCCATGCCTCGAAACGATCTCCTTCAAATAGAGTCGGGTTAATTTCTCCATCTTATCTGTTTCCTTTATCACTAGGAAATGAGAAGACTTTGTTAATCTATCCACGATAACCCATATTGTATCACAACCAGTAGAAGTACGAGGTAACTTAGTAATAAAATCCATTGATATCTGATCCCACTTCCACATAGGGATCTCGGGTTGTTGTATTAGACCAGATGGTTTCTGATACTCCACTTTAACCTTCAAGCAGGTCAAACACTTGCTCACATAAGTAGCTACATCCGCCTTCATGTTAGGCCACCAATAGTGCGCCTTCAAATCATGATACATCTTGTCAGATCCAGGATGTATAGAGTACTTAGACTTGTGTGCCTCACTCATGACCAAGTCTCTCAGATTTTCGTGTAGAGGTACCCAAAGTCTATCGATGAAGTAACGAATTCCATCCGCTTCTACTTCCAATTGTTTTTCCATTCCCCTTAACGATTCAGACCCAATGTTTTCTGCTTTCAAAGCTTCTGTCTGAGCCTCTCGGATTTGTTCCGATAACTATGTGCTAATGGTATGCTACAAAGCTCGCACACGTCGAGGCTTAGCAGTTTCTTTCCTACTCAGCGCGTCAGCAACTACATTTGCTTTCCCCGGGTGGTACTTAATAGCACAGTCATAGTCATTCAGTAATTCTACCCAGCGCCTTTGCCTCATGTTCAATTCCTTTTGCTCAAAGATGTGCTGAAGACTCTTGTGATCGGTGTAAATAGTGCATTTGGTACCGTACAAGTAATGTCTCCAGATCTTTAAGGTAAAAACTACCGCACCCAGTTCCAAGTCATGGGTGGTATAGTTCTTCTCATGAATCTTCAACTGTCTAGAGGCGTAAGCTATCACCTTATCCCGCTGCATCAAGACGCATCCAAGTCCTTGAATAGACACATCGCAGTAGACTACGAAGTCATCACTACCATCCGGTAACGCTAATATTGGTGCGCTACACAGTTTCTGTTTCAGCAACTGGAAAGCAGATTCCTGACTCTCGCCCCATTTGTACGTCATTCCCTTGTGAGTCAAGGCTGTGAGAGGTTGTGCAATCTTAGAGAATCCTTCAATGAATCATCGATAATATCCCACTAATCCAAGGAATTGTCGTATCTCACTCGGTGTCTTAGGAACAGACCAATTCTTTATCGCTTCAATCTTTGCAGGATCAACATGTATTCCCTTCTCGTTGACAATATGACCCAAGAATTGTATCTCACATATCCAGAAATCACACTTAGAAAACTTCGTATACAGTTGTTCCTTTCTAAGTAATTCTAAGATTAAACGTAAGTGCTCGCCATGTTCTTCCTCAGTCCTTGAGTATATCAATATGTCATCAATAAAGACGATAACAAACTGATCAAGATAGGGTTTGCACACGCGATTCATGAGGTCCATGAATACTGCTGGTGCATTCGTCAACCCAAATGGCATGACCAAAATTCATAGTGACCATATCGTGTACGGAAAGCAGTCTTCAAGATGTCCTCTTCTCGAACTCTCAGCTGATGATACCCAGACCTCAGATCAATCTTAGAGTAATAGCTTGATCCTTGCAGTTGATCAAACAAAACATCGATACGAGGTAAGGGATATCTATTCTTGATAGTAACCTTGTTCAGTTCCCTATAGTCAATACACATTCGAAATGTACCATCCTTCTTCTTCACAAATATAACTGGCGCTCCCCAAGGCGACGAACTCGGTCGGATAAACCCTTTATCCAACAACTCTTGTAGTTGGGCAGATAATTCCTGCAGTTCGTTTGGAGCTAACCGGTACGGTGCTCTCACAATTGGAGCGGCTCCTGGAGTTAAATCAATTTGGAATTCAACTTGCCGATGAGGCGGTAATCTAGGCAGGTCTTCCGGAAACACCTCGGGAAACTCGCGAACTACAGGGATATCCTCTATCTTCTTTTCCTCAGTCTGTTTATCTGTGACGAGTGCCAATATGGCCAGTCGACCCTTTCGTACCAACTTCTGTGCCTTCATGAACGAAATGATGCCTATCACCGCACCACTCCTATCACCTCTGACCGTAAGGACTTCTTCACCAATGGGAATCCGTATGATCTTCTCGTGGCATACGACTTTCGCTTGTTTATCGGAAAGCCAATCCATGCCTATTACCACATCAAAGCTTCCTAACGTAACAGGCATGAGATCTATGGTGAATGTATGACCAGCAAGCTCTATCTTGCAGTCTCTAAGAATATGCGTTACGTGAATTTGTGTACCGTTAGCTAACTCCACGGTGTATTTAGATTCTAAGGCTGAGGGCATATCACTTAAAAGACTACAGAACCTAATGGACACGAAACTTCTATCGGCTCCGGTATCAAATAATACGGTAGCAAAACGACCATTAACCGAAAATTTACCAGTTACTATTGTAGGATCGTTTAGAGCCTCACCTGAGCCAATGATGAAGGCTCTTCCTTTGGCTCCATTGTTGTTATTGCCTCCATTATTGTTGCCATTATTATTGTTGTTGTTATTGTTGTTGCCATTATTATTGTTGTTGTTGTTTCCATTGTTGTTGTTGCCATTACCATTCTTCTTAAGTTGGGGACAGTTGCGTTTGTAATGGCCTTCTTTTCCGCACTCAAAACAACCTTTCGGAGTTTCTTGTGATTGTTGTGGCTTTTTCATGAGTTCACCCCGGCAGTCTTTGGCTGCGTGACCAATCTTCCCACAACGTTGGCACTTGAAGTTATCACATCGATCCACATGGTGGTAGTTCCACCGGTTGCACTTCGGTTGTCTTCCGCCATACCCACCGGGTCCTTGATTTGAGGGAGTCGCCTGGTTGAAGCTTCGATTGTTATCGAACTTCCGTTGCTGTTGCTGACTTTGCTGCTGTTGTTGAGGTTGAGATTGGCTGCTGGATGACGATCCCTTGTTGCTTGAACCATCCCACTTGCGTTTATGGTCGGGCATGCTTGCCACCGCACCCCGCTTAGGTAATCGACCTTGCTCTACTGCTTGATCAGTCAGCCTGGGGCTGTTTGGATAGCTTGTTGTATGGTAGTGGGGTTAGAGGCAGTTACCATACTTTGAATTTCGGGCACCAATCCCCGTATATAATGCTCAACCCTCTTGTGAATTTCATTCACCATCCCTGGGCATAAAGTGGCTAACTCATGAGTACGGGTCGTGTAGGCTACAATTTCTGAGCCTTGCATTTTGAGTTGCCAGAACTCAATCTCCAGTTTCTGCACTTCATTTTGGGGGCAGTATTCTTCGGTCATAATCCCCTTAAACTCTTCCCAAGGTAGTTCATTAGCCATGGCTTGACCCAGCATTTGCACCTGGGCATTCCACCAGGAAAGTGCTGCGCCTTCCAATGTCCCGGTGGCATACTTCACCTGATCAACAGGCAGGCAGTTGGATTTTGCGAAGACAGACTCTGTCTTCTCAAACCACCTTACAAGCCCTACAACCCCTTCCGTCCCGCTGTAGGTATGGGGTTTACAGTCCATGAAGGACTTGTAGGTACATGGTGGTGGTCCTGTTTTGACAACCCAAACATTAGTCAGATATCCTAGACAATTAACTAGAGTAATTAGTTTAACCTCTCGTTATCATTTACTTGCTGGTTGTCCCGGTTGGGCAGCAGCCACTGCCGCCTGAACATGTTCGTTAATTAATGCCGCCAATTCCGCAGGCGTCATGTTTATGGCTCCTGCACCACGGCCTCCGGCGCCACGTCCACGACCACGCCCACGTCCTCTTCCTCGTGCGTCCATATTTCACTTTACAATTCACAATTACAATAATGAGTAACATCCAACACATTAATCTCATCAAGGTACAGTAAACAATAAGAAATAATGCATTAACCACAACCACAACATTTATAACAGAAATAATAACCAAAGATAAATAAATTGCAATTGAGTCATAAAATATTCCATCAATGTCAAAATTTAAGTTTGTCAGTTGGGTGGGAAACAACCCTTCCCACATAGGTTTCAAAGAAAAGAAACACTACATAGTCTAAGTCATTTAAAAGTAGAATCAATCCAATACGTCAGATCCGTCACTGTCCTCAGCCATCTTTGCTGGTTCTTCTTCGAGGGCTTCCTCGGGTTCCTCTTCTGGGTCTTCCTCATCAGGATCCACCAAAGGTTCAGGGGCTTCAACAACCTGAAGTGCTGCTAGCTGTGCCTCTAAATCAGCAAACCTATCATCGATCACTATGTTATGGTGATCCTGTGCGTCCATGCGCCCACTAAGTGCTACCACATTGCCTGCCAGGGTATGATGTCCATCAATGGCCATTGAGAGTCGCTCCTGAAGCGTCTCTACCTGGTAGCACAACTGACGCATCTTAGATTGTAAGGTAGAGTTCTCATCAGTGAGTCCTCTAATTCGCTGTCGCTTCGTGTCTAGAGTTGCTACCAAAGCTGCAAACGCCTGCTCGAGAGGGATGCTCAAGGTAGGAAGAGTAGGCAATGCAGAGGCGGTCGATGACCTAGTCCTAGGTCGTGTAGGAGCTACTGGTGGTACGCGCTCTCTATAAGCCATACAGTTTATGTAGGTGGGGTAGAAATCCCAGTTATGCGGAGGATCGAGCTCAGGAGGTATGAAAGGCTGATCCCAGTCTATCTCGCCAGGAGGATAAGGATGTCGGGGCCAGGTAAATCCCCTATCAGGTACGGGAGACGTAGGAGGTGACTCAGATCGTTCAGGTCTCTTGCCCAAATTTCTGGACGACGATGCCATGCTGCGAAGTACGTGTTGCGTATGCCAATGAGAATACAGTAAGGAGAGTAAGTGATAAGTAACCAACAACTGTGCGGTTATAGTCTAGTGATTGTATGCAACCTAGTTCCCTATAACCAATGGCTCTGATACCAATCTGTCACACCCTCAAAATCCACGTGCGGAGTTTTACCGCGAGGCGTGTGAACAAACCAGGATCACAGTCAATAGTTACTCAGAACGACACTATATGCCACATTTAAAATAAAACCAACCAAAGTTGAAACTTTAAAACCATGCGGAAGCGTTTTGTAAATAAGACAAACCCAAAATATAAAAATGCATATTTGGCAAAACATGCGCCAACACAAACATTTAAACACTCGTAAATAGATACCAACAAACATGTCTGTAAAATAGAGTCTTAAAATGCATGCTGGACCCGTGTGGTGCTCCTAATGGCAAGCAGAGTTAACAACCTGAGAATAGCATACTAAAATGTCAACACAATGGTTGGTGAGTTCAAGAGTTTGCGTTTATCATAAACAATAACATTTGCATAACATAAGAAGTGCATTGAAATAGATAGCTAGTCTATATTCACAAGTAATAACCATAGTGATTTTGCGATCGAAGCTGACTGTGTTGCGTTTGTTGCCTCCCGTCACGACTTACCCGGTCATGATGATATTTGTGTCTAGGACAATATTGCACCCATTTGACCTCGAGTCGCACAGGTGGGGCTCATCAGACCCAGTAGTACTACCCAAGATTTCCCGCTAGTTACCATTATTAACGATCCGAAAGTGTGAGGACTTTCAAGGTATTAAGCACTATGTTAAAACATACACAGCTTATAAAAATAAAATAGCATTTGAGTACAAGTATGCTACCTCCCCCAAGAACAAGGTTTATAAAAATAGAGGGGCATGAACTCACCTGGTGTGTAAAGATAATAACTAAAGAGAACTTGTGATAGGTGCAAAGACAACCCTTCAAAAGTTACCTAGAACACAAGCGTACATAAGTACGTGTTCACAGAATCATAATGAAACCCTAAGTGCTTTACAACCAAAGGACTCAAGGTTTTAGAAAGATATTACACATTTGACCCAGTTGACCCGTTTGACCCGTTGGTGACATTACAGGTGAAATTTCATTCAAACAAGCATAACAGTACATCACACCTTGTTAACATACAAGCTGATCACATATGACACCTCATTACCCACATGTACTACCTAGATCATCATACAGCCAGATATCATACAAGTCATGCGAATCTCAAAAATATCATGCTCAACATAACTACAACACAACCAAAGCATCATACATAGAATCAAATCATGCACGGCATGCCATGTGAAGCCACTCACGACTTCACACCCTAAACCCTGCCAATCCTACTAAGTATGGGCCTCAGATTCGCATGCGTGTATCATGATCATCAACATGCCATTCAACAGAATTCATATCATCCAAAATCTTCAACCATGATCAACCACAAACCAACAATAGTCCTAACATACCCATATGACCCATTACCATGAATTCCCACCACAGGCCAAATCAGATAACTAACCAACTAAACATTCATACAACCCAAACAATACATTCTACCACCTTAGAAATCATCCATGAACATACTAGTATGATCCTAACGTCACAAACATACTCAAACCATCATATTCAAGATTTTGTGCAAATAAAGTTTCCCTTTTGGGAAAGTGCATCCCAAATCTATCTAACAACCAATACATTCATGAATCCATTAACAATATACCAATTCAAGCTCATGATAACATCTAGACATGATCAACAACATCCAATTATCACAATTCATCAACCTTCATAGCCAAAAGTTACTATATTTAGTAAGACATGAACTACAATATTCATTCTTGGATTTATAGCATTCAAATCAACAATCTAACATCCAATTATCATCACAAACACATCAACAACATCAATTCATCATCAAATCACCATATCCATGCAAATAAAGTTACTATTATTAGTAACCTATGAACAACGTATCAAAATCATAACTTTCTTGCATAATCGACGTTAACTAGCATCAATCTAACCTAACTAACATAATAACATCAACAAACAACAAAGAATCAACATTTAATTGCATATTTTGAACACCAACTTTCGGCCATAATCAAATCCCTTGAAAAACATGTAAAAATCTAACCTTTAAATGTGTAATGGTTTGCAATTGAAGATTCTAACGTGTTCTATCACTTGAAATCAATCAAATCCGAGGGTGATTGCTTGTTCTTGTGTCGAATTCACAAAGTGGAGAGGGAGGGAGTGCAGGTCGCTGCCGATGGATGGTTTATGGTTAGTGTTTTGTGATTTGATTAATTATTTAGCAATAATTACCCTTTTAACCCTCATAGTTTGTATTTTATAAAGATTAGGCTTTTAAATACTCTTTTAAAATGTTTTTAACCAAAATAATAAACATATGAACTAATAATAACAATTATATGCTTTATCTTTACTAGTCACACAATGCACGAATTAAATACACACGTTTCCACATTATGCGATAAAATTTACAATAAACATTTAAATCACATAATCACAACTAATAATCAACAAGTAATTATTTGTTTCACATTATTAATTATTATTAAGTCACCAACGTTCAACGACAACTAGTGTGTGCTCCCGACACGTGTATGCAAGACTTAACGGAACTAACGGAGTTTGGTAATGGAAAATTACCGGATGTCACACATAGTGACCCAAATCATTCTTTATCTTCTTAATTGCTTTGTACTTTATGAAGGTTTCATAATTGCATACTGGAAGCATTAATCTGGTAGCATCAAACTCCTTCGATACTTGTATCATCTCATCCATGTTCATCTTTTTTACCATGTCATATGGAAAGCCATTATTGATTAAGTCCATGAACATAGATGATTGGGCTCTTTCCTCAAAGATGTCATCAGTAGATAACAAGTCACCTTCCCTTGCTTCTTCATCAGACTTATGAGTCTCATCTTTTGTTAAATCTACCCACTCAGCATCACTTTCTTCTTCAATGTCTTCAATGGATTTGAGAGTTGAAAGCTCAGCTAATAGAGTGTGCTCAGGAGACATATCTTTTGATTTCTTTGGGGTATTCTCAATTACCATAGCTTCATCTTTAATTCTTCCCAAATACTTTCTTTTCCTATTGTATTTGATTGTTGGTTCTTTTGCTTTAAACAGGGGAATGTCAGCAGTTTCTTTGATTTGTTCTTTATGCACACTAATTTCCTTTTCAGTCACCTTCTTCTTTAAGACTTCTATCTCTTCATCTTTAGCTTTTAGCAGATCCAACTGCTTAGACATAGTTTTCATTGCATTGTTGAGCTCAGTCAAGACTTTCTCCTTCTCTTGTTTTTCTTTCTCAGCAGTCTCACAGGACTCAGTCACAAGCTGATCCATAGTATCAATCACTGCATTACTGGTTTCAATTTCTTCTCTTAGCTTCTTGATTGTTACTTCTGGAGATGCAATTGTTTCATCTTTCTCTTTTATCTCCCTTTTTAGTTTTCTGAATTTCTCCAGTTTTTGATTACTTTTGATGATGAGATTGTTGTATTTAGCAACAAGAAAACTTTTGCTCACATTTATCTCCTCCTCTCTTAAATCATTTTCATCATAAGTAGTGATGTCAACAAAATGACTATCACTCTCATCTAGTTGTTCAACCTCTTGTTCATTCTCCCCCTTAACTTCTAGACATATTTATTTTGTGGAACCATCCATAACTTCATCAAGCTCATCATCATCAATATTCACTTTTTCAGTGAGAGTTAGGCTTTCAGTAGGTGAGGTTGGTTCAACAGATGGGGGTGAGGAAGTTGGTTGTGTTGTTGGATGAGAAGGTGTTTGATTGAGAATGGGTGAGATAGGTTTTGTGGTAGCAGTGTTTAATGATGATTGAGATTGGGAAGCTGAGAAAGGTTGGGTATGCTCACTGGATGGTGAGTTCAGTTAAGCTGGTGGTGTTTCTGGTAAGTCTATTATAGGTGTTGGTGGTAGACTGTGGTTGCTGTTATGGTGATAGGTGTGATGGTGATTATTGAATGTCATCAAGTGTGAATACTTCTGTTTCAGCAGTATTCTAAGATGTTTGGGAATGGGAAGGAGATAAGGGTTGTTGTTATGGTGGTTCAGGGGATTCAGCTAGAGGTGTTTGTTGATGTTGTTGTTCAAGGTGTAGGAGTTCTTGAGGAATATCAGCATTCTCATCAATCACATGTGCAAACATCTCCATTTCTTCACCTTGGTATTGCCCACTTAACTTATTAAGCAGAGATCTTCCAAGGTGAGCTTGAACAAAGACTCCACCTTCTCTTTTAATGTTGGGCATTGACTCATTTATGATCAGCTGAATAAACCTAGGAAACATGTACATCTTGTCTTCTTTTTGTACCCTTATATGGTCACACAAGCATTCAAGGATGTATTTAGCATAGTTATATGTTCTCCTTTCAAACACACCAATGATCCCTAATGAAATATGCCCTGAAAACCTATCCAAACCAGACTTTCTATTGGACATACACTTTAAGTACGTGTGACGCAAGAATCTGTAGGGCTTGCATAACCTCCCCTTTTTGATTTCACCATTTAGGTAATCTCCATCATAACCCATTAAATGAAAAATTCTTTGGATGTACTCATGGTCGAACACATCTGGGTGACCCTCTTCTTCTTCTCCAAACTCTAGCACCCTCCTGATAGTTCGTTCATCTACCCTCAACTCTTCATTTCTTATTGTTGTGAAAATCACCCTTTCATCATTCTCCTCTTCAATCCTGGCTGTGTGCCAAAAATCTATCATATGTGATTGATAGATGATTGGGTCCATAGATAATGCATAGAAAATCCTTGATCCTCTCAGATAGTTGATAATTTCCCTGCATCCCTCTGTTGCTGGATCGTCTGGATTCAGAAAGGCACAAACGTTATGATCTTTTGCAAATCTGTTGGCCATATTGATGATGTTATTTGAGTGGTGATTTAGGTATGGATAGTTGTGTGGAATGAAAAATTTGAATGTTTGTGGATAAAGGGGTTTATCATATCAGCATTTTTCTAGGTCTGAAAAAGGGTTTATGAAAAAGTGATTAAAAAATGACAACGGTCAGGATATCATTTATACTCTTAACCCTCATTACCCTTTCGTGGTTATCCACTAGTTAAGTCTTCTGCTGAACATCTACGGAAGGCAAAACTTTTCTTTTTATCCGCAACAGGTCAAGTCTTCCACAGAACATCTTCGGAAGGCAAAACTTGTTTTTGCTATTTTATCCTTAAATTAATTCTTTCGCAGAACATCTACAGAAGACAAATTTGTTATGTTTTTGTTGTATGATCTTAACATCATGTTGTTAGATTGCTTGTTTGCTATTGGACCTTGTTGAGTCTGCTTCATGGCAAATGTGCAAAATTGATTTAGCTAAAAACTTCAGATATCCTGCAGCCAAGTTAGTGCTCAAGTTCCAATTTTCTTCATGTAAAAATGTTAAACTTAGTTTTCATGCTGATGACTACTCCCCCTAAATTTGTGATTAATCATGAAATTATGTATTTATCAGAAATTTATAAAGAGAATAGCATGAAAAGCAATTATCTATCAATCTTATTAGCAAATAAAAGAACAAAAACAAAATCCTTTTGTATTTTTGTTTATAGACAGAAACTAAAATATATTTACAGCATTTACGTCATATAATGGGATCATACTATGACACTAAGCAACTTCTTGAAACAGTTTTGTTTGATGATAGTAGACAGAGAGCTAGTGCTGATTGCAAGTATTATGATCCACATAAATTCAAGCAAGAGTATAGTTTCAACTTGTCATGCTTTTTATCATGTTTTGGCATTGATTAAAGACAGACAAATATGGACTCCACATTCAATTCACATTAGAGTTTATCCTCCGTTTATGTGTCAATTTATCACTTTTTCACACTTAAAACTATGTTCATTAAGTTATAAGCTCTATCTTAAGTTTTTTTTGAAATCTTATTAATGCTAATATGATATTTGAAGCTCTTTGAGATAATATACAATTAAACACGTTGGATTCTTTTAGAGCTGTTCCTTTTTGGAACTTTGTGATGATCAGCATTAGCACACTAGGTCGTCACTTACGTAAAACAGAGGTGCCTCTGAGCCCAGGTCTTTATTTACACAAAACAAAGGGTTCATGATGCGCAAAGATAGAGGTTATAAAGTGTCACAACATAGTGTGCATAGGTGAGTAAGTTGATCACAGCAGGATAAGACTTACTTGCTTGTTCCTCAAAATGGAATTGTCAACAATTAGTCACCTTGGCATTATGTTATGCATGAACTTGTATATTTTCCATTGAAGCTGAACCTACTCACATATCAAATCATATCTGATCAGTCCTTATTGTGTGATGAAATTCAGGAAAGTAAGCAAAGGTATAGTGTACTATCATTTCCCATAATATGAAATGCTTTTTCAAGAAAAAACATATTAATAAGACAATATTTTTGGATTTTTATATGTTTTATAGATGCTTTTGGCTTTTCCATATAATGAATTTGACAGACAGAACATGCTTTTCTTTATGATGAAGACCAATCTAAGTTGATCATGCGTAAAGACTCGATCAAGAAATTAAATCTAACTGAATCAAAGGCTTTAGTGAATAAATCAGCAAGCTGATTTGTTGTATCCACTTTGATCAACTTGATTAAACTTTTTCTGAGCAGTCTATCAGAAAATGGTATCTGATTTCAATATGTTTTGTTTTACTATGTTGCACTGGATTAGCAGTGATGAACATAGCAGCTGAGTTATCTATGTGAATTGGAGTTTGAAGAAAATTGTAACCATAATCAAGTAGTTGGTTTTGCAACCATAAAACTTGAGAGCAACCAGCTGAAGCAGCTATGTACTCAGCCTCAGCTGTGGATACTGAAACATTTGTGTGCTTTTTGCACTACCAAGAAACTAGTCTTGGTCCTATAAATCGACAACCACCAGTTGTTGATTTTCTGTTGTTGTTGTAGCCTCCAAAGTCACTATCAGAATATGAATAGAGGTTGAAATCTCCTTCTTTGGGATACAAAAGCCCAAGATTTGGCTTCCCTTTGAGGTATCTGAAAATCCTCTTCACTGCATTCATATGTGACTCCTTGGGGTCTGATTGGTACCTAGCACAAACACACACAGCAAACATTATGTTAGGTCTACTGGCAGTTAAGTACATTAATGATCCTATCATAGATCTATATAATCTTTGATCAACTGACTTCCCTTTAGGATCAGGTACAATCTTATCTATTGTTGATGTTGGTGTTTGGCATGAAGAAGAATCAGCAAGGTTGTACTTCTTCAAGATTTGATTCATAAACATTTCTTGATTGATGAAAATGCCATCTGATTTTTGATAAACTTGCAAACCAAGGAAGAATGTTAATTCTCCCATGGAACTCATTTGAAACTCAGATTTCCTTAAAGATTCAAAGTCATCACACAATCTCTTGTATAGATTTGGACAACCAAGAGGTCTTGATGTTTATGTTTGAGGAAGAGAGTCTGATCAATTGTTCCCCTTTTGTAACCATGCTTGAGCAAGAAAGATGATAATGTTTCATACCACTTTCTTGGTGCCTGATGAAGACCATACAAAGCTTTGTCAAGCTTGTATACGCTGTGTGGGTAATCAGGATCTTCAAAGGCTGGAGGTTGGGTAACATAGACTTCTTTATCAATTTTATCATATAAGAAGGCACATTTTACTTCCATTTGGAAAAACTGTGAAGTTCTTATATGAAGCATAGGCTAGAAAGACTCGAGTGGCTTCAATCCTTACAACTGGGGCAAAGACTTCATCATAGTCTATGCCTTCTTCTTGAGTATAGCCTTGTGCTATCATCCTTGCTTTGTTTCTGATGATGATACCTTTGGCATCTAGTGTGTTCTTGAAAATCCACCTTATACCAATAGGATATTAGCCTTCAGGAAGATCAACTAGATTCCAAACTTTCTGCTTTCTGAATTGCTGAAGCTCTTCTTGCATTGCTTCAATCCAACTGTTGTCTTTCAATGCTGTAGTTATGTTAGGAGGAACCACTTATGATAGAAAACAGGAGAACAGACAAATATTGGCGGCTCCTCCTTGACTTCTTGTGGTTCTTTCATTAAGATCACCAATAATGTTTTCTATTGGATGATACTTATGAATTCTTGTTATTGGAATTGATTCAACTAGAATTGATGATTCCAAGTTAGTGATGTTTGTTGATAGAGATGGATCCAACTGAGATGGGGAATCAACAAAGTGGTCAAAATTCTCATCATTTTGATTTTATGATGCTGAATGAAATCCATCTTCATGATTTTATGTTTCCGTAGATGTAGGTATAACTTCTGCAGCAGTTATAGGAACAACTACGGATGTTGTAGTTTGTTGATCTGCAGATGTGAATGTTGTTGGAATGTTTTCTGATGAATTAGGAACTTCATATGAAGGAAAAGAATCATCTCTGGAAGTAGGAACATCTACGGATGTAGAAGGAACTTTTGCGGATGCATTGTTAACTTCAGAAGTTGAATTTCCATTTCCACCAAAATTGTCATTGCTTGTTTGAGATGAAAGGCCTGGATCAGCAACACTTGAAGTGTGTGAATGAAATAATCTTGGAGGATTAGCAGTCAGTGGCACTTCACTCAAACTTGGAGCTACATATGGATAACATGTATCCGTAGGACCTGCAACATTCAAATAAACAGAGTTAAATGAATTTGTTTATGCATCTATATCAAACAACCAAGATGATCCTTTTACTTATTTTGGAAATAAGGATTCATCAAATGATACATTAGGTGTTTCCTCCACAATGTTGTGATGTGGAATGTAGACTTTATATGATTTAGATGTTGATGAGTAACCAACAAAGAAACCATCATAGGCTTTTTCATCAAACTTTCCTAATTAACCTTTGGTGTTTAAAATAGACACATGACACCCAAAAGCTCTAAGAAAACCTATAAAAGGTTTTCTTTTAAACAAAAGTTCATAAGGTGTTTTATTATGTTCTTTGACAATTAAAGTTCTGTTCTTAACATTACATGCTGTGTTCACTGCTTCTACCCAAAATGTGATAGGCAACTGTGAATCAGCTAGCATTGTTCTTACTACTTCAATTAGAGTCCTGTTTCTTCTTTTAGCAACTCTATTTTGTTGTGGAGTTGTCTGGATATGCCTTTGTTCCTGCAAAAGGAATCTAAAACATGATTAACAAATTCAGATCCATTATCACTTCTTAAGATTTTGATCTTTAAATCAAGTTGATTTTCAATCTTAGTGATAAACTCCATTACTGTTTCTGATGTTTCACTTTTATGTTTTAAGAAAAAGACCCAAGTGAATCTAGTGAAATCATCAACACTCACCAAACAATATTGCCTTTTAACAATGCTCAACACATTGGTTGGACCAAAGAGATCCCTATGCAGCAGTTTAAGTGGTGTTGTGTTTGTGTTGATTGTTTTGGACTTATATGACACCCTATGTTGTTTTCCTTTATAACATGATGAACAATGATTAGAACAATAAAATTCTTTCTTGGGAAGGCCAATGACTAAGTCATTTTTGACCAACTTGTTCATGTTCTTCTTGTTTGAATGAACCATTCTTCTATGCCATAGTTGAGCTTCATCTTCTGATGACTTAGAAATTAGGAAAGTTTCATTGCTTGTTAGAGAGGTGTTGTTCATGTCCAAAACATATGTGTTGCCTTTTCTTGGTGCTTTAAGAAGGATCCAGTCTGCTTGAATTTCAAAACCTGGCTTGACAATGTAACAATAAGTGTTATCAAATAAAGTGGTATAATTTTGATCATAAATTTGAGATACACTTAACAAGTTGAATTGCAAATTTTCACAGAAGTTTACTTTCTCAAATTTGAGTACACCATTTGTTACCATTCCTTCACCAACAATTTTACCTCCCTTCTTATCTCCACCAAATGCCACATAGGAAGCATTTTTATGTTTGAAATCATAGAGGAGAGAACAGTTTCCTGTCATATGCCTGGAACAACCACTGTTAACATACCACTTGTTGTTAGTCCTCCAAGGATGTTCCTCTATGGCCATGGGTGGAATTTTGTTCTCCATGTTTGCCATCAGTGCTTGATTTTCCTCTTACACTTCTTTCTCATACATGCTCCAGTCACAAGTACCGTCCTGCAAAATAATCAAACTAGTTTCTTTAGTGTTACTGGTACCTGCTGAAGAGCTTATGGCTGGTGGGGATGAGATTGTTAGTTGAGGTTGCTTGAAGCTTCTCTGATTTGCTTGTCTTGTGTCTGTTGTTGATTGCTGATTACTGCTGCACTCCCTTGAAAAGTGGCCATACAAATTGCATTTGTAACACCTCACTTTTGATTTATCAACACAATTCTAGTTGTTCTTCCTGCAATAGATAGTCCCTTGTTCCTTCTCATATACATCTTGGCTTTATAAGCAATCATGGCCATTTGCCATTGCAGATCCATTTCCTTTACTTCATCAGGATGAAGTTCTTCAAGGTCTTGTTAACAGATGTGGGTAGGAGTCAAGGTACTACCTAAGTAAGCTTGAAAGCTTGAACTGAAGGCTGCAAAGGCTGCCTTCTATTCTTCTGATTTTAGAACCATAATAATTGGTTCAGATTGGGTAATGCTTTTGTTGGTTGATGATCCCTTTGCTGCTGGACTTTTCGAATCATCAGATTTCCCTTTTGCTTTCCTGTTTGAAGTGTTTTGAGAGTTTAATTTAGAGGACTTTGCAGCATAGAAACCAGTTTCCTCTTCATTATCACTCTCAACACAAGAGCTTTCATCATCATCATTGGAGATGAATGCACTTCCAGCACCTTTGTTTCTTTGAATTGATATGGTGCTATTGGTGCTTTTACACTTTTGTTTCTGGTTTTCTCATCTAACTCCAAAGCTTCCACCACCAAAGTGTCTAACCCAATTGCCTTTAGATCAAGAGTATTCTTGAAGATAGACATAGTTTAAGTCTAACTCTGGCAAAGTATGAAGCATCTTTTTGTTCAGTTCCTCATTACTGTACTTTAATTCAAGAATGTTCATCTCAGTAACAAGTTGCATAAATCTGTGGAGTTGTTGAGGAACAGATTCACCTACAATATGATGAAAAGTCTCATACTGTGAATGAAGAGTATCCTTCCTGATGCTTCTGATCTCATCACTTCCTTCACACAAAGTGTGAAGAATTTTCCATAATGAGTTTGCTGTTTTGTATGCTTCACACCAGATCAAGAGGTCTTCAGGTAAAGCCATAGTAAGCATACTATAGGCCTTAATGTCAATTTTGACTTTCTTGGCATCATCAAGAGATAGATTTTTCAAACTTATAGGCTGATTGTTGTCATTATAACCAGGTCCTAACGCAGGTGGAATGTAAGGACCTTCAGTAATGGACACCCATAAGTCAGAATCTGTATAATTTACGTGGTTCCTGAATTTGATTTTCCATGTTTTAAAATCAGATTTTTTCTCCAACTTTTGAGGTTGATAAGCTCCAACCGCTGAATTGCTCATATTAATTAACTCTGTTAATTATCAAAATTATCAATTAATCTAATATCCTATGAATGTGAAAAGACAATGCAAATACACTAACACCGCAATAACAAATCACTGATAATATTGATATTCAAATCAACTAATACAAAAATCCCTTTGAATTAATGACTTTTGTTGAGAATGGACTAATTAATAACACACTCTTATTAAATAAGAAGTGGTGGTCAAAATTAGTCAAATCGCTCAAAATATTCTCAGTTAATTTGAAATTAAGATGTTAGATGATGATGGGTTTTGTTCAAACTTGTTTGAACAGCCTTGGGATATCGCACAATAACACAAATCCACGAATCGAAAGCGATTATGATGCAAATCGAAATTAATCGAGCAATGGAACATTGATTAATGATCGATATAATAAGGTTTTGATGATTTAATGAAACAAACAACTAATTAAAATAATCAAACTGATAGATCAATTGATCTAGATCAATGAGCACGAGGCTCTGATACCACCTGTGAATCCAAGGATCGAAACAAGAATTATCAATTTGATTTAGCAAATAAAGATTGTAGAATTATCAATACTTGTTGTTTATTTAATTGTTTATGAAGTTGAAATCGACAAAGAACAGATGAAACAAATTGAAAACAGAATAAAATAATGCAACAAAAAGATTGTTTCAATTGATTTTCATTGACAATGAATCGATTATGATAATATTGATGCTTGGATGATATGATGATCTCCAATGATGTTCTTCGTGTTCTTGTGATTGCTGTGTTGCTATATTGATCGATTGATATCGTTTCTATGAATATATGATTCTCTATTTGTGTATTGATATCTCTCAATCTCTCTCTAAATGTGTGCACCCATGCCTTATATTTGTAGGCAGAAGGATTCACTTCAAAAATTACAAAGATCTTCTTGATGTGACGTGGAATATTCACTTCTGACAGATTGACTTGTTGACTTTGTGTTGAATACTTGATGATATGAGATCATACAAGGATTTTGTTCTTTCGTAGGAGTAGAACTTCCATAGGAGTTGGTTCCTTGTTCTTGAACATCATCAACAGGAGCAAACTTCCTTCTTCCGCAACAGCATCAACTTGATCTCTGAACTTGTGCTTCTGTAGATGTGCTTGTGCTTCCGTAGGAGATCCACTGATGCACATTGACTTGTTCATTTATGCTCCGTAGAACATCTACGGAAGAACAAACTTGTTCATTCGTAGATAGTTCTTGCACTTGGTCAATTTTCTAAATTGACCAAGTATGATGTTTCCTGCAATTACATAAGATCAACACAAATAATATTTGGGTTAACATATATATCTTGCATTACATAATGATAAAGAATTACAGATGTTCATTGCAAGAGATTACAAATCATCTAAACCTATAAAAAAGATCTAGACCTAACATATACTACTATCTATAGCTGGTTATTATTGGAAGAATCAACTTCTTCCAAGTCTTCTGCAAGTCTTTGTAACTTCATTCTTTGGAAGATTTTGTCTTGGATCTTCTAAGTGTGAATGCTTCGGAAGGAGAATTACTTAGTGTTCATATACTTCGAAAGACTTGGTTCTGCCTTCGGAAGTTCTTCATATACTTCGGAAGGAAAACTACTTAGTCTTGGAAGACTTAGTTTTCATTCAGAAATTCTTCATACTTAAGCTTCGGAAGATCTTCAACTTGTCTTCGGAAGAGCAGCTTTAGCTTTGGAAGACTTCTTTAATTTGTACTTCAAAACATTCTAAGTGTTGTTTTGGTTGCACCAGCCTCATATGATCCAACAAACTCCCCCTAGACTAATGCTACCAAAACTTCACTTCTTTCTGCTCCTTAAGGTCTTCAACAACAGGGAAAGCCTTGTTCTTCCCTGATGTGGTGGTGAGGAGCTAGTACAAGTCATTCGTAGAAAATAGATCAAGTCTGTTGTTCTGAATGACGTGCACCCTTTGCTGCATCCCTCTAAAGAGAGTTAGTTGATAGGAATTGAAGTCATATTCCCATCTAACTATAGGATCAGCAGTTGAGCCTTTAACCACTTGAAGGAATGGTTTTCCTTTTGTAGTTGTTCCTTTTTCCTCATCTTTTGCTCTCCTTTTAAACTCTTCTTTAGTTTTGGCTTTCTTTGTAAGCTCAGCCAAATGAAGACTACTCAGATGATTTCTGATGTGAGTAGCAACCTGAGAGTTAGAAGGATTGGAGAATGGTTTCTCTGCTAACTCAGCAAGGTCAAATTTGCTGGAGTGTAATAGAGATGAAGTATCAACCCTGTTTACTTCACCATTCTCTCTTTCCATAACAAAGCTATGTGAAGGTTCATTGACCTCCACTAGACTATTTATTTTCTAGGATTGAGAGGTTTGGATGAAAGCTTGTCCCCTTTCCTAGTGTCCAGCAGAGTCACTAGTCTCGTTTTTAACTTTTTTTCTTCTTCTGTAAGAACATCGTAGTTGGTTGTAAGAAGTTGGAGAGCTTAGTCCAGTGCTCCCCTAGGTAGATCAAGGAATGCATCTCTTATGAGGGAACTGGAACAGCATCTATGTATTTCAGCTTAATTGACTCTTCCTTACAAGTGATGTCGCTCAATGTTATGCAGTTGATGAGCTTCCTCTTGATCTCCTTGAATTCTTCTAAGGTCAGGGGCTTAGAAGGTTCAAAAGATGGTTTGGGTATAGATTGGGTTCTTGGTTGTGTTTTGGGTTTAAGGATAGGTGGTGGTAGTGGTTGTTAGGAAGCAGTGGGTGAGGGTGTAGGTAAGGCTGATGGTGTGGGTTTGGGGTGTAAGGCTCAGTTGTTGTTTCAGTTTTGATATGGAAGGGAAGAGGTGCGGGTGTAGGTTGTGCTGGTTTAGGTGTTAGTGTTAGTTTGGGTGCCTTCTTCTGAACACTTGATATTTGTCTTACCTCTTGCCTTCTTCCTAAGCGAATGTTAGCCAGGATGTCACTGACATGTCGCTGTAGGGTTTTCTCTGACATAGGACCCAGTTGCCTGTCGGTGAAGCCATGGGCTTTGAGATAGGCTTTCATCCATTTTTTATCTCCTACCTTCTTAGCAGCAGCAAGTTGTGTCTCTTCCTCCTTCTTCTTCTTCTTCTCCCTCAGCTTTTCCCTGGCAGTTCTCTTCCTCTCTTTGTTGATTTGATCTTGCTCTTTGTGAAAAAGAAACAAGATCGTATCATAATCATGAGGTGCCAGCTCTTGTTGAGAATACCCTTTATAGCAGAAAAAGGCTATTCTCTCCTTCCTCTCCCTTTCCATAGCCTCCTCCTTCCTTTTCCTCTTTTCCTCCTCTTCGACCAACCTTGCTGCTTCCTCCTTTTCTTTTTGTAGCAAGGTTACCTTCTCCAGCTTTACAAGCTCATCAAGTGGGAGTAGAAGGATATCTTCATTGACTACTCCCAGGCTGATGAGCCTGTCAATAACCTCCACTCTCCGCTTGTTGTTGATACTTTCTTAAGTGGCTGCTGCTGCTTGCAGCCAACAACTTCCCAGTATCAATTCTTCCCTTCTTCTTAAGCTTTTCAAACCTTTCCTCTTCTTGAAGCTCCTCAACAGTGAGCTTCCTCTTCCCCTTAGGATCAGAGAAAGATTCAATCTTTGGAGACTCAGGTTTAAAAGATTCAGGTTAGAGAGAATAGGGTTGGACTTGTGGTGTTTGGGAGAGAGGGGTTGTAAGGAAGTCCTTACTGTTTACCTCAGAGGCTAGGTCAAGAATGGCCTCTATGATGAACAGATCATTGGACGAGGAAGACAGTTCAATTATTCCTTCCGCAGCTTGGATTTCTGCTTCAGAAGTAATTTGAATTGCACTACCTGTCCCTTCCAAATTGGTTGCTGGGCCATGAGTCTGTATATCCCCTTCAAAGTTAATCTCGGGTTCAACAAAGACCTTAGGTTGACCAACTTCCTTTTCAGAGGTAGGTGGTGCACTTGGCCTTTGAAGCTCCTCAGCTCCAAAGTAGGCAACGACTACATCAGGGGAAGGTTGTTCAATGGTTGAGCTTATAAAAAATGTGGTTAAAAACCTGTTGAGGTCTATAAGCATTTTTGGATCCACTTGAACAGTAATAGGAGCTGGTTGAGGGAAGATGGTTGCCGAGTGTTGCTGTGTGGGGTATAAAGAAGATATGGCATCAAAGGAAGTTGTTGTGTTAGCAAGGCAGGGCTCCTCATGTCTTTGTTTCTGTACATTCTCCCCCTTTTTGGTAGCATCATCTTGAAAACTGGATGAGCTAAAGGAAGAACTTAAAGAAACCTGAGTATGTACATTCCTAACAGACTTTTCAGTCTGTGTCTCAGCTAGTTGAGCCTTGAGATTTTCAATCTCAAGTTGCTGAGTGGTAGACCTGTCCTCTAAAGTCTTAACCTTTGATTCAGGGTTTGAGACTTTAGAAATCAGGTCTCCTATAATGAGTTTCAGGCTACCCTTATCTTCTTTTGAAGAATCATTAGGAGATGAGATAACATACCTAGTATGTTCATCATCACCACCAATAGTGGTTTCTCGGCGCCCTGGATACCCTTGCGTGCTGATGTCTCTTTCATAGTCATTAAGGCAACTTATGTTACCACTGTCCTGAGAGGTTAGTGAAACACTCTCAGTAGTAGCAACTGAGCCTCCATGAGTCACCTCCACATCAGTTTGACTCACCTCAGTTAGGTATAACTGATGTGGGCTAGACATTAGAGGTTCCCTGGGGCTCAATTGATCTAGTTAGTGGTATGGTAGATCAACATCATGGCCTGGATGAAACATAATGTCTTTATCAGGTAGGATTGATAGGTCAATGAGGGATAGGGAGGTTAAATCTAATGACTCAGGACCTTGGCCAGCACCTACGGGTTCTTCTGCGAAAGCAGATGACCCGATGATGTTGGTGTCCCTTTTTGGCTGCTCAGGGGAGTGTTAAGACTCACCCTAAGGGCTAAAGACTTGGGTTATGGGCTCGTCAGCTAGAGACTGAGGAGACTCAATGCTGACATTGAGGTTAATGGTGGAGGATGGTAGGACCTCTGGGTGAGTAGGAGCGCTGAGTTCCACTCGAGCCTTTTTGGTTAGAACAGAGGGGACCTGATCAATCAGAGTAGATTGATCAGGGGTTCGTTTGGGGCGTCTAGTGTATGTAATCTAGATTGGGTGGGAATAACTGATTAGCATTTGAGTGGTGGTGTCTGGTGTGGGTTCATCACTTGCTGGGCTTGCAGGGATGTCACCAGGAGCCGTTGGCTCGCGCATACCTGGAAGAAGATAAGTGAATATTCCAGAGAAGTTGGTGGACACCTTCTCCAAAGTCTTGAAGATGCCAGGCTACATGTGATAGACCAGTACAACATCTGCACATTGTAATCTGTCCTGGTCCAGCTCACAGTTGATTATGTGCTGAATGAACCGGGGATACATGTAGAATGGATCCCGGGTGAGATTGCCTCTTAAGTTGTTCAGCACAAATCTCGAGTAGTTGAAACGCAGACCCTTTACCAACCCATGGACTAGGCAGCCCAAATCATATGGGATTTGATCCCATCCCCGGGATTTGTTAGATAGGCAGTGCAGGACAATGTGCAGCATAAACTTCCAATTGTAGGAGAAGTTAAACTTGTAGACTATAGAGTTGTGCATATCGCCGCCATATCCCATCTGAGTGTAAGTGTCTTCTAACTCAGATTTGGGGAATTCAGTAGGGGCGCCCTTATCATGAAGCTCCAGATGCTCCTTGATGGTTGATTCAGCAATGGTGATCTCCTGTCCGCAGATCCTTGATCTGATGACCCTTTCACCATTTAGTGTTTCATCTTGACCATTGGCCCAGAATTCGGCCATGTGGTTAGAGTAGATGGTCCGGTTAACGGTGAGGGCAGTGAAGTATGCCGATTGGGACAGAAATTCGATGATAGGGGCAAAGGCGGCATCCTTTGAAGAATCAAGGATAATGACCTGATTATGTTGGGGATTTAGGGCCATTGTTAAGAGGTGAGGTAGGATTGAAGGAATTTGTGAGTGAGTGAAGAAGATAGTGGTAATTTGGGGCTTTTTCTGTGGTAAAGAAAGTAAAAAAAGAGAGTCGGAAATTTTAAATGGGGGTTAAAAAGCAAAGTGATAAGGTGAAAGGACAGTTTAGGTTTCGATTTGACAAAGGTGGTAAGATAAAACATTTAAAATATTCTGACAATCATCAATTAAATCTTACTTTTTACAGAGTGGGGCCCAAAGATTTTCATTACACAGTAAAGATGTTCTTCCGAAGGTAAACTTGCTTCTGAGTGAAAACACTTGTGTTTCTCAATATTGTCTTCCGAAGCCATTTTTACTTTCGAAAGCAAACCATGTCTCAATGACAAGTTTGCTTCCGAGAGTACAATTTTCTTCCGAGAATAGAAGTTAGTAAGCTTTGGAAGTAAATTTGATCTATGATCAATTGTTCTTCCGAGGCTAAAAACTCTTCGGAAGATAATATTATGTAGAGGAATTTTGCCTTCGGAAGATGGATAAAGATTTCTTTCGAGGGTAAATTTCTCTTCGGAAGTATTTACACTTAGATTTTTGAAGAAAGCCTTTTTGTAACAGGGCTTAGATTGTAGTTAGACAACATAGACAATACATATTTTAAAAAGGTTTTTCAAAAGAGAAGAACTAGTCAATGTTGATCATCCCAATAGCTGTAATTAAATATTTAAATCTTTGTTCATCAAAGGCTTTGATGAACAAGTCAGCATATTGTTCATCTGAATTCACTTTGACTAGCTTTATTAGATTTTTCTAATGAATATCTTTAGTGAAATGATACCTGATGTCGATATGCTTTGTCTTGGAGTGCTTGACCGGATTTTCTGTGATAGAAATGGCACTCTTGTTGTCTATATGGATAGTAGTCTGTATGAAGTTAAAACCATAGTCTAGCATCTGATTTTAAATCCATAGCAATTGAGTACAGCAGCTCACAGTAGCGATGTATTTAGCTTCAGCAGTTGATGTAGAGACACATGATTGCTTCTTGCATTGCCAGGAGATAATCCTTTCACCAAGAAACTGACATCCTTCGAATGTGGATTTCTTATTGATGTTGCAGCCACCATAATCACTATCAGTATACCCATAGAGATTGAAGTCCTTATTCTTAGGATACTAGAGACCCAGTTTGGGAGCTCCTTTAAGGTATCTAAGAATTCTCTTGGCAGCAATTAGGTGAGACACCTTGGGAGCAGCCTAATATCTTACATAGATGCAGGTTGCAAACATGATATCAGGTCTACTTGCAGAGAGATACATCAAAGATCCAATAATCTCCTTGTACTAATGCTGATCAGTATCCTCCCCCTCGGAATTAGGACTAAGATTATGATTTCTGGGTATAGGTGTCTTTGCTGGCTTACAATCTTTCATCTCAAATCTCTCTAAGATGTCCTTGACATACTTAGATTGATTGATGAAGAACACTTTTTCCATCTGCTTCACTTGAATTCCAAGGAAGAAATCCATCTTTCCCATTGAACTCATCTCAAACTTCTTCCTCATGACACTTTCAAAGTCTTTGCACATTTGGTCATTTGAGGAACCAAATATGATATCATCAACATAGACTTGAACAAGCACCATGTCCTTCCCAAACTTCTTTATGAACAATGTCTTGTCTATGATGCCTCTGGTGTAGCCATTCCTAAGAAGAAACTAAGACAGGGTCTCATACCACAACCTAGGTGCTTGATGTAACCCATAGAGAGCTTTATCCAGTTTGCACACATAGTTGGGGTGCTGTGGGTCTTCAAATCCTGGTGTCTGACACACATAGACTTCTCTATCAATATCCCCATATAAAAATGAACATTTGATGTCAAGTTGATAGACAGTGAAGTTCTTGGATGCTGCAAAAGCAAGGAAGGTTCTCACAGCCTCAAGTCTTGCAACAGGTGCAAAGACATCAGTGTAATCTATGCCTTCCTCCTGTGTGTATCCTTGAACAACAAGTCTTGCCTTGTTCTTAATGATCAAACCTCTATCATCTCTCTTATTTCTGAACACCAACTTGGTGCCAATGGGGACTTGGCCAGGTGGTAATGGACATAAGTTCCATACCTTTTACTTCTTGAACTAAAGCAACTCCTCTTGCATAGCTTCAATCCAAGTCCTTGAGGGATTCTTCCACCTTCTTTGGTTCCATTTAAGAGAGAAAGCATGAGTACAAGCAGACATTCCCATTATGGGTCTGACTTCTTGTTCTTACACCTTCTGAGACATCCCTAATGATGTTCTCAGCTGGGTGAGTGTTATGTATCCTGAGCCTAGGAATCACATCTAGTTGCATCAATAGATCTAGGTTTGAGAACTTTTGAATAGGGTTTTGAACACCATGACCAACTGATGTCTCACACTCATTTAATGAGGACAGATTGAATGAATGTATGACAGTATCAATGATATTCTGTTAAAAAGTAGTATCAACAGTTTCCTGTTCCTCTAGATTACTGTCTTCATCAGCTTGGTGTTGAATGCTGGAGTTGTCAGCTGATGAGTTTTGAGGCTAAGTTGGCTAACAACTTGTTGAAGCTCCATGATTTCCTGAGATGTTCAAGCTTTCCGGACTTCTAGTAGTGGGAGCTTGTTCTTCAATTCCTCTTGGAGAACTGAGAATAGGTCTAGGTAACTCAAACATTTGATCTTCATAGATGTCACTTTGAGTTCCTGTTCCAGCTGAAACATTCTCACAAGATGGTTTAGAATAGTTTGAAAACAATTCTAGATTGAAGATATAATCAGGGCCATTCCCTCTAAAACTAGGAGTGTGCTCATTAACAACTATGTTGGATGTTTCCTCAAATTGTTTATTTTTAATATTATACACTCTATAACCAATAGAGGTTAAGGAATATCCAACAAAGATAGCATCATCCGACTTTTTAGAAAATGTTGCTAAATTGTCTTTTGTGTTAAGTATGGTACACCTGCTGCCAAAGGACCTAAGAAAGCCAATGAATGGTGGCCTCTTGTTCCATAACTCATAAGGGGTCTTTCCATAGGGCTTAACAATATGAACCTTGTTCTGCACATAGCATGCAGTGCTGACTGCCTCTGCCCAGAAAGTTAGAGGCAACTTTGAATCAGCATAGTTCTTGCAGCTTTAATAAGTGTTCTGTTCCTCTTCTCAGCAAAACCATTTTGTTGAGAAGTTCTAGGAGCACTGTGTTATTTGGCGATCTCTTTTAAGTTGCAAAATGAGTCAAGAACTTGATTCTTAAACTCAGTCCCTTGACCACTTCTAATGATTTTTACCTTGTGATCCTTTTGATTTTCAATTTTAAGAATAAAAGATTTTAAAGTTTTAGCCATTTCGTCTTTAGTTCTTAAAAAGAATACCCAAGTAAATCTTGTAAAATCATCAACAATCATAAGGCAATATGATTTTCTTCCAATGCTCATTATACTTGTGGGACCAAAAAGATCCATATGCAATAAGTGTAATAGAGTGGTGATGGAGTTAACCTCTTTGGATTTGTGAGAAACCTTATGTTGCTTTCCTTTCAGGCAAGTAATACAGTTATCTTTACAGAAAAATTCCTTTTTAGGCACACTATGTACCAAATTATTTTTTACCAGCTTATTAATGGTTTTAAAATTAACATGGCACATTCTTTTATGCCAAAGAGTTGACTCATCACCATTAGCTTTGGAAAGAAAGCATGATACTTCACCTAGTGGAGAAGCATTGCTCATATCAAGCTTGTACATATCCCCTCTCCTGGGAGATCTAAGAAGCACCAATTCTTAAGGAATTGTCATCTCGGGTTTGAGGATAATGCACTCATGTTCTGTGCAAAGCATTTGGTGCTTTTGATCACAGAATTAAGAAACAGTCAAGAGATTATGTTTAAGCTGTTTGACAAAGTTTACTTTATCAATGTTTAACTTACCATTAGATACACTACCTCTACCAGAAATGTATCCTCCGGCTTCACCTCCAAACTAAACAGGACCTCCATCAAAATAGTCAAATTGTTGTAGGAGAGATCTGTTCTCTATCATGTGCCTGGAGCATCCAGTGTCTACAATCCAGACATTTCTATTCTTGTCTTGTGGATGTCCCTACACATAAGGTGAAATGATTAGTTATTGTTGGAAACCCAAGCCTTGTTGGTCTTGGGTTCTTCCAATGTAGATGTTATAACTGAACCAAATTATATGCATGGGGGCTCAATTATAGTTTGTGAAGAAGAGGTTTGGGTTGCAACATCTTTTCTGGTCTTCCATTCCATCCTATGGTTGACCTGTGTTGATGGGCCTGAGGAGGCTTGTGCAGCATGACTTGCTTCCGAGGCTACTTTCTTTTTGGAAGAAGTTTTCACCACCTTTTCTTCCGAAGCAGTCTTTTTTTGGAAGGTTTCAAGGAAATGTTTTTTGTTTCTTTGTTTGTTCTTTGGCTTGTCTTCCGAAGCTATTTTCCTTTCAGAAGAATGAGTTTCTTTCGAAAGCAACTTGGCTTCGGAAGCAAGCTTTCCTTTCCTTAACACTTGGACCATATTGTAAGGTCTAAATGTGAAACCATCCTTGAGTCCTTCTTTCTTAACATTGGTTTCATAATGTGTGCTTTCTGGATTGTAGTAACAATCTTTAGCCATATGGTTATGCAGGCCATAGATTATGCACTCAATGTTATTCTTGGTGGGACATGTGAGCTGTTGTTTCTTGCACTTCTTCTCTTCTTTAACAGCCTTTCCCTTTAATTTCTGATCGTTCAGCTGGATAGGAGTGCTGGTACTACTCTCCTTTCCTGAATCAGAACTTCCAACCACTTGGAATCCAGCTGAGATGAATACACCCTTTTGCCTTAGGTCTGTCTTCATCTTAGTCTCAGCCACCTTTTTGGTAGTTTTTCTTGCTGCCCTGATCTGGTTCTTTCAGGCTTTGGTGGTCAAGGATTTATCAACTGTGGGGATGAGATTTTCTACCTTATCCTTCCCTGTGGTGGTTTCCATTATTGCATCATTCTCCAGCTCACTAGGTAGTGGGTCAGCAGTTGGAACCTCTTGCTCATCAGTACCACATATTGGCTGTCTAATAGACATAAGAGAGTATGGTGGAGCAATTTCATTGGATCCCAACCCACTTTTGTTTTGATAGCATACCTTGGAGTGGGAGGATGATGCTATAATGGTGTTAAAGTTGTGCTCTTGAATAGCATACATCTCTGCTTTAGCCTTAGCTATGACTAGATGAGCTTGAGCTTCAGTCAACTTGGATATTAGATCTTTTATTTTAGTCCTATAGTTGGTATGTTCATGTTTTAAAGAGGACACAGTTTTCTCTAACTCTTCTATTTTGAGCTTATAGTCAGATTCTCTCTTAAAATCAGATTTTAGGATATTTAAGGACTCAATATCAGATCTAATTTCCATGTTGTAATCCTGATACAATTTAACCTTAGCAATATAGGCTGGAGTATAGAGATGTTCATATACCTTGCTGTCTTCAGTTCCAACCATGAGAGCTTGAGTAGGAGTGAAATTTGCACCATAAAGCTCTAGTCAACCTCTTGAGCAATAGTAGCAGTTTGTGGCTCAGTGGGTTTGGTTGCAGCCTTTGAGGTAGCAGAATGTTGGGAGGCTTGAGCTGCTCCAGGATTAGATCTTGGAGCTTTGCATTCCCTAGAAAAGTGACCAAGCTGGTTACAGTTGTAGCATTTGGCCTTTCCCTTATCAAACCCAAATTTGCTATTAGTTGGGTTCTAAGGAAACGACCGTCTAGTTATTTTAAAGAATTTCTTTGCTCTGTAGGTTAAAAGAGCCATTTGCTGGACAATGTCCATATATTCAACATCATTAAGGCTAAAACACTCTAGATCATCGAAATAGTATTGAAAATCTCCAGAGTGCTCACTCCCTAAAACAAAAGCACAACTGTCCTGGAAGGGAGTGTGTTGAGCCTATTGAGACCAGGGTGTCTTGGGGAAAGTGATGTATGGCCCAAAAGAGGATGATGGATGTTGGGGGTACTTTAGGTACAATTGAGTTTGGGGAGTTCTTGATCCTTCAGCAACATGTAGAGCATTATTGACTGCAAGATTTGAGGGTCTGTTCATCTGGTGGCTCTTCTGAGTCTCCATCTCCATACGGTATCCATCAAGGATTTCATATAGTTCAGTCATACTGAGAGTGTTGAGATTTTAAGTTCTCTTAGTAAAAAGTCCACTCATGAGGAAGTGCACTCATGAATTTTCTGACTATATCTCTTTTCTCAAGAACAACTCCCATAGTCTGAAGAGAGGTGATCAAGTCCATATACCTGAAGTATTGTTGGCTCAAGGTCTCACCAAAAACATAAGTGAAGTTCTCAAACTTCTACTTTAGCATATCCTTCTTGTTTTCCTTTGATTCAGTAGAACCAGAGCACATCAGCTTCAAAGCATCAAAGAGTTCTCTGGTAGTCTTGCACAGCTTAAAGCCTGCCATTATGGAGTTTAATATAGCAGTAAGCAACACGGTCATTGCTTTGTAGTCTATGTCTATCTTCTTGAAGTCTTCATCAGAGTATTCTTCAACAACTTTCTCAATCATGGCGCCATTACCAGCCGGGTCCGCCACCTTTGGCTTGTAAGGACCATGAGTGATAGATCTCCACATGCGGCTGTCTTGATACTTGATAAAACCTTCAATATGTTTCCACCAGGTTCCAAAATCATCAGGGGTGATGATAGGAGCCTTGGTCATGGTTCGCATCTCGGACTCAGAAAACTTTTGGTTAAGAGCCAATTGAATGAAGTGAGTAAGTGTGAATAAACGAGGATGATTTGGGATGGTTAGATCTCATAATCAAGAGCCTAAAAAGCTCTGATACCAATTGAAGGATTAGTGTTGGTCTCTCAACACAAGTTTTGTATCTCACAAACTCACTAAGTCTCACTCGGTTGATAAAGCGGAATCTTTAACTAAGTTGACAATAATATAATAAGTTAATGAACATAAGAATGGTTTTCATGATACTTGTATATATTACTTCTCAACTTAGTATTACAAGACTCTTACAAGCATGGTTACTTAAGTTACAATGAGAAACTATATACACTACTATCTACAGCCGGTTATACTTGGAAAACCAACTTCAATTTACCTCTAAGCAAATACTACATTGCTAAAAGTAATGTATCTAAGATAAAATAATATCCTAGATTAGGTAGTCATGACAAGTCCATGACTTACCTTTTGTTACCAACTAAGTATGGTAACTGTACTAACTGATAAGATGAATAGTGGATTAAAGTATGGTCAACTACATAGGAGTGGGAAAGCACCATGCAATGTATCATAGTTGTCAGCAGATGTCAGACAACCTATACTTATGTCCACTGGTACATAGTTGATTCTTATGAAGGCAAAATGGCTTTAGAAGAATAAGTTCTTTCGAGGCCATTTATAATTCGGAAGAATCAACTTCTTCCAAGTCTTCTGCAAGTCTTTGTGACTTCATTCTTTGGAAGATTTTGTCTTGGATCTTCTAAGTGTGAATGCTTCGAAAGGAGAATTACTTGGTCTTCAAATACTTCGGAAGACTTGGTTCTACCTTCGGAAGTTCTTCATGTACTTCAGAAGGAAAACTACTTAGTCTCAGAAGACTTAGTTTTCCTTTGGAAGTTCTTCATACTTAAGCTTCGGAAGATCTTCAACTTGTCTTCGGAAGAGCAGCTTTAGCTTCAGAAGACTTCTTCAAGTTGTACTTCAAAATATTCTAAGTGTTGTTTTGGTTGCACCAGCCTCATATGATAAAACATTGATCAACATCTTCACTTGTGAGATTAGGAGTTAAAGTAGGACGAGAAGACATCAGAGTCGGTGCAATCTTGTAGTCTTGAAATTTATATTTGTCCAGAATACTATGAACATACTTCTCTTGATGTATTAGTATACCCTAGTCATCTTGTTTAACTTGGATACCCAAGAAAAACGAAATTTCTCCAAGAGAGCTAATCTTAAATTTCTTCATCATCACCGCTTCAAATTCCTTGCATAATTTTTCATTAGTAGATCCAAAGATAATGTCATTAGCATATATTTGGACAAGAATTATATCAGCACTAGTCTTCCTTAAAAAAAGTTTGATCAATAGCACTCTGTGTATAACCATTTTTAAGAAAATGTCTAGTGAGAGTGGCATACCAAGCACGAGGTGCTTGATGTAAGCCATAGAGTGCTTTGTCTAACTTATAAACATAGCCAGGATGATCTGGATCGTCAAAACTTGGTGGTTGACAGACATTGGCTTCTTCTTTAATTTTGCCATACAAAAATACAGTTTTGACATCCATCTGATAAACTTTGAAATTCTTGTATGAAGCATAGGCTAGAAAAATATGTATAGCTTCAAGTCTTGCAACCGGAGCATATACTTCTTCATAGTCTAGACCTTCAACTTGGTAGAATCCTTGAACAAAAAGTCTGGCCTTGTTGCGAACGATAACATCCTTCTCATCCATTTTGTTTTTGAATATCCATTTAGTTCCGATCGACAGCTTACTTTTTGAAGTTCACACATATGCCAAGCATTTAATTTCTTAAATTGCATCAGTTCGTCTTGCATGGCCTTTACCCAATTGTTTTCTTTCAAGGCCATCTCAATGTTCTTTGGCACAATTTGAGAGATAAAACATGTATACAAGCATATATTTATTGCTCCAGATTGACTTCGAGTTTGAACACCTTATGATAACGGGCAAATGATCGCTTCAGTTGGATGGTATTTATGAATTCTTAATTGAGGAATGGGATTTTCAAAGATAACTTCATCTAAATTAGACATATGACCAATAGGTTCTTCAATAGTGTTTTCTCCTTCTGTTTGATACATAATATGTTCCTCTTGATGATTATCATTATTAACAGATAAATCTTCAAATGGAACTTGAATTGTATAAATTGGATCACTTTGTGTAGAAGATGAACTTTGATCAAAAACCTGTGGAGCTTGTTCAACTGCTGGATCAGATTGAATGAATTTAGTTTTAGAAACTTGATTCAAGTCAAAAACTGATTATTGAACAACTGATACATTAGAAAAAGAAGGTATGTCTGAAAATTTTTCTATAGTTGACGATGAAATACATCCAACATTATCAGAAAAGATATCTTGAATGGATGATGACAAAGGTGAATTAACTATAGATATAACAGAAGATCAATTAAATGTTTCAAACAATGAAGCATAATTGTATACCCATGAAGGAGCAGATCCTGCATTGGTTTTGTTAGATTCATGCTAATCTATATCAAATGACTCAATTATTTGTTTTGTCTTTTTGTTATAAACCTTATATGCAACTTTGTTAGCTGAATATCCAACATAGGGCTATTCATGAGCTGAGCCAAGCCAGAATAAGCTCGGACTCGACTCTAATTATAAACCGAGCCAACTCGGCTCGGCTCGCCTCGGATTTACAACCAAGCTAAAAGTTTGAGCTCGAACTCGGCTTGGTTTTTAACCGAGCTGGCTCGGCTCGAATTTGTTTGGCTTGATTTTAAAAAAGAAATTTAATACACATCTCTCAAGCTTCTATAGTCCAAATATGAGCGCATAGTTCAAAAAACATATTAAAAATCAATTCAACATCTTAGATTACAAGCCCCAATCAAATTCAAGCATATACAACATAGGCTAACAATTCAACGTTCATTAGCATATGAATTAACCCGCATAAAACATTCCATTGCACTCCTAAATACCTGCGAAAAATAATCAATGAAACAAATCAATGTTAATTATTTCTTTTACATTTCAAATTAAACAATTATCTTCTAAAGTAAATATAAAAAAAAACATCATATGAGAACCTTACAAAAAGATTTTCCTAAAAAGTTGAATTTTCTTTTTCCATGCTAAAACAAGCATCATTCCATAACTTTTGTCCTGGTAAAACATATAGATAGAAATAACTCACTAAAAAAATACCAAACATTCAAAACATAAATAGTATTAGAAAAACATACAAAAACGTCCAGAACAAAACTGAAACATAGAAAACTGAAACATGTAAAACAGGAACATACCAAACATATTAATCATTTGTTTATAGCATCATTACCATTATCTTTATTTCAAAATTTTCTTCTTTTGCGGATTTCTATGCATAAAAAGAATGTAAATATTAGTGCATAAAAGTAGAAAGGGAAAACAAAAATAAGAATATAACTTACTTCTAATGTTTGTAGAGTGGTCTTTGAGGCTCCCTTTATCCAATCACTTTCACAAACAAGTAATTCAACCATATCTTTTGAAAGGGAGCTTCTATAGTCATCCAATATACTCCCCCAGCACTAAAAGCCGATTCTGAAGCAACAATAGTGATTGGAATGCAAAATATGTCACGAGCCATTTTGCTTAAAATAGGAAACTTGGAAGAATTTTGATTCCACCATTTCAAAAAATCAAATTCTATGTTCTCCAAACCTATATACATAGGTTCTTCTAGATACACCTCTAACTCAGTTTTTTGGGTACTTTTAATAGGTCTAGTTTTTAGAAAAGCAAAAAAGTCATCTTCATGTCTAACTTGATGGTCAAGGGAGGTTGTGGTCGTAGAGCTACTCGTGGAAGCCCTAGCCGCCATAAATGCATTAAAATATTTTTCAAAAAGAGACTTCAACTTATCAGTCACGTCTCTGACCCGGCTATCAAGATAATTTAACAGATATAACCTCTCAAAAGTCCAACTAACTGACAACAACTTAAAACGTGGATCTAAAACGGATGCAATTGATATGAGCACCCCAATTTCTCCCCAGTACTTCTCAAACTTCTCATACATAGGCACACTCATGTTTTTCAAGAAAGTATCATCAGATGTATAAGCATGAGCTATCTCTCTTTTAACTTTAAATATTTCAATAAGAAACACATTTGAAATTGGATATAATGTGCCCTAAAACAAATTAGTGGCATCTAGAAAAATTTCAATCACTTTGCACATTTTCTCTGCTCGAGTCCACTCGACATCTGTTGGGGACCATTAAAAGTTGGAATCTCTCAATGCATAACCTTGAAAGGCTCGTTTGTAGTGAATAGCTGATTGAAGCATGCGGTGTGTTGAGTTCCACCTCGTTTATCATCAATACATAAATACCTATGAGTAGAGATACCAAGAGTTATTACAATTTCACCAAACTTCAACAGACGACCCGCGGACTTTCTCAAGTACTTAACACCATCTCTAATTTTCCACAAACATGATTCAATAGTTCTCAAACCATCTTGCACCACCAAATTCAATATGTGAGCGCAACATCAAACATGAAAAAACAATCCATCAAAATGTAACTTTCCCTTCCCTTGGAAATTCTTCTCAAAATAGTAGCTGTCCTATCATTATTTGATGCATTATCCAGAGTAATTGTTCCTATTTTGTCTTGAATTCCCCATTTAATAAGAAACTCTAAAATTCCATCTGCTATAACCTCGCCACTATTGGGTGGTGCAAGCTCATTAAAACCAATTAGTCTTTTTTGCATTTTCCAATCCAAATCAACAAAGTGAGATGTTAACACATATACCCAATAGTTGTAAGTGATATCATATCAACATTTTTAAAAATTTGTCTCGTCTTCTCTCTTTCTACATCAACCATTGTAATGCAATCACGTGTAATTGTTGACCTGCATACTTTTTGATCGAAGAGCTTGCCTTATCCCCCTTTGTTTCTACCTCCACAGTCACCATCTTCTTGCCACCATCATTTTGGTGAGTCTTTCCCTCAGTACATTTTCTAGCGAAATGACCTAGTTTATCACAGTAGTAACATCTTAAAGTTGTTTTATCAAACCCTATCTTCCTGGAGTTGTTTAAACAGAACTTCTTCCTCCCCGTTCTCTTGGCAAAGTTTTTCGCCCGGTACACCACCATTACCATCTGGTACTTTATATCGTTTTCTTCAATATTATCAGGATTAACTTGTTACAAGTGATCAACCAAGATGTTGGTGCACTGAGTCTTCTGGCCATGAAAGCTTAGTAGCTATTCATAAAGGTTATGAATAGAGCCAGATGCTCTTCAGCAATTTGGATTGTTTGCTTAGATGGGTTGGAATTAACAACAAAAGCTTGTTTAGTAGGTTGTGAGGATTAAATGCGTGGATAAACCTGAGGTTGAGATTAAAGCTGTATCTAAGAGAATTGGTTTTGATGAGAGCCTTGAAACTAAGGCATGGATGTTTTTTTGATATTTGGATTGACAGAGTTGGCTGATTGTTGATGACACAATTAGGAATAATTGACATAGTAATTGGGATTACTAGCCATTTTTTCATACAGTGTGAATGCTTCAGCTCCCATGGTGTTTAAATGGTTTGCAGCTCTCGTATGACATAATAGTAGAAATCAGATCACCGAGAGACAATGAAAATAGATCTTTTGTTCTTTTGATTGTGGTGCAGTTGTTGTTCCAGCTATAAGGCAACGAGTTTAACAGCTTTTTGTTAACAGAGATATTCTCCAATATGATTCCTACACTCTTCAATTTTGTTATTAGTTAACAAATCTGGACATTTGAGCTTCCAATGTCTCACTCATGTCCTTATTACCAATGATATGTTCCTCCATTGCATCCCATAATTCTTTACCTCTTTCGAAATCCTTCTAGGCTATCTCAGTGGTGAGTGCCATTGTGATGGCATCATACGCTTTGTCATCAAGCTCAAGCTTCTTCATGTCTTCTTCATCCTATAAATGTTCAGGTTTAGGCACCGACTCTCCCTTGTCATTGGTATATACAGGAATGTGCGGTCCTTGTTTGATTGACTGCATCAACCGGGGTTTGGCGTAAATGACATGATTTTCGAATCAGTAAACCCAATAGGGATAATCTTCTTCGTTGAGAAGTCTTGGACGTTTTGTACTTGTGCCGATCTCATTATCAAGGTTGAGAGTAGCGGTGATATTTTTTAGATTTGCCATTTCTGAAAATTAGGAGTTGAACTTTTTAATAAATTCTTGAATCTCAAAGTTCTCGTGCGGATAGTCTTAATCAACACTATTTGCACAATCTTCTCGCACCAAGTTGTCACGCGTATAGTTGTGTAACTGAATTTTGCGAAAGGTTGAACTTGTCTTGCGAAAGGAATCTTTTCCATAAAACTTTCAATAAACTTTTGCGAATTATGAACTTTTCATGTGAATACTTACTTTTCGCGTGCAAAAGCCAAGTTGTCGCCTAATCGATTTTGCACAACTTAAAGGATTTCAACTTCAATTTTTCACCAAGTTGTTCAAAATTAAGTTCTTAAACTTCAAATTAGTGATTTAGGTTCAATTTATGACCCTAATTGTCTCTAATTTGATTCAATATAGCTTAATTGATCAAGTAAACACCATTAAATCTTCAATCAAATGCATACTAGCTCCTAACATCTTCAAAAGTGACCACAAACAACAGAAATCAAGTAATCTTCAAAGGATTTCGGTTTTGTAGTTCAAGAACACTTCACAAACCTATCAATCTTCAATCCAATCGATCTAGAGCATACCAAGCTCTGATACCAGTTATAAGGATCAACAATAATAAATCAAATCGATCTTGTGATAAGAGCGTGAAATCTAATCATCACTGTAAAAAGATTTAATAAGTAATAAGATGAACGCAAGTGTAAATGAACTTCATTTTTATTGATCTCTGAAAGATTACAAGTACATGCGAAATCAAGAAAGTGAAAAAGCTTAGCTAAATTACATTAAAAGCTAACTATATATACTAAATCAAAATAGTTCTCGCGTGAACTATTAGTTCTCGCGCGAGATGTAACATCTCGCTTGGAAACTTTAGGTTCTCGCGCGACTAATCTTGATCATCTTGATTTTGATTTTCTGAGCCTCTAGGTTCAATCCCAACACTTTCAAAGTACTAATAAGTTCAACCCAAAATTTTCACCATACACAAACCATAAGTTCAAAACATTAAGACATAAGACATAACATATAAAGACACTTTGACCGGGCTCTTTACTAGATGTTTTCTTGTTTTTCGTTTTGCCTTGACCCTTAAAAGATGCAGCCTTTGACTTGATAGTTGCATTTGTCTTGCTTCCTTGACCCGTTTCCTTTGACTTACTCTTAGATTGACTCTGATATGAGCCGGCTTCATTTGATACACCTTCCTTAACCCTCTTACCCTTCCTTCCATCCTCTATTTCCATAGCTGACTTTTTTCTTGCCTTTTTAGGCCTCCCAACTGGTTTGTGGTAATGTGGTCGTGTGACAGTTATAGGCACTTGGGACCTAGGCCACATACACATCCTATTTATAGGAAAGACCTTGTGCTTGTAAATTGATCTATACCATTCCATGGTATAAACAGGATTCCCAAACATTGCTGGTATTCCAACATTTTGACCATGTTATGACATGCACCAAATGACTACAACTGCATGTCTACATGGCATACCAGTGACTTCCCAAATCCTATGTGCATAAGTTCTAGTTTTTATGTTCATCGTATACTTATCATTATTTGGATTTGTTTTTGAAACTTGATACTGTTCTTCCCCATTCCATTTCACATTATACCTGTAAATGGATAAATTATGATTACTACACAATTCAGATGTATAAAGGTTTAAAGATTGAAAGGGTAAGTACAAACCTAATAGCTAGTCTATTAGTTTCCACAAAGATTTAGGTAGAATATTGATCTGGTTGTTGAGACTCAATCAAAAACAAGTTAATATATAGGTCTTAGCTACCTTTATTGTGTAAGGGTAACTAAGGATGTCTGCACAGGGAATTGGTAGAAATTGTTTAACAAATACACCAACCCTGAGCGTATCATACGCCCAACCCTGTTCCTCGACGCCCAACTTTCTGTATTTTTTTCCAAATACGTCCACAAATACGCCGCCCATCGCTGACCGACATATGATACGCCCATACCCATCGTATAATATGCCAGGGTGGTCTTCATTGTGCCTTTTTTGTAACTTTTGATATTTACATCTTTAGTCCTTGTAATTCCGTTTTTTGCTCCTTTTTCTCCTAAAATGAGCCTTCTTTACCTCCAACCATCTACAATTCAAAACACCAACAATGTTAACTAGTTCTACCATACTCATAATGCAAAATCACACATTTAAGTTAATTAAACCCTGAATCCTTGACACGTGATCACATCCCCACACTTAACCTTTTGTTTGTCCTCAAACAAACTTATTTGCAACAATTCACCTTAATTAATCAACATGCTAAATTATCACAACTTTGTATAGGTTAAGGTCCCAAGGCATACTTATTTTAAACTTTCATCATGTAAGATTCACAACCCAACATGTAATATCACTCATGTTTTAAACTTAGAATCACCTTAGTTGGCATAACTTCACCTTTTGCTTCAAACATTCATGCATTCACATTTTTCACATTGAACACTTCTCTCCATTTGTTTTGTGGACTAGTGATTATATACCAGTATATCTGGAACTCTTAAACGAAAAATATACACTCTCGTCATAAGCTCGCATATTAATCATATCATCGTCAATTAACACTATATAATACATAAATCAAGTGGTCTTTTACGGGTTATAATGTTCGACTAAGGTTTAAGGTGGGATAGAAAGGGATTTTAAAGTGGCTAACGGTGAATTAAATCCAATTTAAACATGCCAGATGCCATTCTTGTCAATATATCATCTAAGTCCAATCATATCATAGAATTCTCACACTATTGTTGTTGCTTCATAATTTGGTCATTGTGACCTCATATTTAGCTTTTTTTCAAGAATATATATATAAACAATTTCAGAATCAATAATACTATTATAGAACTACTAATGAAATGCCACTTCTAGGCATGTCATGGATTAGAATTCATCACCTGAGGTTTCATAAAAAGGCTAAGGCTTTATAGGCTTATTGTTTTAGACTTATTCAAATGACAAGTTGAGGCTCAATATGATGTCTAAAGGATGATTATCAAGGTATGGGATTCAAATTAAAGGGTTCAAACAACTAGTTCATTCCTAATGCCTCTATCACATTTATGCACATATTGGTTCATAATCTTGACACGCATCAATTACACGAGTTCTAACTTAAATGCACATTATGGTCTCCCTTATTATGCAATTACTTAACAATCAAGGTTCCAACTTATGCCCATCCCCCTATTCATCATCCATTCAATTATTACACATATCTAATAATTTGTTTCAATCACACAAACAATATTATTCATAACTGGAAAGGATTGAGCATATGGACCTGATCAGAGTGCAACACTCAATCAGCAAGTGCAATGATGGTTCCTATTCGGATCATCATATAGATCATCAACCTTCGGTGGTGGTATCGGTGGCCCAAACCATTTGGTCATCAAATTATGCTTCTGCTGAAAGTTGTACGGATCAGTGGTCCCCTCTGCTGTTGGCTCTTGTGGTTGTAGAGGAACCCACTGAGATAGTTGAGATGCTGGATTTGGGTATATTTCTTGCCTATCATAGATGCCAGCGCTGCTGGATGCTCCGATCGAAAAGAAATCAGTGGGGCCATGCCCGGTACGTCTAAATATTTAGAAAGGTCAGTCTATTTCTCCTCGATACGACAAGTACTCTCTTCCTACATAAAAATCATTATAATGTCATTGTTAAGTTAAGTCATTGTACCTCTAGTTGAGAAACAATGGATGTTGTTACTCCTAGTTCCTTTCATATACATTTTGTCTTTCCATTGCCTCTAGCTGTAATGCCATTGCCTCTTCATGTCTATCTTTTGCAAAGATTGATCTCGGTTAGTCATGTCACACTAGTATCGAGCAATGGCAGAACATTGCCCATACTCATTTGGCCTTATCCTCCTCATTATTTCCTCTATCGATGGTGCTTAAGACGACCTTTGGATGGGGATAGGTGTGTGCTTCGAGCCATTCCCTTTTTTAGTGAATCTTTCATCCTCCACATTCTTTTCATCTTCTCCCTCATCTTCTTCCTATTCTGAAGACATGGCCTCTATTTGTTCGCCTGGTTGTAGAGGTGGTGCATTTGGTATTCTTCCTATCAGTACTTACTTTGTTGCTTTATCTTTCAACATTACCTGGGTGTTGGCTTTCTTGTAGTACCATGCTAACTTGTTGAATTTTTCCATGATGAAGAACTTATGTTGTTTGATGATGTAATGTGTTCATTCCCGACACCCCCTACCTTCTCATTAGAACTGTGATCAATCTGCAATGAGGGATCATTTTTTGTTCTCCACTCTCGCTGCTATCCCATATATTCATCAAAATCAAGTGTCTTAAAGATAGCATCGTGTTTCCTATCAACATAGCATGGATTATACGCATATCGGTTTACCTGATAGTGTTTTTGTCCCCATGTTTTGGTATGATGTTGAACATGCCAATTATATTCAGGATCTTGGGCATAATGTGCATTTAGGTGCCCACGAATCGCCCCCTAGTGCCTTCCAAGAAGATGTCTTGTAACATTGCAATGTCTTTCTTGGTATTGAACTTACTGTTCCAAATAACTAGCTCGGTGGGGTATTCATACTGATTGGCCGGTCGAGAGTCAAAGTTAACCACTTTCCTTATCGTGTCAAAGGACATTACCATCTCCTTTCTTCCTACCCTCCCTGTTAATGTAGTTGTGTAAGGAGGGTTGTCACCATCATCCCTTTCCAATTTAGTCAACCACTCCAAATTTACTTTATTCGGTATTTTATCATCGTGTCCGTCATCATGGAACCTTAACGCCGCTTCCCATCCTAACTTCCAAATTTTCTCCACAATCCCCAATGTCTCAAAGTCTTCTAACAATGTTGCTCTTTCATAAACAAAGATGCCATCCATGTTCTTCACTTCTTTCTCGAATTTACCCATATAGTGTTCTTGTTTCCATCGTGGGTCATGTGCAGAAAGCTTTTTGGCACGGGTAAAGCTTGGCCTTGGTCCCCTACCTTGATCGACTGGTGTCATGTCTTCATCATGCAACTCACCATGACTTTGTTTCTTTTGTTTCTTAGAAGACCTGGATGACTTAGGTTGTTTACCTTTTGATTTGCTCCTGAAAAAATGCATAATTGCTGGAAGATGTTAAGACTTTGAAAGTATCACATTTGGCTTGAAATGCAAAGATCCCCAAATTACCCGAATGTTAACTTTGTGAAATCTTAAAAACTCTTATGGATTTGAAAATCTAACCCAAGGTTTGTGTTTCTCTCGAAACATTATCAGAATTAGACCCAAAAATTGCTTCATTTGCTTAAGATCTGAGGAAGTTGTGTTTGGTGAAAGTTAGGGTTCTTAAGGAAAGGATAGAGTTTTAGGGTATAAAAGGTGAGAAAGTGATGAAAAAATGGGTTTTAATTCGTGATGGGGGTGTTAGATGGAGATGTGTGGTCTAAAATTTAGTCAAAAAGTCAAATGTGGGGCTAGCTGAGTTGTCGGCGTATGATACGCCGCCCCCAGCGTATCATACGCCGGTGGGTGTATTTGGGGGCGTCTGAATTGGCGTATTAGGAAACATTTCCAGCAATTTTTCAAGGGGTAGCGTATGATATGCTTACCCCCGGCGTATCATACGCCGGTATGTGCCAATTTTGACTTGTTTGCTTAATATTTGAAAATTATTCATCTACCACCCCCCGTGTAACCGTGCTTCATCTCGAGGCACATAAAGGACATAGAACATACCTGATTTTACTATCAATTCCCACACTTGTGGTCAACTATCAAAACAGACATGAATTACAAGAATTTACAAACTCCAAACCAATAATTCAATTATTGAAAAACAAACAAAGTAATAGAACCCAACTTACTTTCGTAGGAATCATGGTTGCATTTAGCATATGCAACAAGCCTTTAAACCCCTCTTTAATCCCGAGTGGATGAGTTTTAGTCTTGTGAGCGTTTCTAGTGAACACACCCACAAAGTTCGTGGGTTGCCTCCCGTTATCACTAAGTTTAAAGTCTTCAGCCTGACATGGTACCTGGTATGCTTATGTAGGGGTAAAGTTCACCAAAGTGCTTAGTAAGAAGCTTTCGGATGTGTGAGATGGGCCAATTATATCATTAGCTTCCAAATATGGTTTTAGGCGATGGCCATTCACCACTTGGTGGAGATGATCTTCAAAATCCTCAATTTCAACAACTCCGTAGCTTCGTACACGTGTAACAAGGTATGGTCCCGTCCATTTGCTTTTGAGTTTCTAAGGAAAGAGTTTCAACTGCGAGTTGTATAACCACACTTTTTGTCCTTTCTCAAAAGTTGTTTTCCTTAACTTCACGTCATGCACTGCTTTCATTTTCTTTTTGTATGCCGAAGCACATTCGTAAGCTTTGTCCCGTAGTTCTTCCAGCTCACATATTTGAAGCTTTCTTGCTTTACCTGCAACATCATAATCCATGTTAATATTCTTAACAGCCCATAAAGCTCGATGAGCTAATTCAACGGGTAAATGACATCCTTTACCATAGACCAATCCATAAGGTGTTGTCCCAATATGTGACGACCCTGAAAATTAAGGTTAGAAATTTTAATAGAATCCTATAAGAATTAGAAATTTGCTTGCCACATTGCATATTCCTAAAGATTACTTTTATGTGATATAACCTATAATTGTATGTTTGCTATTATGTATTAGTTATGTGTACACATCATGATATCTCTGTGAAAAACTTATATATATGAATATGCAATCATCTTATAATTTGATAAGATATTTATAAATGTAAATATATGTTTAGCTATACGTATTATGTATCAAATTATATAAGTTCCCTAAGAACTACAAATATCTTTACAACACCACATTCATTTTTCAAAGTAAACATCAAACACAATATAAAAAGAACTTATGATACATCTAAACTAAAAGTAGTGACACCCACGATTCTTAACTCGGTTATCAATCTAAGATGTCTTTAATCTACCTCTCATGATCCTTAAGCATGCTTCACGGCTGAAACACAATCTTTAAAATCCATGCTTAGTCACCATGCTTAGAACACTTAGCACACTAATAACTTGACATATAAAACTATCATGATTACCAAATGAAAGGTGGCATGTTCCTATGCAATCGGCCGATCCATTCATAATGGATATAACACTAAGCATTCTATCCTTATGACACATAACCACATCATTATATGGTGATATGTGGCAAGCTATGAAAGCTTCTTAGTGTTCCATTTTATCCGAGCCTAATCATAGCCATAAACACTAAGCAACTTCTTTTAGTGACACCTCAACAAGCTATCATCATTACCATTTGGTAAGGTGGCAAGCACTCAGCACCACCATGTGTGTAACCGCCACTCTTGAAGCTCTCGGTTGATGCAAGGCACTAAGCTTAATTCCTATGATGACACCTTATCAAGTGTACATCATTACTAAGTTGATGACGTGCCACCTCCCGGTTACTACAAGTAAAGAACCCGTCTAAACTCTCGGTCTCTTACAACTTCCGAAAGCACTAACCCACTTACTTCAACTCCTCTCAAAACACAAGCATCATCCGCCACTTACACTTGAATTTCTCGGTTTCATTCCCACTTTCTCTAGCAATCCTAGAGAAGTTGTGTACACTTGAATTTTATATGATTATATTAAGATATGTATAATTCATATATGAAAATTTATGAATTTTATATTATTTACATAAGTTAAATTTTAAGAATTTTTGCAGTATGAGTTTTGGTAATTCTGATAGTTATCCTAGAGAAGTTGATAGCAACCATAGAGAAACAACACCTGAGATAGAGCCTCAGAATAAAGTAGAAACACCTCAACTTGAGACCCGGACCAACACAGCGCCAAAGTTTTACATTCGACGTGCACCAGTAACCATGGGAGGTTATACAATCATGGCACCAAGAAAAAGAGTGCAACATGGGAAGAAGTTTTCAACTAAGGAAGTTAAGGAGCAAGAAAACAAGGATCCCGAAACCCTTTCCCCAACATTTGATATGACACCTGCTGTCCAACCTAATAATTCTAAAATTGAAGAAAGAGGAATTAAGTGGCAAAGGTTGGAGAAATGCCAGATGGAAACAAACCACCAGATTCTTAAGAAAGTTAAAAAGATACAACAAGAAATTCGGATGCTTCAAGCCGATGTCAAGGAAATGAAAGAAGAAAACAAGAGTGTCTTTATTAGGATATGGAACTGGATCTGGGGAAAGTAGACAGATAGAAAAACTTTATATGTTATATGTGACTATTTTAATATATAAAATAATGATATAATGAAATGTTTTGCTTATGATTATTTAATATCATGATATAGTATGAGTAAAATGATATAATATTAAAATAATTGGTATGTAGTGAAAAATGCCACCAAGAAAAGATACTCAACCCGTACGAAGAACTTCACGTATCGGGCGACCAATAACTAGATTTGTAGAAGAAGAACCACCAGTAAATACCGCCACAACTGAGGACGAGAGGATTTCTCAGATAGTAACTCGACAGCTGGAAGCCGCAATGCCTACATTGGTAACTCAGCTGCAGCAAGCTTTTAATGTTGAAAGAATGCCGTCTAGAGACAATGGACCAGCACACACTGATGAAATGGAGAACCACGAAGGGGAGACTATAATTGAAGCTAGAAAGGGATGTTCTTATAAGACTTTTATGTCTTGTAGACCCCAAAACTTTAACGGAAAAGGTGGAGCAGTACCAGCGTTACGTTGGCTGGAAGAAATGGAGTCGGTTTTAGATATCAGTGACTACGCTAATAACTGTAAAACCAGGTTTGCTTCGTATTCATTAAAGGGAGAAGCACAATCATGGTGGAAGTTAGAAATTCAAACGAAAGGAAGAGAGGTTATGAACAAACTAAGCTGGGAAGAATTCAGGAAATTAGTGACAGAGAAATATTGTCCATATAATGCAATAGAGAAAATAGAAATAGAATTCCTAGCACTAGAAATGAAGGGAGCTGCTTACCAGGAATATATAGATAGATATAATGAATTGTCTAGATTAGTACCACATTTAGCAACTCCTGAAACAAAGAGGATAGGAAGATACATCTGGGGTTTAGTACCACAGATAAGAGGAATGGTGAAATTTGCAATGCCAAAGACTTTCCAGGATGCTGTGCTTTAGCAGGAAGTTTGACAGATGAGATGATCAGGAACGGATCTTTAACTACAATCAAGATAGGAGAGAAGAGGAAATGGAACAACAACTCAGGAAGGAATGTTGAGGAAACTGGAACGAGAAAGTCATCCGAAACCCAGAAAGAAATTATATGGGGATCGTGTAGGAAGAGAGACCACGAACAAAAAGTCAACCTTGGTGCAACACCTGCAAAAGGCATCATGTTGGGAGATGTATGCTTGTAATAAGTTATAATTGCAAAAAGAAGGGGCATACCTCCAGAGAATGTAAAGAGCCTACAAATTCCAAACCAATATGCTATCAGTGTGGAAAAGAAGATCATCTACGCAATAGATGCCCGGAGCTGAAAGGGAAAGCTCCAAAGAGTCATAACAACGCACATGGTCGAGCATTTGTACTTCAAGCTGAAGAAGCAAGACAAGAACCAGAAGTGGTGACGGGTACGTTCCTTATTAATAATCATTACGCAACTGTGTTATTTGATACGGGAGCAACCCGAAGTTTTGTTTCAAATCGTTTCAAAACCCTACTTGGATTAACAACAGAGAAACTGAAAAATATTTATACAATAGAGTTAGTTGATGGAAACATAATAGCAACTGATGAAATTATTCCTAATTGTATTCTAAACTTAGAGGATCATTGCTTTAGCATAGATTTGATTCCTGTTGAATTAGGAGGTTTTGATATTGTAGTAGGTATGGATTGTTTAAGTAAGAATCAGGCAGAAATCATTTGTGGAAAACGAATGATCAAGATACCACTAACTAAAGACAACCGAATTCTTGTCATACACAGGGACAAACCTAGAGAAACTATCAGAATGATTTCCTGTATGAAGGCTCAAAAATGTTTGTAGAAGAAATGTTTAGCATTTCTAGCCCACATAGCTGATACAAAATCAATCAAACAGAACTTGGAAGACGTTCCTATTGTACGAGAATATCCAAAGGTATTTCCTGATGAATTACCAGGATTGCCACCCCCGCTTCACGTAGAATTCAAAATAGAATTAGTACCAGGAACAACACCAATTGCCAAATCTCCGTATCGATTAGCACCATCGGAAATGAAGGAATTGATGAACCAGTTACAAGAACTGTTGGATAAAGGATTTATACGTCCTAGCATATCACCATGGGGAGCTCCAGTCCTGTTCGTGAAGAAGAAAGATGGAACCTTTAGGATGTGCATTGACTATAGAGAACTTAATAGAGTAACAATTAAAAATAGGTACCCTCTCCCTCGAATAGATGACCTGTTTGATCAATTACAAGGATCGAGTTACTTTTCAAAAATTGACCTGATATCAGGATATCATCAGTTAAGGGTACAAGAAGTGGATATACCTAAAACTGCATTTAGAACGCGATACGGTCATTATGAGTTCCTTGTAATGCCATTTGGGTTAACTAATGCGCCAGCTGTATTCATGGATCTAATGAATAGAGTGTGTAAACCTTACTTGGATAAATTTGTCATAGTCTTTATAGACGACATTTTAATCTATTCTAAAAGTAAGGAAGAACATGAGAAACATCTAAGGCTAACATTGGAATTACTTCAAAAAGAAGAATTGTATGCTAAATTCTCCAAGTGTGAATTCTGGAAGCGAGAAGTACAATTCTTAGGACACGTAGTTAACCAAGATTGAATTCAGGTCGATCCAGCAAAGATTGATGCAATCAAGAAATGGGAAGTTCCGAAAACACCAATTGAGATATGTCAATTTCTAGGTTTGGCCGGTTATTATAGGAGATTTATAGAAAATTTCTCCCGAATAGCCCAACCATTAACAGAATTGACTCAGAAAGATAAGTCATATGTTTGGGGAGAAAAACAAAACACTATATTTGAGACTTTGAAATATAAATTATGTAGTGCTCCTATCTTAGCTTTACCAGAAGGCACTGATGATTTTGTAGTATACTGCGACGCATCACATCAAGGATACGGATGTGTTTTAATGCAACAAAGTAAAGTAATTGCATACACATCTCGACAACAGAGAAAGTGAAAGAAATTATACTACTCATGATTTAGAACTAGGAGCAGTAGTATTTACACTTAAGATTTGGAGACATTATCTGTATGGAACCAAATGCATAATTTACACGGATCATAAGAGTTTGCAACATATATTTGATCAAAAGATGTTGAGTATGAGACAAAGAAGATGGGTAGAATTACTAAGTGATTATGATTGTGAAATCAAGTATCACCCAGGCAAAGCAAATGTAGTAGTAGATGCTTTAAGTAGGAAAGAAAGAATCAAGCCACTACGAGTTCGTGCCATGAGAATGGAATTACGTTTGGATTTAATAAGACAAATCCGAGATGCTCAACAAAAAGATAAGCTGAAAGGTGTGTTAAATCAGAAAGACCAATTAGAAGTTATGACAAATGGGATTTTAAGATTTAAAGAAAAAATTTGGATTCCCGAAGATGATATACTTAGAGAAAGTATTCTGAATGAAGCACACAAATCTAGGTATTCAGTACACCCGGGTAATAATAATAAAATGTACAAGGATTTGAAAAGTCAATATTGGTGGGCAGGTATGAAAAAGTCAATTGCACAATTTGTAGAAAAATGTGATGTTTGTTCTAGAGTTAAAGCCGAATATCAGAAACCTTCTGGACAGTTACAACAACCCGAAATCCCTGAATGGAAATAGGACCAGATTGCCATGGATTTTGTAACTAAATTACCTAGAACTTCTAGTGGTTATGACACAATATGGGTTATAGTTGATAGATTGACCAAAACAGCTCATTTCTTACCTATTAGGGAAGACTTCAAAATGGAGAAATTAGCTAGGATTTACATGAAAGAAATTGTATCTAGACATGGTATACCAATTTCAATCATATCAGATAGAGATAGTTGATTTACTTCAAGATTTTGGCAAACTTTACATAAGGCATTAGGTACAAAGATAAACATGAGTACCACATATCATCCACAAATAGATGGACAGAGTGAGAAAACTATCCAAACATTGGAAGATATGTTACGAGCTTGTGTATTAGATTTCGGTGGTAGTTGGGATACGCACTTACCTTTGATAGAATTTTCATATAACAATAGCTATCATACTAGTATTGGAGCAGCTCCATTTGAAGCTTTATATGGAAGGAAATGTAGATCACCTTTGTGTTGGAATGAGGTAGGAAATAGACAACTTACAGGCCCAGAACTTATACAAGAAACTTCTGATAAGATCTTCGAAATTAAAGATAGATTGAAAGCAGCACGGGATAGACAGAAGAGTTATGCTGATAATAGAAGAAAACCATTAGAATTTCAAATCGGAGATAAAGTGTATTTGAAAGTATCACCTTCAAAGGTAATTATCCAATTTGGGAAAAGAAATAAGTTAAATCCTAGGTATGTTGGACCTTTTGAGATAATTGATAGGATTGGTCCTGTAGCATATAAGTTAGACTTACCTTAGGAATTAAGTGGAATACATAACACCTTCCATGTATCTAACCTAAATAAATGTCTAAATGATGAGACATTAAAGGTACCAATAAGGGAAGTCAAAATAAATAAGACACTTCATTTTGTGGAAGAACCAGTAGAGGTCATGGATAGAGAAGTAAAGCAATTAAAGAGAAGTAGGATTCCAATAGTGAAGGTCAAATGGAATTCGAAACAAGGACCTGAAATTACATAGGAACGGGAGGATGAAATTAAAAGAAAATACCCACACTTGTTTGAGGTTAAACTGAATGAAAAGGACAATAACTACCTATATCGTCTGATACTGACAACAGATGAATTTCGGGACGAAATTCTTTTTTATAGGGGGAGAATGTGACGACCCTGAAAATTAAGGTTAGAAATTTTAATAGAATCCTATAAGAATTAGAAATTTGCTTGCCACATTGCATATTCCTAAAGATTACTTTTATGTGATATAACCTATAATTGTATGTTTGCTATTATGTATTAGTTATGTGTACACATCATGATATCTCTGTGAAAAACTTATATATATGAATATGCAATCATCTTATAATTTGATAAGATATTTATAAATGTAAATATATGTTTAGCTATACGTATTATGTATCAAATTATATAAGTTCCCTAAGAACTACAAATATCTTTACAACACCACATTCATTTTTCAAAGTAAACATCAAACACAATATAAAAAGAACTTATGATACATCTAAACTAAAAGTAGTGACACCCACGATTCTTAACTCGGTTATCAATCTAAGATGTCTTTAATCTACCTCTCATGATCCTTAAGCATGCTTCACGGCTGAAACACAATCTTTAAAATCCATGCTTAGTCACCATGCTTAGAACACTTAGCACACTAATAACTTGACATATAAAACTATCATGATTACCAAATGAAAGGTGGCATGTTCCTATGCAATCGGCCGATCCATTCATAATGGATATAACACTAAGCATTCTATCCTTATGACACATAACCACATCATTATATGGTGATATGTGGCAAGCTATGAAAGCTTCTTAGTGTTCCATTTTATCCGAGCCTAATCATAGCCATAAACACTAAGCAACTTCTTTTAGTGACACCTCAACAAGCTATCATCATTACCATTTGGTAAGGTGGCAAGCACTCAGCACCACCATGTGTGTAACCGCCACTCTTGAAGCTCTCGGTTGATGCAAGGCACTAAGCTTAATTCCTATGATGACACCTTATCAAGTGTACATCATTACTAAGTTGATGACGTGCCACCTCCCGGTTACTACAAGTAAAGAACCCGTCTAAACTCTCGGTCTCTTACAACTTCCGAAAGCACTAACCCACTTACTTCAACTCCTCTCAAAACACAAGCATCATCCGCCACTTACACTTGAATTTCTCGGTTTCATTCCCACTTTCTCTAGCAATCCTAGAGAAGTTGTGTACACTTGAATTTTATATGATTATATTAAGATATGTATAATTCATATATGAAAATTTATGAATTTTATATTATTTACATAAGTTAAATTTTAAGAATTTTTGCAGTATGAGTTTTGGTAATTCTGATAGTTATCCTAGAGAAGTTGATAGCAACCATAGAGAAACAACACCTGAGATAGAGCCTCAGAATAAAGTAGAAACACCTCAACTTGAGACCCGGACCAACACAGCGCCAAAGTTTTACATTCGACGTGCACCAGTAACCATGGGAGGTTATACAATCATGGCACCAAGAAAAAGAGTGCAACATGGGAAGAAGTTTTCAACTAAGGAAGTTAAGGAGCAAGAAAACAAGGATCCTGAAACCCTTTCCCCAACATTTGATATGACACCTGCTGTCCAACCTAATAATTCTAAAATTGAAGAAAGAGGAATTAAGTGGCAAAGGTTGGAGAAATGCCAGATGGAAACAAACCACCAGATTCTTAAGAAAGTTAAAAAGATACAACAAGAAATTCGGATGCTTCAAGCCGATGTCAAGGAAATGAAAGAAGAAAACAAGAGTGTCTTTATTAGGATATGGAACTGGATCTGGGGAAAGTAGACAGATAGAAAAACTTTATATGTTATATGTGACTATTTTAATATATAAAATAATGATATAATGAAATGTTTTGCTTATGATTATTTAATATCATGATATAGTATGAGTAAAATGATATAATATTAAAATAATTGGTATGTAGTGAAAAATGCCACCAAGAAAAGATACTCAACCCGTACGAAGAACTTCACGTATCGGGCGACCAATAACTAGATTTGTAGAAGAAGAACCACCAGTAAATACCGCCACAACTGAGGACGAGAGGATTTCTCAGATAGTAACTCAACAGCTGGAAGCCGCAATGCCTACATTGGTAACTCAGCTGCAGCAAGCTTTTAATGTTGAAAGAATGCCGTCTAGAGACAATGGACCAGCACACACTGATGAAATGGAGAACCACGAAGGGGAGACTATAATTGAAGCTAGAAAGGGATGTTCTTATAAGACTTTTATGTCTTGTAGACCCCAAAACTTTAACGGAAAAGGTGGAGCAGTACCAGCGTTACGTTGGCTGGAAGAAATGGAGTCGGTTTTAGATATCAGTGACTACGCTAATAACTGTAAAACCAGGTTTGCTTCGTATTCATTAAAGGGAGAAGCACAATCATGGTGGAAGTTAGAAATTCAAACGAAAGGAAGAGAGGTTATGAACAAACTAAGCTGGGAAGAATTCAGGAAATTAGTGACAGAGAAATATTGTCCATATAATGCAATAGAGAAAATAGAAATAGAATTCCTAGCACTAGAAATGAAGGGAGCTGCTTACCAGGAATATACAGATAGATATAATGAATTGTCTAGATTAGTACCACATTTAGCAACTCCTGAAACAAAGAGGATAGGAAGATACATCTGGGGTTTAGTACCACAGATAAGAGGAATGGTGAAATTTGCAATGCCAAAGACTTTCCAGGATGCTGTGCTTTAGCAGGAAGTTTGACAGATGAGATGATTAGGAACGGATCTTTAACTACAATCAAGATAGGAGAGAAGAGGAAATGGAACAACAACTCAGGAAGGAATGTTGGAGGAAACTGGAACGAGAAAGTCATCCGAAACCCAGAAAGAAATTATATGGGGATCGTGTAGGAAGAGAGACCACGAACAAAAAGTCAACCTTGGTGCAACACCTGCAAAAGGCATCATGTTGGGAGATGTATGCTTGTAATAAGTTATAATTGCAAAAAGAAGGGGCATACCTCCAGAGAATGTAAAGAGCCTACAAATTCCAAACCAATATGCTATCAGTGTGGAAAAGAAGATCATCTACGCAATAGATGCCCGGAACTGAAAGGGAAAGCTCCAAAGAGTCATAACAACGCACATGGTCGAGCATTTGTACTTCAAGCTGAAGAAGCAAGACAAGAACCAGAAGTGGTGACGGGTACGTTCCTTATTAATAATCATTACGCAACTGTGTTATTTGATACGGGAGCAACCCGAAGTTTTGTTTCAAATCGTTTCAAAACCCTACTTGGATTAACAACAGAGAAACTGAAAAATATTTATACAATAGAGTTAGTTGATGGAAACATAATAGCAACTGATGAAATTATTCCTAATTGTATTCTAAACTTAGAGGATCATTGCTTTAGCATAGATTTGATTCCTGTTGAATTAGGAAGTTTTGATATTGTAGTAGGTATGGATTGGTTAAGTAAGAATCAGGCAGAAATCATTTGTGGAAAACGAATGATCAAGATACCACTAACTAAAGACAACCGAATTCTTGTCATACACAGGGACAAACCTAGAGAAACTATCAGAATGATTTCCTGTATGAAGGCTCAAAAATGTTTGTAGAAGAAATGTTTAGCATTTCTAGCCCACATAGCTGATACAAAATCAATCAAACAGAACTTGGAAGACGTTCCTATTGTAAGAGAATATCCAAAGGTATTTCCTTATGAATTACCAGGATTGCCACCCCCGCTTCACGTAGAATTCAAAATAGAATTAGTACCAGGAACAACACCAATTGCCAAATCTCCGTATCGATTAGCACCATCGGAAATGAAGGAATTGATGAACCAGTTACAAGAACTGTTGGATAAAGGATTTATACGTCCTAGCGTATCACCATGGGGAGCTCCAGTCCTGTTCGTGAAGAAGAAAGATGGAACCTTTAGGATGTGCATTGACTATAGAGAACTTAATAGAGTAACAATTAAAAATAGGTACCCTCTCCCTCGAATAGATGACCTGTTTGATCAATTACAAGGATCGAGTTACTTTTCAAAAATTGACCTGATATCAGGATATCATCAGTTAAGGGTACAAGAAGAGGATATACCTAAAACCGCATTTAGAACGCGATACGGTCATTATGAGTTCCTTGTAATGCCATTTGGGTTAACTAATGCGCCAGCTGTATTCATGGATCTAATGAATAGAGTGTGTAAACCTTACTTGGATAAATTTGTCATAGTCTTTATAGACGACATTTTAATCTATTCTAAAAGTAAGGAAGAACATGAGAAACATCTAAGGCTAACATTGGAATTACTTCAAAAAGAATAATTGTATGCTAAATTCTCCAAGTGTGAATTCTGGAAGCGAGAAGTACAATTCTTAGGACATGTAGTTAACCAAGATTGAATTCAGGTCGATCCAGCAAAGATTGATGCAATCAAGAAATGGGAAGTTCCGAAAACACCAATTGAGATATGTCAATTTCTAGGTTTGGCCGGTTATTATAGGAGATTTATAGAAAATTTCTCCCGAATAGCCCAACCATTAACAGAATTGACTCAGAAAGATAAGTCATATGTTTGGGGAGAAAAACAAAACACTATATTTGAGACTTTGAAATATAAATTATGTAGTGCTCCTATCTTAGCTTTACCAGAAGGCACTGATGATTTTGTAGTATACTGCGACGCATCACATCAAGGATACGGATGTGTTTTAATGCAACAAAGTAAAGTAATTGCATACACATCTCGACAACACAGAGAAAGTGAAAGAAATTATACTACTCATGATTTAGAACTAGGAGCAGTAGTATTTACACTTAAGATTTGGAGACATTATCTGTATGGAACCAAATGCATAATTTACACGGATCATAAGAGTTTGCAACATATATTTGATCAAAAGATGTTGAGTATGAGACAAAGAAGATGGGTAGAATTACTAAGTGATTATGATTGTGAAATCAAGTATCACCCAGGCAAAGCAAATGTAGTAGTAGATGCTTTAAGTAGGAAAGAAAGAATCAAGCCACTACGAGTTCGTGCCATGAGAATGGAATTACGTTTGGATTTAATAAGACAAATCCGAGATGCTCAACAAAAAGATAAGCTGAAAGGTGTGTTAAATCAGAAAGACCAATTAGAAGTTATGACAAATGGGATTTTAAGATTTAAAGAAAAAATTTGGATTCCCGAAGATGATATACTTAGAGAAAGTATTCTGAATGAAGCACACAAATCTAGGTATTCAGTACACCCGGGTAATAATAATAAAATGTACAAGGATTTGAAAAGTCAATATTGGTGGGCAGGTATGAAAAAGTCAATTGCACAATTTGTAGAAAAATGTGATGTTTGTTCTAGAGTTAAAGCCGAATATCAGAAACCTTCTGGACAGTTACAACAACCCGAAATCCCTGAATGGAAATAGGACCAGATTGCCATGGATTTTGTAACTAAATTACCTAGAACTTCTAGTGGTTATGACACAATATGGGTTATAGTTGATAGATTGACCAAAACAGCTCATTTCTTACCTATTAGGGAAGACTTCAAAATGGAGAAATTAGCTAGGATTTACATGAAAGAAATTGTATCTAGACATGGTATACCAATTTCAATCATATCAGATAGAGATAGTTGATTTACTTCAAGATTTTGGCAAACTTTACATAAGGCATTAGGTACAAAGATAAACATGAGTACCACATATCATCCACAAATAGATGGACAGAGTGAGAAAACTATCCAAACATTGGAAGATATGTTACGAGCTTGTGTATTAGATTTCGGTGGTAGTTGGGATACGCACTTACCTTTGATAGAATTTTCATATAACAATAGCTATCATACTAGTATTGGAGCAGCTCCATTTGAAGCTTTATATGGAAGGAAATGTAGATCACCTTTGTGTTGGAATGAGGTAGGAAATAGACAACTTACAGGCCCAGAACTTATACAAGAAACTTCTGATAAGATCGAAATTAAAGATAGATTGAAAGCAGCACGGGATAGACAGAAGAGTTATGCTGATAATAGAAGAAAACCATTAGAATTTCAAATCGGAGATAAAGTGTATTTGAAAGTATCACCTTCAAAGGTAATTATCCAATTTGGGAAAAGAAATAAGTTAAATCCTAGGTATGTTGGACCTTTTGAGATAATTGATAGGATTGGTCCTGTAGCATATAAGTTAGACTTACCTTAGGAATTAAGTGGAATACATAACACCTTCCATGTATCTAACCTAAATAAATGTCTAAATGATGAGACATTAAAGGTACCAATAAGGGAAGTCAAAATAAATAAGACACTTCATTTTGTGGAAGAACCAGTAGAGGTCATGGATAGAGAAGTAAAGCAATTAAAGAGAAGTAGGATTCCAATAGTGAAGGTCAAATGGAATTCGAAACAAGGACCTGAAATTACATAGGAACGGGAGGATGAAATTAAAAGAAAATACCCACACTTGTTTGAGGTTAAACTGAATGAAAAGGACAATAACTACCTATATCGTCTGATACTGACAACAGATGAATTTCGGGACGAAATTCTTTTTTATAGGGGGAGAATGTGACGACCCTGAAAATTAAGGTTAGAAATTTTAATAGAATCCTATAAGAATTAGAAATTTGCTTGCCACCTTGCATATTCCTAAAGATTACTTTTATGTGATATAACCTATAATTGTATGTTTGCTATTATGTATTAGTTATGTGTACACATCATGATATCTCTGTGAAAAACTTATATATATGAATATGCAATCATCTTATAATTTGATAAGATATTTATAAATGTAAATATATGTTTAGCTATACATATTATGTATCAAGTTATATAAGTTCCCTAAGAACTACAAATATCTTTACAACACCACATTCATTTTTCAAAGTAAACATCAAACACAATATAAAAAGAACTTATGATACATCTAAACTAAAAGTAGTGACACCCACGATTCTTAACTCGGTTATCAACCTAAGATGTCTTTAATCTACCTCTCATGATCCTTAAGCATGCTTCACGGCTGAAACACAATCTTTAAAATCCATGCTTAGTCACCATGCTTAGAACACTTAGCACACTAATAACTTGACATATAAAACTATCATGATTACCAAATGAAAGGTGGCATGTTCCTATGCAATCGGCCGATCCATTCATAATGGATATAACACTAAGCATTCTATCCTTATGACACATAACCACATCATTATATGGTGATATGTGGCAAGCTATGAAAGCTTCTTAGTGTTCCATTTTATCCGAGCTTAATCATAACCATAAACACTAAGCAACTTCTTTTAATGACACCTCAACAAGCTATCATCATTACCATTTGGTAAGGTGGCAAGCACTCGACACCACCATGTGTGTAACTGCCACTCTTGAAGCTCTCGGTTGATGCAAGACACTAAGCTTAATTCCTATTATGACACCTCATCAAGTGTACATCATTACTAAGTTGATGAGGTGCCACCTCCCGGTTACTACAAGTAAAGAACCCCTCTAAACTCTTAGTCTCTTACAACTTCCGAAAGCACTAACCCACTTACTTCAACTCCTCTCAAAACACAAGCATCATCCACCACTTACACTTGAATTTCTCGATTTCATTCCCACTTTCTCTAGCAAAACATCATCATCTTCATAGTTTTATCAAGGATCAATTGAAGGCACTTCAAGATCAAGAGTTCTTTGGAGTCCAAGGTTTCAAGACACCCTCAGTCATCTTTGATCATCATCAGCCTCTCTCCCTCATCATTCATAAGGTTTTAAATCCCTTCAATGTATCTTGAAATCAATGATTACACATGTGTTATAAACACACATGTAACTAGTTTGATGTACATAAACATCAAAACTAATCCCAAAATCTCTTGAAACTATTGATTTTCATCAATTCCAGTAATGAAGTATATTAAGACTAAAAATCCAGAAGACTTGTGATAAATAGGATTTTTGAGATTTAAAAGCAAAGATTAACTCTTAAAATAATGAGTAAAAATACTAAATGACTGTTATTGTGGGAAAAAAATAATAAATTAATCAGAGAATATTAAGTAAAATGATCTGGAAATTTTGGGAATTTATTGCTTGATATGTGAATTTATATGATTTATTTTCGTGAAATAGAAGAAAAATGTCTAATAAAATATTTCAAGATAATAAAAATCTGGAAAACTTTTATAATAATATCCATATTATGTTAGAATTTTTGAATAAATTTTAAATATTAACTCGTTAAAATAATATAGTTATGTATTTTTGAAAGTATAATCTGAAAAAAATTCGCAATAAATAGTTTAACAGCATGAAAAATTCTGTAAATTTTATGACAAACTTTATATAATATTTCTGACATTCTGTAAAAATTTCATAATTTTTAGGAACCCGTAGCTTATTCTGTCATATTTTGAAATATTTTTAAATTGTTAGAAAAAAATAATTTTTCAGAATTATATAATGGAAATTATTTGGATAAATTACTGAAATTTATATCTGATCTTGGAAAAATAAGATGAATTGTTGACTGATTGTTTAATATTATATCATATTTTTTATAATTTGAGGTGCTAAAAATTTTAAAAGAAATAAATTTATTTATTTCTAACTATAAATTAATTTTTATAGGATTTTGCTGGAAATAAGGTGAGTTTCATAGCCCCGTTTTTACATCTATTATTTTGGGGGAAAAAGCATACTATCTTTTGTTGATGCGATTGTTAAATAAGATATTTTTGAGATATACTGTCATTATGCCATAAGTTGCCACCATTAATTCGGATGAGGAACCGTCTGATAATATAGGTAGCACTACATAGGAAATATTTCCTGCACCAACAGGATGAATGTTGTGATGCTATATTATCTGATTTTATGATTTGTATTTGTGACAGTTATGAATCACCTGGCATATAAGTAGGTTTGGTTGTATTCTTATTTATGTTGCATCAATATATGTATTTTGTGAGTCATTAAACCTATGTTCTCACTAACATTATGTTGACAGTTTTAAGTATGTTTTTTCAGGTAATTAGAATGACTAACAGTGTGATACTTTCATTTGATGTATACAATGGTTGGTATGAAGCAATTGGGTTAATGTGTGTGAAAGTAACAGTGAATCTAAATGATCTCAGCATATCAGTGGACGCGTATATCCACTATTACTAATGATAGAAGCTATTACTATTATCATGTAATAGGGTTACAACAAATTTTGTAGAAGTCAGTATGATGACAAATTTTGTATATGTATGTTTTGAATGTAACCTAAAAATATATATATGAATGAATGACATGTAGTTATGTATACTTACTTGTTATGATCATCTGTGTCTGTAATCAATGTGTTTCGAACCAATAAGTCACATCGAACATTTCACGCTTCCGCCGGGATGTGCCACAATAGGGGTTTTGTAAGCCATACAATACGCCCATAAGGTATTATCCAACTTCGTGGACCAATCCTTATGGTCGGCTCGGAAGGTTTTCCGTAATTTTTTTTTAATTTTCCTATTAGACACCCCAACTTGGCCATTTGTTTGTGGATGATAAGGTGTGGCTATCTAATGGTCAACTCCATATCGTTTACGTAATTTGCCAAATTTAAAGTTTTTGAAATGTGATCCCCCATCACATATGATCACACGAGGGATTCTAAATTATGAAAATATATTTGATTGAATGAATTTGCAAACAATGGCATGATCATTTGTTTCGGTGGCAGTTGCCTCTACCCATTTGGACACATAATCAACCACCACCAAAATGTATAAATTACCATATGAATTAGGGAAAGGCCCCATGAAATCGATTCTCCAAACATCAAAAATGTCAACTACGAGAATCGGTTGCATGGGCATCTCATTCTGTTTTGAGGCACTACCCATCTTTTGACATTTTATATAGTTTTTGGAAAATTCAAATGAGTATTTAAATAAGGTAGGACAATAAAGTCCATAAGATAATACTTTATGCCCCATTTTCTGGCCACTAAAAGTGACCACTACATGCATATGCATGGAAATGCCCTAACACCGATTGTATCTCATCATGGGGAACACATCGTCTGATAATCTGATCCGCCCAAACTTTGAAGAGATCTGGTTCATCCCAAATGTAATGCTTCACTTGTGCCATGAACTGTTGCTTTTTCTTTTTAGTCCAATGTTTGGGATGTGTTTCTGTAGCCAAGTAATTAGCAAAATTAGCATACCATGGAATGGTTGAAATAGATTATAAGTGTTCATCTGAAAATGTTTCTTTAATTTCTTCATTCTGAACATTGTTGTGGTGCACGACACGTGAAAGATGGTCGGCTAGTCGGCTACCACATTGCCACTTCCTTTCTTGTCATGAATTTCCAAGTTGAATTCTTGTAAAAGAAGAATCCATTGGATTAGCCTTGGTTTAGCATCTTTCTTTTCCATGAAATATCTCATTGCACTATAATCAGAATAAATAATAACTTTACTTCCCTAAATATACGACCGAAATTTATCTAAAGCATATACTACTGCAAGTAACTATTTTTTTGTAGTTGTATAGTTTAACTGTGCACCAGAAAGAGTTTTACTTACATAGTATATAGCTACGGGTTTCCTAACAACCAGTTGTCCTAAAACTACCCCGACCGCATAATCACTTGCATCACTCATGATTTCAAAAGTTAAAGACCAACTTGGTGATTGTAAAATTAGGGCCTCAATTAACTTTTGTTTTAACACATTAAAAGCTTGTACACAATCATCGTCGAACACAAAAGGCACGTCTTTTAGGAGGTTACACAAAGGTTTTGTAATGACACTAAATTTTTTTATGAATCTTTGATAAAACCTGGCGTGTCCTAGGAAAGAACGTACCCCTTTGATGTTAGTAGGAGGGGGTAAGGTAGAGATCAATTTTTTAGCATGGTCTACCTCAATTCCCCTACTAGAAATTATATAACGTAACACAATTACTTCTTGAATCATAAAGTGACTTTTTTCCCAACTTAAAACCAAGTTTGTTTCAACACACCATTTTAATACTTTTGTTAATTGAGCTAGGAATGACTCAAAAGAGGTGACAAAAGTAGAAAAAACTTCCATGAACATTTCCAATGACTCCCAGACCATATCTGAAAAGATACTCATCATACACCTTTGAAAGGTGGCCAGGGCATTACATAGTCCAAATGGCATCCGCCTAAATGCAAATGTCCCATATGGGCAAGTAAAGGTAGTCTTTTATAGATCGTCAAGATGAATAGCGATTTGGTTATAACCGAAATAAGCATCTAGAAAACAGTAAAATTTCTGACCTGCGAGCTTTTCTACTACCTGATCGATAAATGGTAATGGGAAATGATCTTTAGAAGTTGCAGCATTCAATTTTCTATAATCAATACAAATGCGTTGTAACCTCTCATATTTTCATTTAACGTTTGATTTAACGTTGTTATCTCTTGTAAGTGCTTGTTTTGTTATTAATGCAAGTACGAGGACTTATTTGTAAATTCTTGAAATTACTTATAATTAAATAATTAAGTAATTAATAATAATAATAATAATAATAATAATAATAATAATAATAATAACATGATAAAATAAAAATACTAATAATATTAATAATTATTAATAAAAACAATCTAAGCTAATTTTTTTTAATAACTTGTACTTTATTATGTTTGGGGCATAAAATAATAAAAACACAACCACAGGGACCAAAACTGTAATTATAATAACATACAAAACTTAAACTTTGAATTAATTTGTATAATCTTAAACCTCAGGGGCCTGAATGTAAAATTTAGAAATAAAACCCAACCCCCCCCCCCCCCCCCCGTTTTCCCGGCCGCCTTCCGGCCGAACTCCGGCGACCCCCAAACCGCAAAAATCGACCATTTTAATTCAATTAAACCATACATCATCACTCCCTCGTCTGTTTCGAACCAGTAACCTCCCCAATTCGAAGCAATCGGTCGAAATAACTGCAAGTCCGAACTCGAAACCGAACGCCATCAAAGATTAAACCGTTTATGCACTTAAATGGTATTAACAATCAAATTAATTGAAATTAAACCTTCTTTTAATCATTTCGAAACCTATAGAGAAATTAAACCCACCTGAAACAGCATTTCATTTGTTTAATTCGACCTGAAACGGCTGACAATCATTCTATAGCTGTTGGACAGGTTCTAGCTCGAATTGGACCTATAAATTAGAGGGCTTATGCTCGAAATGGGTTTCTTAAACCCTCTGTAACCTCAATTTCATGAAAAATCACACAACACACCATTGTTGAATCGCTATTATCCGCTCGGACTAGTTCTTATATCGCACATCAAATCGACTACAATCCAGGTAAATTGATCATATATACAAACTTGTTTGTACATGGGAATTGAAAGCCCTAAATCAATTCGGATTAACATACGTGTTTTGATGTTCAAATTGGATTGAACCGAATCTAGGGTTCATAAAATTTGGGGTTTTTTCTGAAAAAGTGTATTTTTAAGTTTTGATTTCTGGAATAAAACACAAACGGGGCGCTGTCCCAGTGGTTGGAACGTGGAGAGGTGGGGAAAGGGACCCAGGTTCAAACCCGAGTCCCTGCACATTATTTGTTTTAATTGTTTTCACATTTAAAAATTTAAAAAAAAAAATTATTTTGATGTCTAAAATAATTAAATAAAAATCTCTCCTATTTAAAAATCAATAAAGTCATTTTCTTTTAATTTATTAATAATCTAATAAAATCATATTTTTAATCAAAAAATAAATAAATAAATAAATAAAATCATTTTCCTTTTATAGTTTCTTAAAGTTTTAAATTAAGAAATTTCCATCTCTTTTAATTTAAAATCATAAAAATTTCACAAAATATAACTTATTATTAATTTCTAATTGTAATGAATTTTCATTTAATTTTTAATGTTTTCGATTAAGTGATCATTTATCATTAAACATTTAATTATTTATAACTTTTAATAAGATAAACATACATGTATATATTTAAAATGTACATATCTTATAATAAAAATCATTTGGACCTAAAAATTACTTCTTATTTAGTAATAAATAATGACCATTTAATAATAAAAGTTAAACTTTTATTAATAGTGTAACTCACTAAAATCCTTATTTAAATCATTTAAATACCAAAATAATTTACATCTATTTAATAATTTAAAATCATGGATTAAATGGTTTATAAATATACCACTATAATTACCATGATTAACTTAATACGACGTTCATTTAGGCTGAACGTTAACGAATCCTCAGCATTATATACAAGACCTTCTTATTTGACATTCTTATTATCCAAGTGAGTTTTCGTACCCCATTTTATATTATTTCACACTTTTGGGGTGAAGCATGTTAATCTTATATTTAACACACTTGTAAACACGTTTTTACTCTTGTAACACTTATGCAATTCATCTTATTTTGTCATGGTTATTTGAACTCTTGTAACTATCATGTGATGACTCTTGTAAGATACAATCATTAACTATTGCTAGCCTAGCGACGTCATAGATCTATGGGCCTGACAAGCCTATTTGGTGCTAAAGCCGAGGTTATTGCTGGCTCCTAGTGCCGTATTCTTGAGCACTATGGGAACCAAATCCACTTAGCTAATCGTTTAATCTTGTAATGGCCATATTTGTCAAGGTTTGATTGTTACATTTGTTCATCCATCTTTATTTACTTTATTCAATAACCTATGACGTGAATTGCCATCTTTTATATATATTTATTTATGCTAAAACTATGGAAACTCACCAACATATTGTTGACATTATTTTTAATATGTTTCAGGAAATGGCACTGTGTAGCTTGTTATTGAAGGCTTGCTTACATCTAGGATTGGACCTAGATAATAATAAAATGGCATATATTGTCATATGATGCTATTGAAACTTTTGTATTCTTGTTGGCTTGAAACTTATGTTATTCCTCAATGTATGTTATGAAACTTGGAAATTAATAATATTTACACTTTGAAATAGTGTTGTGTGGCATGAACAATCTTACCCCTAAAATCTCGATGTTTCCGCCGTTATGGTTGGGGTGTGACATGCGTCACCTAGTTACCGACCGAGTGGCTATCTCATTACCTTGATCATTTTTCACAATTTGAATGTTGGCCTTCTTTGGAACTATTTATGTTGAACTTACCCAAGTGCTATCTGAGACTGGGTAAATAATTATTGCCACAATCCACTTCAACACCTCTTTTTAAAAACTTCTCTTGTTAGGGTTCAACCTTTGTTGTGTGTCTCGTGTTGGTTTTGCTCCTTCTTTCGTGATGATCATGTGTATAACAATTTATGGACTTATTCCTTTCAAATCAGCAATACTCTATCCAATGGCTGCTTTGTGAGCAATTAACACTTCCATCAAGGCCGCTTCTTGATCATTCGTTAGATTAGATGCAATGATTACCGGTACGGTCTTGTTATCACATGGAAAAGCATATTTCAAATGTTTAGGCAATTCTTTTAATTTAACCTGTGGTGGTGAGATTAATGATGGTTTTAAATAGGTATCAATATGATCTGGCAATCTTTCAAATTGATGCGTCCATGTTGGTTTGCATTCTTTCATCGCATTCACTTCCCATTCATGTTCTTGTGTCTCTAATTCAATGTTCAGTTCTACTTCTTCCATGTCCTATAAAACACATAACTCGGTGGTGTTATCCTTATTTTCATGAGCATGCCACTCGTCAATTATATCCATCATGAAACATTCATCATTAAATATAGTTTTAGGAACAGATGAAAGTACATTTAGTCTCAACCTTCTATTACCAAATGCCATGTCGACTATGCCAGTGATACAATTGATCAAGCATTGGGTGGTTTTCAAAAATGGTCTTCCCAAAATAACATTGGGTTGCTTTTCATGTGTAGGGCTTGCATAATCAAGCACAAGAAGGTCAACTTGATAATAGAAATCTTCTACCTTTACTATCACATCGATTACTATTCTACGTGAAAGTTTGAGGGATATATCAGCTAATCCCACAGTGGTGTCTTCTTTTTGTAATGGTCCAAACTCATATTGAATATACAAACTTCTGTGTAAAATACTAACACTTGCTCCAAGATCAAGGAGGGCCTTATTGATTTTAAGTCACCAACTTGGATTGAAATTAAAGGTGCTCCTGGATCTTGAAGTTTTGGTGGAAGTACCCCGATAAAACAGCATTCATATTATCAGTAAAATCAAGTTGCTTTGGTAATTTATGTTGCCATTTCTGGTAACATAAGTCCTTTAAGTATTTGGCATAAGCCGGAACTTGCTTAATTGCATCTATTAATAGGAGATTGATTTTTACTTGTTTAAAAATTTCCCAAATCTCATCTTGTTGAGGCTTTCGTTTTTTAGAAATTGGTTTGGTTGGTTCTTTTAATGCCAAGGGTAGGGGATGGTATTATTCCCCATCCTTACTACTTGACAGGTAGGTGTGTTTGGTTTTACCTGTTCCTTGGTTGGTTCATGAAAGGTTACTTTCTTTATTATTTTAGGTGTTTTAGGTTTCGAATCACTATCGTTTTCCCCATTTTCACCAAGGTCGACCACCACTCCTCTTTAAATGGTGTTGGTGGTACAACCTTGTTGTCATAAGTCTTACTACTTCTTAAAATACTTACTTGGACCACATGAAAATTCTTTGAGGTTCAGGCATGATGTTGAGGATTCTTTGTTGTATAACTTGGAAGCTTTCCAGTTTATCTTCCGGATAATTGTTCAGCTAGTTGTCCAAGTTGTTTGGCAATAGTTTCATTGATGTTCTCTTGCACTTCTTTGAATTGCTTGAATTCCTTCATATCTTTAGCTAGATCTTGAATTGTTGTCAAAATAGCATTGTCATTACCATTATTTGTTGAAGTCCCTTGTTGATTGCTTTGTTAATATTGACCTCCTTGTTAGTAATTCCCTTGATTTTAATTTTTCCTTTGGTAGCCTCCTTGGTTGTAGTTTTGTTGTCGGCCTTGATATTGATTGTTTCCTTGATTTTGTAACTGAACATGAAGATTCAATTGGTTAGTGTTGTTACTATATCTAAGATTTGGGTGATTTCAAAGACCAGGATTATATGTGTTAGAATTTATATCATATGTCTTCCTTTCTCCTTAGCTTTGTATTTGATGTACTTCTTCACTCTTAGATATACGTGCCATGCCACTCTTTCCAACTTTAAGGCTTGTAATCTCTCATTCTAGAACCGCAATTCTATCCATGGCCAGATCATCCTTCATGTAACACCCGGATATTTTAAAAAGAAAAAAAGAAGAGAAAAAGAAAAGAAGAGAAGTATAAAGAAAGAAAGGTGAAATAACCTAAGTTGAGGGGTTAAAGTTGTGCAAGAGGCAAACTTTAATATTATTATATTTAAAAGTGGGTATGGCCTCCCACACTTCTGCTCACCAACTGCTAGATCGCAGAAAGAAGAAAAAGCAGAGTTTTTCCATCGGTTTTCTAGAGAGAAGAAGAAGAAGATCGTCTAGAAGGTAAGATTTTGTGTGTTTTGTTCGCTTTCAGCTGGGTTTTCAGATTCTAGACCGAGTCTTATGTGTTTCTCTATGTTCGGTTATGTGTTTTTGGTGTGTTTAGGTGTTTGCACTCCAAATGCTCTCGAGTTTGGAGGAGTTTTACTCGAAGGCTGCTGTAGGTAGTTCTAGATCCTCGTTTTTTCTGTTTTAAGCATGTTTTGGGACTAAAATGCATGTAAACTATCATTTTGCAACTTTCAGTATGTAATCGTATGTATTATCCTCCGTTTTTAGTGGGTATGTGTGTTTGTGAATGTTTGGCTGATTTATGTGGTTGTATGCTTGTTTTATGAGCTTAGTATGCTAGATTTGGGCTAGGATTGTGTAAGGATGATGATCGGAAACTGAAAATTTGCATAAGTTAGAACTGGTATAGTGCCCATGAGCCTAAGTAACTGCCCATACGCCTAAGTGTTGGTCATGCGCCTAAGTTTTTTCCCATGCGCCAAAGTGTTCCCATGCACCCAACTATACATGCGCCTGCATAGTGCCCATGCGCCTGCATAGTGCACATGCGCCTAAGATGACTTAGAATTTTTCTGAAATTTTGGGAAAAATGGAAATTTATGATTAAGCTCTGGAATGTTTTGGTGGGTTATGTTTGTTCATGTTATGCATGTTATTGCCTGTTATTGATGTTCCTTATTACGTATTATTACGTGACTTTATGTGGTGTGTTAATGCTCTTATACGTAAAGTATTATATAATGAAAGTGAAAGACATTATTAACGAAGTGGAACCTAATGAATGAATGTAAAGTCTTGCATGCTAGGAGGTTCACAACTCATTGAGGGCTTGTTAGCTCAACTGTGTGCGGTTTAGCTAACCCATGAGGATGCGCATAGGGGTCAATCCTTGTGATTGACCAATATGTATAAAACGGGACCTTTGTCGCTTGCCCCGGTACTGGAGTCAGCTCGTGCACAATGTTAGGGGTCTATTTAAAGACTTTGGTCCAGTACCAGCTTCGTGCACAATATTTGGGGTATAGCATATGACATTGGTCTAGATGAAAGAGAAAGATAATGATGAAAGTACGAAATGAATGGAAAAAATGTTGAAAGATAATAATGATATTATCAAGTTGTACGTATGTTGTGTGATCATGAACGAAAAGGTTTTTACTAAAGGTAAAGTATTTTATTGTATTAAACTAGAACTCACTCAGCAACGCTAACTTTTCATGCATTTTCAGTTGGCAGGTAACTTGTTGCTGAGGATGGCACGAGGGTGAAGCTACTTGGCTGGCAAAGACTGACATCCATCTCATGCAATAATAATGATGTTGTTTTGTAATACAACTAAGTGATATTTTATAATCTTGTAAATAACGATGTATTACTTGGCAAATGTGTTTATTAAAGCATGAAATGGTTTTTGTTGAATTAATCCGCTGTAATGTTTTTATGAAATTTGTTGTGTCTTAATATAAATAAGGTTGTGATTGACCAACTTTGGGGTTCCTGGGAACGGGGCCTTACAAGTTGGTATGAGAGCCAAAGTTTAAGAGTAAAGTAAGTGGCTAATCACAACTGGCCACTGTAATTAGGGACTTACTATACTTGACATAATCCAAGCTATTACCTTTAATGACCATGTTGGTGTTTGAATCTTATAGTGTTTAGTGGATGGCGGGTGGTTGATCTTCGAAGGCTTCTCGAGGAGGTGTGCAGGTTGGTCGTGGTGCTAGGCCCCGTGTTACCAGGAACAAGGCTAAGGCTGTTGGGACGGCTCCTGTAGAGCCCGAGCTTCATCACTAGGAAGGCGGTGATGAGAGTGCTAATTTGAGAGCCTCTATGAAGGAGGCAGTTGTGGAGGAAGTTCATCAGGTCATGCAGACGATCCTGCCGTCTGTAGTGACCGAGGTTATTCATGCGGTGAGGGAGTATGAAAAGAAAGAGAAAAAGGAGAAGAGGAGGACTACTAGGAGAATTTCAGGAGAAGGGGAGCAACCAGAGACTGGGATGGTTGTCTCCAGTGATGATGAGGAGGAGGAAGCAGTGCAGGAAACTACCAAGGGGTGTAGTTATGGGGCATTCCAAAGATGCAAGCCCCCAACTTTTGATGGGAATGGTAATGCTGCTGCTGCTCACCGATGGGTGAGGGAGATGGAGGTGGTGTTCGATATCAGTGAGTGCCGAGAGGTTCAAAAGGTGAAATTTGCTACCCACTCATTTGTGGACTCGGCATTATGCTGGTGGGACAACAATGTCCAGGCCGAGGGTAGCAGGGCAATTGGGAGGATGAGGTGGAGTGAGCTAAAGAAGCTGGTGGTTGAGGAGTTTTGTCCTCATAGGGAGCGCGACAAGATTGAGAGAGAGTTCCTACAGCTGGAAGCGGGAACCATGACACACCAGCAGTATACTACCAAGTTCAACGAAATGGAAAGGCTGGTGCCGGATTAGGTGACGCCGATGTCAAGGAAGATCAAAAGGTATATCCAGGGTTTACCGGCAGATATCCGCAGGCACATGATCGCCGCCCGTCCGAGTACGTTTAGGTTGGTGGTTGATCTAGCAGGGAGGTTATATGATGAGAGAGAAGAAGTCGCAGTGATAGAGGTGAACAAAAAGGGTGGTGGCGGCAGGACTTGGAATGAGAAGCGGTTTGGTCGTGGTGGTTTTACCCCGAGCAACAAGAAAGCAAGGATGGATGACCAGAGGGTAGTGTCGGTAGGTACGGGGACTAAACGGTGTGGTAAGTGCGGGAAGGAACATTCAGGGGAATAGAAGTGGGGATCAAATCTCTGCTTCAAGTGTGGGAAGCCCAGTCATACGGAAAGGGATTGTGGAGTGACGAGGTGCTACAATTGGGGCGAGACTGGGCATACGAGTAGAGATTGCAGGAAATCGAGGGCCGAAAGTTCTAGGGCAAGGAAGGGGACTGAGAAGGATGGGCAAGGAGCAAAAGCCAGAGCATTCACGATGACTCAGGAGGAGGCTACAGTGGACCCCGATGTCATGTCAGGTACGTTCCTAGTAAACCAAACTTGTGCCTCGATATTATTTGATTCTGGTGCTAGTAAGAGCTTCATTTCTACTCCCTTCTGTGCTAAGTTGCCTGTTAGGAGTAGAAAGATTGATGAGCCCTTTGATGTAGAAACTGTCATTGGTAAGTCTACTAGGATTTTCGATCTGATAGATAATTATGACATAGAATTGGAAGGCCATAGGTTCTCTGGTAAATTATTCGTGATGCCCCTAGGCGGATTCGATGTGGTTCTACTGATGGATTGTTAGAGGCCTATTGAAAATATCGATGATGATTGACTGATGACTGATGGGAGGTGATGAGTGATCGAGTGATTCCGAACGATGGGTTTAGTGCCTACCTGGCTTACGTGAAGGATGTGGATGCGTCAGTACCATAATTGTCTGACATACCACTTGTGTGTGACTTTCCAGACGTGTTCCCAGAAGATTTACCAGGTGTGCCACCGGACAGCGAGATCAAGTTCCAGATCGACTTGATACCTGGTGCTCAACTGTTTCCAAGGCACCGTATTGATTGGCTCTGTCTGAGATGAAGGAACTGATGGTTTAGTTGTAAGAGTTGTTGGACAAAGGGTTCATTCGACCTAGTATCTCTCCCTGGGGTGCTCCGGCCTTGTTTGTAAAAAAGAAGGATGGTAGTATAAGGATGTGCATTGACTATCGTGAGTTAAACAAGTTGACGGTGAAGAACCGGCATCCGTTACCGAGAACTGATGACATGTTTGATCAGCTCCAAGGTGCCAGTTGGTTCTCGAGGATAGATCTCCGATCTGGTTACCATCAGTTGAAGGTGAAGGAGCAAGATATCCCTAAAATAGCTTTTTGCATGCGTTATGGACACTACGAGTTTCTCATTATGTCTTTTGGTCTAACTAACGTGTCGCCTTTATGGATTTGATGAACTGAGTGTGTCGACCGATGTTGGATAAATCAGTGATTGTGTTTATTAATGATATCCTGATTTATTTGAAGAGCGGAGAAGAGCATGCCGGTCATATTCGTGAGGTATTGGAGACACTTAGAAGAGAGAAGCTGTATGCTAAGTTCTTCAAGTGTGCTTTCTGGTTGCGCGAGGTTTAGTTTTTGGGTCATGTGGTAAATTCCGAAGGGATCATGGTACACCCGACAAAGGTGGAGGCATTGATGCAATGGAAGACTCCAAAGACGCCATCTGAGATCCGCAGTTTCTTGGGTTTAGCGGGCTATTTACAGGAGATTCATTCAAGACTTTTCTAAGATAGCCTCACTATTGGCCAAGCTGACCCGCAAGGATGTGAAGTTTGTATGGGGTTTAGAACAGGAGAGTTTTTTTGAAGAGCTGAAGACAAGATTGACTCAAGCTACAGTCTTGACGTTACCCGAAGGGAATGAAGACTTGGTGGTCTATTCAGATGCTTCTTATTCAGGATTGGGTTGCGTGCTGATGCAACGGGGAAGGTTTATATCCTATGCGTCCCGAAAGTTGAAATCCATGAGGCTAATTACCCTACTCATGACTTGGAGCTAGCGGCTGTGGTCTTTGCATTGAAGATTTGGAGGCACTACTTGTATGGGACGAAGTGCACTATCTTTACTGACCATAAGAGCTTGAAGTATTTCTTTGAGCAAAAGGACATCAATATGAGGCAAAGGAGGTGGTTAGAGTTGATCAAGGACTATGATTATGAGATCCACTACCATCCTGGCAAGGCCAATGTAGTAGTGGATGCCCTTAGCCGAAAGGAGAGACCTGAGCCAATTCGGGTGAAAGCTTACCAGTTGGTGATGACCTCTGATGCGATGACACAGGTCAAGGGGCTCTAAGATGAGGTGTTGAAAGAAGAGCGCCTTAACTCCGAAAGGATGAGAGGTCTAGTCTCAGAGTTGGGTGAGAACACTTTCGGAGTTAGAACCCGCTTCGGGCGGATGTGGATCCCCCGTTATGGAGACCTACGGGGGAAAATCATGGATGAAGCTCATAAGACTCGATACTCTATTCATCCCGGTGCTACGAAGATGTATCATGATATGAAGAAAGATTACAGGTGGCCGGGTATGAAACGCGATGTAGCGGAGTATGTGAGCAAGTGCCTTACTTGCTTGCAAGTGAAGGCTGAGCAGCCATATAGGAAGATCCAACCTTTGGATATACCCGAGTGGAAATGGGAGCAAATCACCATGGACTTCATTACGAAGTTATCGCTTATGGCAAGAGAGTATGATGCCATATGGGTGATAGTAGACCATGTGACGAAGAGTGCTCATTTCTTTCCAATTCGTGAGACGTATTCATCTGAGAGGTTGGCGGATCTATTCATTAAGGAGATTGTGACGCATCATGGTGTACCAGTGTCTATCGTGTCTGACCCTGACACTCGGTTTACATCTAAGTTTTGGAAGAGATTCCACGACGCGATGGGGATGAGGCTACATATCAGTACGGCATACCATCCTTAGACAGATGGTCAGTCGGAGAGGACGATTCAGACATTGGAAGATATGTTACGGGCATGTGTGATCAATTTTGTAGGAAGTTGGGATGAACACTTACCGTTAGCTGAATTCTCATACAACAAGATGCTATACGGTAGGAAGTGTAGAACGCCCATATGTTGGGGTGACATTAGACAGAAGGAGTTGGTGATCGAGGCTACGACTGAAAAGTTGGAGAAGATCAAGGCCTTTATGAAGGCGGCAAAAGATAGGCAAAAGTCGTATGCTGACAAGAGGCGTAGACCGATTGAATTCAAGGTGGGTGATAGAGATATGCTGAAAGTTTCACCTTGGAATGGGATCATTCGGTTCAGAAAGCGGGCTAAGCTGAGCTCGAGGTATATAGGAGCTTTTCGAATCATTGCTCGTGTAGGAGAGGTGGCCTATAGGTTAGAGATACCCGATGAGTTAAGTGGAATTCATCCGACATTCCATGTATCTCATTTGAGAAAGTGTTAGCCGATGAGGATATGATTGTGCCACCGGAGGATATTGAGGTGGATGAACGGCTCAATTATATGGAGAAACCAGTGGCTGTCATTGATAGAAAAGAGAAGAGGCTGTGGAACAAAGTGGTTCCACTAGTGCGAGTACAGTGGAGGCACAGGAAATGGATCTGAGTCTACGTGGGAAACAGAGGAAGAGATGAAGTAGCATTATCCACAACTGTTCGAGGAGTGACAGGTTTCGGGGACGAAACCTATATAAGGGGGGGACTTGTAACACCCGGATATTTTAAAAAGAAGAAAAAGAAGAGAAAAAGAAAAGAAAAGAGAAGTATAAAAAAGAAAGGTGAAATAACCCAAGTTGAGGGGTTAAAGTTGTGTAAGAGGCAAACTTTAATATTATTATGTTTAAAAGTGGGGATGGCCGCCCACACTTCTGCTCACCAACTGCTAGATCGCAGAAAAAAGAAAAAGCAGAGTTTTTCCATCGGCTTTCTAGAGAGAAGAAGAAGAAGATCATCTTGAAGGTAACATTTTGTGTGTTTTGTTCGGTTTCATCTGGTTTTTCAGCTTGTAGACCGAGTCTTTTGTGTTTCTTTGTGTTCGGTTGTGTGTTTTTGGTGTGTTTAGGTGTTTGGACTCCAAGTGCTCTCGAGTTTGGCGGAGTTTTACTCGAATTCTGCTGTAGGTGAGTTCTAGATCCCCGGTTTTTCTGTTTTAAACATGTTTTGGGGCTGAAATGCATGTAAACTATCATTTTGCAACTTTCAGTATGTAACCATATGTATTATCCTCTGTTTTTAGTGTGTTTGTGAATGTTTGACTGAATTATGTGGTTGTATGCATGTTTTATGAGCTTAGTATGCTAGATTTAGGCTAGGATTGTGTAAGGATGATGATCGGGAATTGAAAATTTGCATAAGTTAGAACTGGTATAGTGCCCATGCGTCTAAGTAACTGCCCATATGCTTAAGTGTGCTCATGCGCCTAAGTTTTTCCCATGCGCCTAAGTTTTTACCCATGCACCCAAGTGTTCCCATGCGCCTAACTATCCGTGCACCTGCATAGTGCCCATGCGCCTGCATAGTGCTCATGCGCCTAAGATGACTTAGAATTTTTCTGAAATTTTAGGAAAAATGGAAATTTATGATTAAGCTCTGGAATGTTTTGGTGGGTTATGTTTGTTCATGTTATGCATGTTATGGCCTGTTATTGATGTTGCTTATTACGTATTTTTACACGACTTTACGTGGTGTGTTAATTTATATGTAAAGTATTATATAATAAAAGTGAAAGGAATTATTAACAAAGTGGAACCTAATAAAAGAATGTAAAGTCTTGCAAGCAAGGAGGTTCACAACTCATTGAGGGGTTGTTAGCTGAACTATGTGCGGTTTAGCTAACCCATGAGGATGCGCACAGGGGTCAATCCTTGTGATTGACCAATATGTATGAAATGGGACCTTTGTCACTTGCCCCGGTACTGGAGTCAGCTTCGTGCACAATGTTAGGGGTCTATTTATAGACCTCGGCCCAGTACCAGCTTCGTGCACAATGTTTAGGGTATAGCATATGACATTGGTCTAGATGAAAGTGAAAGATAATGATGAAAGTATGAAATGAATGGAAAGAATGTTGAAAGATAATAATGATATTATCAAGTTGTATGTATGTTGTGTGATCATGAACGAAAAGGTTTTTACTAAAGGTAAAGTATTTTATTATATTAAACTAGAACTCACTTAGCAACACTGACTTTTCATGCATATTCAATTGGCAGGTAACTTGTTGCTGAGGATGGCACGAGGGTGAAGCTACTTGGCTGGCAAAGACTGGCATCCATCTCATGCATAATAATGATGTTGTTTTGTAATACAATTAAGTGATATTTTGTAATCTTGGAAACAATGATGTATTACTTGGCAAATGTGTTTATTAAAGCATGAAATCGTTTTTGATGAACTAATCCGCTGTAATGTTTTTATGAAATTTATTGTGTTTTAATATAAATAAGGTTGTGATTGACCAACTGTGGGGTTCCCGGGAACGGGGCCTTACACTTCACCATCTTTAAATTTTCACCTATTGAACTTTGACTTGATTGTGCCCGCTTCTTAGATATTACACTCATCCTTTCCAATATGTTCCAATCGTCATTCTCATGATTCAAAGTGAATGTACCCGCACTTGTCGTCTCTTGCATATTCAGGTGATATCCCATCATAGAATTATGCCTTGAATTCTGATATGTGCAAATATAGTTCTTCAGTTGCCATCCTATGGAAGTATGGAAGAATTCCTAATCATTATGGTCTAACTTCAAAAAGCTCTCCCTTATTGTGTTGGTGGAACTATGGGGGATGAATTGATGGCAATAGAGGGATGAAAGTATTTGTCCACGCCATTTGCAGGTACATAATGTTAAGCTCCCGAATTAGCTGTATGCCATTAAATGGTTGACCTCCCAGATTGTGTACACCGGATGGTTGGGCATAACCATCTCGATCTTAGTTTGGCTGGCGGTTTCGATAACCTGGTTGATTGCCATAGTTTTCAAAATTATGTTGAACCGGACCTTCCATATCCTCTTGTTCTTCATCCTTTCCTCCACACTTACATAATTAGTGTGATGACTTTCTTCCATTGAAAACCGTTCCTTATTACTATGATGACTACCTTGCCCTTTATGCTGAAAACTTGGTTTTGAACACCTTGATTTAAAGAGATCCTCCCTAGAGGTTGTGGTTGCACAAGTTGTAGTTGAGGTGGAGGATCATCAGGTTGAGGAAACACTGGTAGTGAGATATCCTCCAAAGGTTGGTTAGTTTGTTATCCTTTTTTATTTTCTAGATTATTCATTACTCTTGCTTGGTTACTTTCAGGTATTTTTGAAAGTCTACTTAAAATCCAATGAGCTGTTGCTGATGATGTTCCTTTTTTAGATCTTGTTTGACCAAGATTTTGAGACGTTCTTAAGGTTGATGCTTTGTGAAACACACGATTCTCTATTGCAGTCTTCTCAAATTCTGGATCTAATTGTATTGATGAGTTATGTGACATCGGTCACCAAAATAGGTGCGTTGACCTTGACTTTGAACTTTGACTTTGGACTTTGATTTTGTCATATTTGGGCTTGGTCTTAATTGATTATTCATTTTAATTTTGATCCAAATTTTGGCTTAATGGGTCTATGTCATAGTGTTCGGCCTAGGGTTTTTATTAATAAGATGACAATTGGGCTTGTCATCGTACGAAGTCCTGTGCATTGAGCCTAATCAAGGATTTTCTATTTTTTTGGTGAAATGCTAAAATCTATGTTAAAACTCAACTAATCATACATTCATGGGCTTTGCCTAAAGTCTAGTAAATAAACTTGAATTAGTTCAAAAATATAATTTATCCGATTTCTAGGGCATATAATAGCTCGTTGGAACCGTTTTAGCGCGCGGAATTTAGAAAAGTAAAAATTGGTCAACTCGTGATTCGAGACGAGACATATTAGACAACACGGGCCAAGGGCCTGAAGGCCCTTGCCCCTCCCTTGTTGCGGCCGAACACTAGAAAAGGGGGAATTCCCCCTTGTTTCCTCACTTTCGCAAAATTATTCTCCAAGTTACTTCCATATTGCAAACCCTAGCCACCACAACCCAATTTCACTTTGTTCTTCATCATTCCAATTGAAAATCAGCCTCATTGTGTCATTTTATTGAGTTTTGTGATAATCAAGACATTCAAGTTCTTATTCTAAGCAAGGCTCGTTCATCTTCTAATCTCCGGTATGAAAAATCGTTTCTTGATGATTTTATTCCTTGATCTACTTCAATTTCAAAGATATTCATCATCTAAACACAAAATCATCATCTAATATTCTTATATTCTTTGTTTTGGACGTTGGATCGTGAAAATATAGGTGTTACGAGTGTTGGACCCTCTAACCGGTAAAACCTTAATTCTTGGACTTTGTATATTCTTGGATCAATTGAAGTTGGATTGTAATATTGTGTGACCTGATCAAAATTGACATCTTGCTCTTATAAACCATTTTTGGAGATCATAAATCTTGTTTCTTGAATGGATAGACGTGTTGAACAATCAAAACAATGAATCAATTAATTAATGTTGTGAACCGGGAGACTAAAATCCAACTAACTATTTTGGGACTGAAAATTGGAATAATACAAGTGTTTAATTAAATTTTTGGACAATCAGAACTTGGAATAAACGTTCTTTATATACTCGGGTTGATAAAAGTAAAATATTGAGGTTTGGGGTGTAAATGAACAAGACTAATGAACTGGACAGCTTGCTGTCAGGAAAATGGGACATTTTGTACAGGTAATAACTTGGTCATAATACGTCCAAATGGGGCAAAAAATTGCGTTTCAAATCAAGTTCAATGAGTCCTCTAACTAACCCAAGTGGTCTTGTGTCATTTTGACATCGTTTGGTCCTCCAAACGTGGCAAACAAAACTGACGAATCTGGGCAGCAGATTGGTCTGTATTCATGGAGTCATAACTTTCTGCTATTTTCTCCAATGGGGATGATTCGTTTTCTAGAATTTAAGTTAAAGTCTTATCTTTCAAATGATACCTTTTACATAGCAATTCGTTATCGTTTCGATCTCCAAACAGCTTATACAAAACTGGTGCGCAATCAAATATATGTGCTGAAATATTTTGATAAACTTAAAAATAAGGTTTGAAAACTAAATAATCAAATAAAGGCAAGTTTTGTATTTAATAATGGTTAAATGAATTTTTAAAAGAATAAGTTAATAATCCTACAATTCATCGAATATGGAGTAATAGATGTTCATAGAAGGCCATTAAGTTAATATAAAGTGACAATAAAAGCCTTGATGGGTGTTAAGGACTGGGTTACAAGGATTATACTCGTGTTCGTTATTTTTTATTCTTTTGTGATTCGTAATTTTAGTGCTTGCTTTGCATATTGTGGGATTTGGACTATACCATTTCAAGGTGAGTTTCACAGCCCCTTTTTAATATATTTTAATTGGGGAAAAAGCATGCTCATGGTTTTGGACTATGCCATGTCTTAAAATTTATTTTGGAACATTGTATGTGGTTTGGGTCATGGTTTGGGTCTAGATGTTCATTCATGAGTGTGTATTTGTGCTTGTGCTTATTCTTGGGCTTGTTCTTGTGCTTGACTGTCATGGAGAGGTATTGTTAGTACTAACGGGTTGACACCCCCACCCCTGTCGTCGGTATGCTGGTTGAGTCTGACTTGGCCTGTGCGTGCCCTTAGGTGAATATAATCCAGGTAATTGGACTTGGACTGATCTTAAAATTGTGTTGATATCTTGACTGCTATGCACTCTTACTCATATACCACTTTCTGTACATGTTATACACGGCAAACCATTTGTACGTTTAAACCTGTGAACTCACCAACGTATGTTGACTTTTTAGAGCATGTCTTTTCAGGTAAGGCTTAGTGCTTGGGCTGTGGACTTTAGACAAGACCGCTCCTTTGGGTAATAGACATTTCCTGGGACTTTTGGACTTGTTTTGGACTTGTTTGTTTTGTTGAAATGTAATTGTTGGATTTGTACTTGGGATTGTTTTGGTACTTGTGCTTCTTTGTTCCTGAATAGAACTTTGGATTATTTATGCAGTTATGGTATGGCGTTTTGGAATTGACTGTACTTGATGCGTGTTCCTATGTGTCGGGTGACACCATGACCTGTTTACGGAGAATACCTTTAGTGATTCTGTTAGATCCCCAATTGGTTATGACGATCCCATCCACGCATCCTCGTGCTTCCGCTTCAAGCTAGGGTGTAACAGATGATATCAGAGCCATTGGTTATAGAGAATTTGGTGGATTATTCATCCTAGACTATAACCTAAGTACCCACATGTAGTATGCATCATAGAATTATGTGTGTACAACTATACATGTGAATGTTCTATTTGCATTATCAGTTGTGTTGAGTAGCTTGTCTTACGTGTTATTTGTGATGTTCTTATTTGGAAAATATTTGGTCATTGTATCATCTGTGTGTCAACCTTGAGAAAGCATAGGTAAGGATGTTCTCTCGTTATGCGCTAGATTATTATTTGGTTTGGATTGATAGGTGCGGCTATAAGGATTTTTTTTAAAGGACTTAGGTTGTGAAGCCAACCTTTAGTATGTGTATTTACTAGAGTTAGCTATGTTGTATGAGGCCTTATTTATATCTTGTGAGTTGAATATTAGGAGATGGACATGCTAGCTTACATGACAACAACAGACAAGGGCCATGGCATATTCGGCTCAGATGGTTGTTTTATTGGATCTCGAACTATACTAAAGGGTTCTTTTGATTTTTCCTTACCAAAGTGAATGCTTCTCAATCAATTCCTCTGTACATCTTCGGTTACTTAACCTTCGGTTAGTGACCATATCCTTGATTCCCTAATCATAGATAACACTTTGTACTTAACAAGACATGTTAACACTAGTAGGAGGAGCTAGGGGTGACCATGCAATGCAAATTACCATTAAGGGTGCACACGTAATTGCAATTTGTAGTGCATGCAAGATCTGGCCAACCCTTTTGTGAGATAATAGTCATACTTAGTACGAATCTTCCATTTTATACATGGGACATTGGGTTCCTATTCTTATGATAATCTACGGAGTGGAAACACCAATCCCATTTATCATTGCACAAGTACAAATAGATCTCGAGCCTTCATGGGAATCATACTGGGACATTTTAGCCTAGTATCTATGAGGACGTTTAATTGACTACATGTTCAAAATGCACTTGGTCTTTAAAGAGTTGAAGTAGAGAGGTGAGACTCCTTGTACCTATGTTGCTTTGTTCAAACTGATCTTAAAACTTGGATCATTAGTTGTTGAGACATTCTAGCATTATACTTGATGGAGTAAATGGATGTCATGTAACCAGTTTAGACGTTGTCCTTGGTATATCGTTGGTGTGGTGGGAACGCTATGGGGAACCCTATATATAAACATCTTCGGTATGCTAAGGATGTGCCTGAACTGGGCTATGTGATGATCCTAGAGGATTAGAGTTGGACATGGTGAGACTGATAACATGGAAGGAAATGACACTGGAGGCAGGATTGGTTGTACGTGCATGGAGTTCACGACATGCAAGCCAAAAGAGTACGACGGGAAAGTTGGAGTAATAACCCTGACCCATTGCATTGAGTAAACGGAAACAGATATTGAGATCAAGATCTGTGCTAATAAATAAAAGGCAAAGAGTGTTATTTGGCCACTAGTGGGCAAAGCACTAACATGGTGAAATATCCAAGTTCAAGTACGAAGTAGAAAAGTTATGGTGGCCATGACTTTGGATGGGCTTAAAGCATTAGTAACCGAGGAGTACTGCCTCATAGACAAGATGCAAAATATAGATCATTAGTTTGGAATCAAGTAATGATGGGATCAGGTCATGCCGCCTATCCCTACCAATTTCATAAGTTGGCAAAGGTGGTGCCATATTTGTGGCACATAAATCAAAATGGATAGAGAAGTACATCTGGGGGGCTAGTTCTATAGTTCATGAAATGATGGTCGCTGCTGCACCCCCAACCATTTAGAGTGCAATACTAAAGACATGTACTTTAATTGATGAGATGGTTCGTATTAAACCCTCGTGAAAGCTAGTGAGACATAGAAGGATGTTAGGGAATCGGGTGAGCTAGCTGGTATTAAAGTAGACAAGAAGGACAAGGTCATGATAGGATATGTGGCTGCCGTGTTGGCAAGAAAGGACTATGCTGGCACTTGTCCAGAGAGTAATAAACGCAATTTGCACCACCCGACTATGATGTCATGACCTGTGTGTTTCAATTTCAAGCAATTGGAATGTTTAGCCAAGAACTTTAAGGTATTTGTGAGCCCCGTTGTGCCAATTAATGTTGTCAAATCGGCAAGAGTTTGATGTTGACATTATGAGTGTGGAAGCCAGGAGCATTATCGAAATGCATATGCGTGGTTAAATAGGGCTCAAGGTCAAATGGTCAATCAAAATTAAAAGGGAAAAAAACAAAAAAAATCTGGTCTACAATTTGTGCAAACCCAGGGCAAGGTAATATGGCAACCTTGTTCATAGAAAGGCATTCAAGATTAGCGTCAATGATGCCCAAAAGGACCCATACGTAGTGACTTTGACTTTTGTAACTAAGTTGGGCTTAACCCTAGTCATGAGGAATGTGTGTTATTAAATGGGCTAATGATAGACTTGTAAAGACTAGGGAAGTAATATGGGGATGTACTATGCTATTAGAGGATCATGCATTTAGAATAGATCTTGCACGATTTGGGCGCGGAAGATTCAACATGGTCATGGGGATTGATTGATTTTCAAGGAATAGTGCTGAGATCATCTGCTGTGAGAAGATTTCTTACATACCATAGTCAAACGGTGAGACACTTGACATGTATGTCGAGAGATCAGAAGAGGATTACATGCAAATCTCGAGGAATAAGAGTTAGATGATATACCTATTGTGTGAAACTTCTAAGAAGTGTTCCCGAAGGATTTGGTATGATTGCCTACTTCACAACACGTGGACCTTTGGATTAACCAGGTACATATGGCGGTGCGTGTTCCTAGGGCTTCTTATCGCTTAACACCCTTGGAGATGCAAGATCTGTCTAATCAACTTCAGGATTGGTTTGGTAAGAGTTTTATACGACCCATTCACTAACCATGGTGCGCCAGTGCTTTTTGTCGAGAAGAAGGATGGATAGCACAGGACGTGCATGGACTATCAAAAGCTGAATAAACTAATAGACAAGAACCGTTATCATTTGCCAAGGATAAATGACTTATTTAATCAGCTTCAAGTATCGATGTACTTTTTGAATATTGATCTCCGTTCGGAAATCATCAACATAGAGTACATGTGGATGACATACCAAAGAAAGCATTTAAAACTCGTTACGAACATTACGAGTTCCTAGTTATGAATTTTGGACTAACAAAGGCACTTGCGGTGTTCATGGACGTGATGAATTAGATGTGTATGCCATATCTGAATAAACTTATGATAGTGTTCATTGAGGATATTCTGATTTATTTGAGGATAGGGAGGATCATGAGAAACATGTGGGGACAGTCCTGGAATTGTTAGAATAGGAGAAACTATATGCTAGGTTCTCCAAGTGTGTCATCCATACTGACCACAAGAGTTTTCAACATATTTTTCATAAAAAAAAAGAACTGAACATGAGATAGAGATGTTGGATTGAATTGTCCAGTGACCACGACTATGTAATCTTGTATAACCCAGAAAGGCAAATGTGGGTTCGAACGTGGTGAGTTGTAAGGAGAGAGTCAAACCCTTGTGCTTACCATATTGCCACTCAAGTCGAGTAAAATGAGGAGACTAAATATGGAGAATGAGGCTTTGAGAGGTCTAAAAAAATAGTTTGTACAAAAAAAAGATGGAGGATTGTACTTTATTAAGCGAATTTAGGTTTCATTTATGGGGTGCAGACATTGGTGTTGGACGAAGCACACAAGTTTAAGTATATTGTTCATCTTGGCACTAACAAGAGATGGCATGATCATAAGGACTTATATTGGGGCCCTGGAATGAAAGGGGTCATAGCGGACAATGTGTGCAAGTGTTTGATTTGTTCAAATGTTAAAGTGAGGCATTGAAGGCCACCTAGCCTATTACAACAGTTTGAGATTCTGGATCGAAAGTGGAAAAACATGATTGTGGACTTCATCATGAAGCTAATAAGAAATTAGTAGTGAGCATGATTTGATTTGAGTCATTGTGGATAATATGACCAAATCTGGTCATCTACTAACAATTTGTGAGGACTACGAGATGGAAAAGTTAGCAAGGATTTATGTTAGTGAAGTTGTGGATAGACATGGAGTACCTATGTCAATTATCCATGTTCGTGCCAGTCGTTTCATGAAACGATTCGGAATAGCTTACAGTAGGTGCTGGGTACACGTCTGGACATGAGTGAGACTTACCACTATCATACGAATGGTGTGAGTGAGTGACCTATTCAGACATTGGAGGATATATTAATGTTTTTTATCATTGACTTGGAGGTAGCTAGGAGACTCACCAACCATTGGTTGAATTTCCTTATAACAATAGCTGTAATGAGAGTCTTATATGAGCACAATTCGAGGCACTAAATAGATGTAAGTGTCGATTGTTGATGTAATGGGTAGAGTGTAAATTTATATGTCTGGACCATAAATCATTCAGGAGAAGAATGATTAGGGGTTTTAGATCGTAGACAGACTAAAGGCAGCTTAAGATCGTTAGAAATTTACACTAACAATCAAAGGAACCCTTGCTTTAGGCACATGTTCTAAGACGTTGGTTGATTTGCTAATTAGACACGGTTGGTGACTGGTACACTATCAAGGTGTTAGTAGCGTGGTGGGTTAGCTGCGGTACACCCTATATATAAACACTATTGATACCTTGAATGTGAAATCAAATTCCGGACTGGAATCTAACTTTTGGTAATGGACACAGTCATACTCTGGAGATATCAGTAAATAGGTTGTAAAACCTAAAAACCCATCTCAAGAGACTTAGTTTTATGGGTGGTATACGAGCTGTTGCCTTGGATAGGCATTGTTTGTCTTGTCAAAAGGAGCAAATTGTCACCTAGATTTGCAAGAATAGTTAAGACTACAAAACAGTTTCGGTCCTGTGATTTATTGGATGGGATTCCATCACGAACTGAATAAGGTACATGCCTCGCTCCATATGCCGAAGCTCAAGTAGTTTCATGCGGATGAGATCTTATATGTGCTGTCGAAGAAATTCGAGTGGGTGGTAAATTTGCCTATGTACTACTAGAGATTATGCATAAAAAAATTAGAACTTTGAGAAATAGTAAAAATCCTTATCGTAAAGACTAGATGGAACTCAAAGCGAGAACCTAAATCTTATCTGTGCATGGGAAGTTTGAATGAGGACTAAGTACCCTCACCTGTTTGCGGATGGCAATGCAGTTGATAACTCCAGCTGAATTTCGGGACGAAATTCTCTCAACCGGGGGATACTGTGACATCCATCACCATAATAGGTGTGTTGACCTTGACTTTGACTTTGACTTTTGACTTTGATTTTGTCATATTTGGGCTTGGTCTTAATTGATTGTTCATTTCAATGTTGATCTAAATTTTAGCTTAATGAGCCAAGGGTTTTATCAATAAGATGACCATTGGGCTTGTCATCGTACGAAGTCCTGTGCATTGAGCCTAATCAAGGATTTTCTAAAAGGTGAAACGCTAAAATCTATGTTAAAACTCAACTAATCATACATTCATGGGCTTTGCTTAAAGTCTAGTAAATAAACTTGAATTAGTATAAAAATATAATTTATCCGATTTCTAAGGCATATAATAGCTCGTTGGAGCCTTTTTAGCGCACGAAATTTAAAAACGTAAAAATTGGTCAACACGTGATTCAAGACGAGACGGATTAGATGAGACGGGCCAAGGGCCCTAAGGCCCTTGCCCCTCCCTTGTTGCGGCGGAACACTAGACAAGGTGGAATTCCCCTTTGTTTCCTCACTTTTGCAAAATTATTCTGCAAGTTACTTTCATATTGCAAACACTAGCCACCACAACCCAATTTCACCTTGTTCTTCATCATTCCAATCAAAAATCAGCCTCATTATGTCATTTTATTGAATTTTGTGATAATCAAGACATTCAAGATCTTATTCTAAGAAAGACTCGTTCATCTTCTAATCTCCGGTATGAAAAATCGTTTCTTGATGATTTTATTCCTTGATCTCCTTCAATTTCGAAGATATTCATCATCTAAACTACAAATCATCATCTAATATTCTTATATTCTTTGTTTGGATGTTGGATCGTGAAGATCTAGGTGTTACGAGTGTTGGACCCTCTAACCGGTAAAACCCTAATTCTTGGACTTTGTATATTATTGGATCTATTGAAGTTGGATTGTAACATTGTGTAACCTGATCAAAATTTACATTTGGTCTTATAAACCATTTTTGAAAATCATAAATCTTGTTTCTTGAATGGATAGATGTGTTGAACGATCAAAACAATGAATCGATTAATTAATGTTGGGAATCGGGAGACTAAAATCCAACTAACTGTTTTGGGACTAAAAATTGGAATAATCCAAGTTTTTAACTAAATTTTTGGACAATTAGAACTTGGAATAAACTTTCTTTATAAACTCGGGTTGATAACGGTCAAATATTGAGGTTTGGGGTGCAAAGGAACAAGACTAATGAACTGGACAGCTTGCTGTCAGGAAAATGGAACATTTTTACAGGTCATAACTTGGTCATAATACATCCAAATGGGGCTAAATTTGGGTCTAAAGTTAAGTTCACTGAGTCCTCTAACTAACCTAAGTGGTCTCGTGTCGTTTCGACATCATTTGGTCCTCCAAACGTGGCAAACAAAACTAAAGGTCAAAACTGACGAATCTGGGCAGCAGATTGGTCTGTATTCATCGGGTCATAACTTTCTCTTATTTTATCCAATGGGGATGATTATTTTTCTGAAATTTAAATTAAAGTCTTATCTTTCAAATGATACCTTTTACGCAGCGATTCGTTTCCGTTTTGATCTCCAAACAGCTTATACAAAACTGGTGCGCAATCAGATATATGTGCTGAAATATTTTGATAAACATAAAAATAAGGTTTGAAAACTAAATAATCAAATAAAGGCAAGTTTTGTATTTAATAATGGTTAAATGTATTTTTAATAGAATAAGTTAATAATCCTACAATTCATCAAATATGGAGTAATAGATGTTCATAGAAGGCCTTTAAAAAGTTAATATAAAGTGACAATAAAAACCTTGATGGGCGTTAAGGACTGGGTTACAAGGATTATACCCGTGTTGGTCAATTTTGTTCTTTAGTAATCCTTTTATGATTTGTACTTTTAGTGCTTGCTTTGCATATTGTGGGATTTGGATTATACCATTTCAAAGTGAGTTTCACGGCCCTTTGTAATATATTTTACTTGGGGGAAAAGCATGCTCATGGTTTTGGACTATGCCGTGTCTTAAAATTATTTTGAAACATTGTATGTGGTTTGGGTCTTGGTTTGGGTCTAGATGTTCATTCATGAGTGTGTACTTGTGCTTATGCTTGTTTTTGGGCTTTTTCTTGGGCTTGTTCTTGTGTTTTACTAGTATGAAGAGGTATTGTTAGTACTAACGGGTTGACACCCCCACCCCCGTCATCGGTATGCTAGTTGAGTCTGACTTGGCTTGTGCGTACCCTTGGGTGAATATAATCTGGGTAATTGGACTTGGACTGATCTTAAACTTGTGTTGATATCTTGACTGCTATGCACTCTTACTCACATACAACTTTCTGTACATGTTATACACGGCAAACCATTTGTACTTTTAAACCTGTGAACTCACCAACGTATGTTGACTTTTTAGAGCATGTCTTTTCAGGTAATGACGCTTAGGTGCTTGGCTGTGGACTTTAGACAAGACCGCTCCTTTGGGAGCAATAGACATTTCATGGGACTTTTGGACTTGTTTTGGACTTGTTTGGTTTGTTGAAATGTAATTGTTGGATTTGTACTTAGGATTGTTTTGGTACTTGTGCGTCTTTGTTCCTGAATGGAACTTTAGATTATTTATGCATTTATGGTATGATGTTTTGGAATTGACTGTACTTGACGTGTGTTCCTATGTTTCGGGCGACTTCATGACCCATTTACGGAGAATACCTTTAGTGATTCTCTTAGGCCCCCAATTGGTTATGATGATCTCGTCCGTCGCATCCACGTGTTTCTGCTTCTAGCGAGGGTGTGACAAGTTCCTTCCTGAAAATCTTGTATGCATTAGCGTAATGGTTACCCGCAAACAAGAAAACACAAAATACCTTGGGTAATACTAAACAAGAAAATAGATAAAAAAAAACAGAAAGACAAAATCTTTTTGGTTTTTCTTTATAAATTTTTAATAAAAGCAAATAAAGAAAATTAAACACTAAATGCACTAATTTCCTGAAACGACGCCATTTTGATCTGGTTGTCGAGACTCGATCAAAAACAAGTTAATATATCGGTTTTTGCTACTTTTATTATGCAATGGTAAGTAAGAACGTCTCTATAGGGAATTGGTAGAAAGTGTTTAACAAATACGACTCGATTAACTTAAAGACATAAACTTTAAATAAAAAATTAAAACTTTGAATGAATTAATAGGCACGCGTGCATAAAGCAAGAAACTTTGAAACAGATTTACTTAAATAATGAAAAACTATCACTTTTGGATCCTTAATTATGTAAGGTCAACAATTTATATGCTCAACTTGGGTTTGCCAAAACTTAATTCTAAAGACTTCAACTTTTTGAATAGCATAGTAATAAAGGATCAAACTTTTAAAACTCGTTAATTCACAAGGTTACTAATTCGTTTCTATCAAGTTACTTCTCAATTTTATTGGGTTCATGATGCAAGAAAACTGAAAATTGATATTTCAACAAGAAAAATTATTTACAAACGAATCTCTTAACTTAATTAAAACATCAAATTGTATTCAATGAACATTGTTCAACAAACCCTAATAGAAACACTAAAAAAGTCTTACTTAACATAATTGATTCTCCCAGAAGCAATCATAAAAGAACTTGCCACACATCATCTTCTCGAAATCTTGAACCTTGAATTGAATTGAATGAGGAATAAGGACGAACTAGGATGAGTTGAGAAGCTTGGAATCACCGAAAATCCCCTTGAAAACACTAATTTTCGGCTGAGAAGCGTTGTTATTCAAATTGAGTTGAGATAGTTTAAATAAACTTGAAGTTCCATAAAATCCAAAAGTTTGTTAGTGATCGGCATATGATACGCCGACCCTAGGCGTATCATATGCCCAACCCTGTTCTTCGACGCCCAACTTTCTGTAATTTTTTCTAAATACGCCACCCACACGCTGACTGGCGTATGATACGGCCATACGCGGCGTATCATACACTTGGGTGGTCTTCATTTTGCTTTTTTGTAACTTTTGATATTTACATCTTCAGTCCTTTTAATTCCATGTTTTGCTCCTTTTTTCTCCCAAAATGAGCCTTTTTTACTTACAACCATCTATAATTCAAAACACCAACAAAATGAACTAGTTCTACCATACTCATAATGCAAAATCTCACATTTAAGTTAATTAAACCCTGAATTCATGCCACGCGATCACATATGGAGTTAGGATATTATTGCATTTTTCTATCACCTTCAAAACATTCATAATTCTCATAATAATACATTCCCTAATAAATTCCAACATTGTAACTATGGGCTTATCTTTTCCATCTAATAACTTGGAATTTAAAACTTCACACCGGTTGTTGATCAATACATCTGATTTCACACTACCTGTGTCCCACAACGTAAGCATTTTATCAAAAGATGCATATAATGATAGAAATGCAATTATAAAACAAATACTAAACACATCTTACCATTGAAGTGTGATCTTGTCCGGTGTTTAGGGGTATACTAGATAGCCAAAGGTGAGCATCCTTATTCAGTGCCTTTAATGCATTCATATCCTTCCATAGTAAAATTTTCTAACTAACCATTGTTATTTTCATGTTATTCAATTTCTGCATCAGTATTCAATCTAAAGTCCCTCATATCTACTTTAACATCATGAATAAGATTAACTTCATCCACTACATAATCACTATCATCCCTATCACTATGATCACTAACACTAGGTTCACTATCACTATTAGTTTCAACATTATTAAAGCCTACATTGTCTTTCTTCATAGCCTGATGTTCATCATTAATGGGCTTCCCTACATTCTCAGTCACAATTGTAGGAGGTTCACCAAAAAAGGGGTCAAAATCTAATCATCAAAATCAATATGTGGTTGCCCTGCATTCTCTAGTTTTATTTGTACCGTCATGCCAACCCAACATTAACCTACTGCTTTTAACTACCTTAACCAGATATATTATAGCTTATAAGAACCTTTGATGGTGAGCATAAATATGTGTGTATAGTGATATACTCATGCTTAACATACACAATCATCATGTTATTCTATTGCATATATCAGGAAAACCCCCTAACATCTGAATCAATGCCCAATGCTCTAAGCCCAAATTAAAAATCCCCATTTGGAATTAAATAGTGGTAATACCTACTAATTGTCTCTCATAACCTAGCTGCTCTAACACACCATCTAGTTCATGAACAGAAAATTTGTCGATATCCAACATATCAACAATGTCTATCATAGTGCTTTCTTACACACATCCAGGAAATTTAGTAAATTTGCCACCATGATGTAGCTTGATGGAAAATAGATTACTTGAATGACCTACATTTAGAATATTTAAAACCATTAACAGATGTAAACAAATATACTTAGAAAATTAGGAAATTTAGGTCAAAATCACTTTAAGAATAGACACATATAACTCAACGTATAGCTCATCCACCTTAGATTGATCAAGTATTCCACGAATCAAGTATTTTGGTTTTTGTTGATTCATTGTATTCGGAGCGAACAAGATAATCAGTGTAATTTTTCATAACTTATGTTAAGGGTTAAAACCTGAAATGTTAAAAAGAAAACAATGACAAAGGTGCACAATTCCAAAAATACCCTCACATGTTTCTCATGTGAGACATTTTAATTGGGTTTTGTTAACCCAATTAGTGGAAAGGACAAAGAATATAACAACACAAGCAAATAAATGATAAAAACTGAAAGTGCTTTTTTAAAGGACCCATTCCATAATTATGGGTTTAGTAAAGGACAAATTCTATAATTAAGTGTGTGTGTGTGTGTGTGTGTATATATATATATATATATATATATATATATATATATATATATATATATATATATATATATATATATAGGGTTAGAATCATTACAGAACCACTTTTTTTATTTTTAGAACCAAAAAGAACCATTGATTTAGATAAATGTAAATTACGGATCATTTATTTACATAAATGTAAGTTAAAGCTGATGATATTTTGTTGTTTTACATAGTTTATTGTTTATGTCTGATATACACATATGTAAAATAGATTAAGTATCACCAAACTTAATTTACACTTATATAAATCAATGGTTCTGTGGTTCTGAAAAATAAAAAATAGTTTTGTAATGATTCTAACCCTATATATATATATATATATATATATATATATATATATATATATATACATATATACATATATATACATATATATATACATATATATATATATATATATATATATATATATATATATATATATATATATATATATATATATATACACATATATATATATATAGGGGAGGGATTCCTTGAAAACCATCTTATAAATGAAAACCATGTTATAAATGAAACCCATGAAAACCAAGGGTTTCATATATGTAAGTACGTGTTACAAAGTGTGCAACTAAGAGTTACGTATATATAGAGGTTATGTATATGTAAGTACATGTTACCAAGTGTACAACTAAAAGTTACGTACATGTACCTCATACAAGTACGTATATGTAAGTCATTTTGTTATCATTGACGTTCCTTGGAGTTTATATTAAAAATATATATTGACCTCAAAGAATATTGTTGAAGTTTACTTAAATGTATTTTAAAAAATTAATAAGTTAAATCAATTATGAATTATGTGATTGGGTAGTGGTGGTTTTCATGGTTTTTAATTATAAACATGGTTTTCATTTGATCCTTCTCCTATATATATACATATAGCTATTGATTATTTAGATCAATGGTTGTGATTAAATAGGGTTAAAACTGTAAATATGTATATCATTAAATGAGTTTAGTCAGGGAAAAAGGGTATAATGCTAAAATTTTAACATTCTCTCTCTAATTAAAATTTAATTAATCGGTCTATTTTTTCTCTCTCTTCTCTCATCTCTTCAACTTTAATGATTTCTACACGAGTAAACTTTAGATTATTTACATAGTATTTACATATGCATATATATGACTTTATACTAATTACATATATGTAAATGTCATACAAGATGATTATGTTTTGTAAAATAGCATGTGATTTACATATACGTAAATTCTTAAAATAACCATCTATTAATGTATATGTAATATTAAAAATATTTGTAAATCGATTATTTACATATACAAAATATGTAACTATGAAGTTTAACATATTTGTTATTTGATTATTTACATACAATATGTATATAAAAATATATGCCTTGAGTTGTTTATTTTTACATATACATAAAATTAATGTTTCCATCTAAGTCTAATGTGACAAGTTATCGAAGTCTGCATCTTTAAAACTTGAACTTTAAAATTCAAGAAATACCACAACTTCATAACAAATATACAATATCATATTGACCAATATGTTTTACTCCTCACTTCGTATATAAATCATACCTTAACAAACAAAGTTAGCTTCTCTACCCTAATCGGATGAGCATTTTATTGATACGTTGATGTATGGCCTAGAATCTCTGTGTATGGAAGAAGTTCTTGTAGCCATGAACTCGGAAAAGTTGAAGAAATGAACGAATGTTCAACATGATTCAAATGATGGTCTGCATGTGAGAGGTAGACTAGACTTTAGAACTAGGAAGTCAAAAAGGCATTCAAGATCTAAATCAAAGTTTAAAAGGAGATGTTATGTATGTGAGTCTAAGAAGCACCTAAAGAAAGACTGTCCTAAGAAGAAAAAAGAAAGTCATCGTTCTTCTACAAAGGGACAAAACAATAATGTTTCAAAGTGTTCTTTAAATTAGTATGAAAGCTCTGATGTACTGAATGTAACAGATCAAGAAAATCAAGGTGGGTGGATTCTTGATTCTGGATGTTCATTTCATATAACACTAGTTAAAGAGAATTTCAAAGATCTCAAACTAGAATACCATGGTGAAGTAAGGTTAATAGATGATCGGCCCTATAAGATTTTTTGTATAGGAATTGCACTTTCAAGTTAAAGAATGCAAGTGAGATGGATGTGCATCATGTCAGGTACATTCCTAGTCTTACTAAAGGTCTGATGTCTTTGGGAACTTTTGGGATGATGGATATATAATCAGTCTCGAAAATAGAAAGTAATAAAAAGGTCCCTCATATTGCTAACTGTTACTAGAATGGGTAATAATACATATATGTTGGACGGTGATGTGATCAAAGGAAATGTGTCAGTGGCAATAACTAGTAAGGGTAGTTCTCATTTATGGCATAAGAGGTTTGGCCATCTAGGTGAACAAGGTCTAATTGTGATTATTAAACAAAAGATCATTGATAATGTAAGATTGAATGACCAAGGGTTTTATGAGACTTGTGTTCTTGGTATGAAGAAAATAGTACAGTTTAGTAAAGGAAAGCATACTACTAGAGATATTATTGATTATGCTCATTTAGATCTATGGAGGCCTGCTAGAGTGAACACTATAGGTGGCTATGTACTTTCTATCCATCATAGATGATTACTCTGGAATAGTTTGGGTTTATGTGATTAAAAATAAGAGTAATGTGTTTCAAACGTTTGTTGAGTGGAAGATATTGGTTAAAACTCAGATTGGGGAAGAAATTAAAAAGGCTCAGAACAAACAATAGGTTAGAATTTTGTAATTAGGAGTTCAATTAATTCTGTAAGAAGAATGGAGTGGGTAGACATTTACCTCCAGGTACACCTTAGCAGAATGGCTTTGCTGAAAGAAAGAATAGGACATTATATTAGATAGAGTGAGGTGTATGAGATTGAATGTTAGGTTTCCTAAAGGTGTTTAGGGTGAAATTGTAACCACAGCAACCTATTTCATAAATAGGTCCCCTTCTAGAGCTTTGGGTATAAAAACACCAATGGAAATGTGGTTAGGGAGAAACTTGATTGTAGTCTATTGGTCCAGATGATCGTTTGAATGTGCTATTGATGAAGATTTAAGACATGAATCCACAAGATATCACTATATCTAGTAGCTTGTGGACCAAGTAAAGATAGAAAATGAACATAAATTAAACATAACTAATTTGCAAAAGGATTTATAATGATGAAGAAGAATAATGCTCAAAGATGACAAAGATAAGCTCCTAGCAATACACAATCAATCAATAAACTCAAATCAGTAATATCATTAAATTTCCGAGAGTTACAAAATGAGCAACAAGCAAACATATTTATACAGGACCTAATTTCGCATACAGTTTTGCATACTACGAAACTGTATTCATTATGGTGTGTGAAACTACCAGGCAAAACTACAGTTTCGCATGTAGTTTTGCATGCCACAGAATACAAAATAAGACAAATCTAAAGTAGATCCTATTACAAGAATATCTAAGCTATAACAAACTATGACTAAACCAAAACAAACGGCGAGCTTAATACCACCCTATACTTGATCGCCAATACTCCCCCTAGGGGGGTATTCACTTGCCGGGTCTTCAAGATCAGCTCCAGCCTTTGCTTGCTCCATCATTCTCGCCAAGTCCCTAACTTCTGCCTCCAGATTTTCATGTTCTTTCATGCTCTTTGTGAGCTGCTTAATCTCCGATCTCACACCCCTATCTTTGTTTGCTACCCTCTCAAACAAGCTGGCCTCAGTTTTAGTCTCTTCTCCTGCCCCAGCCTTAATCTGATTCTCACACAGTACGTCATTGGTCTCTCATCAACTACATAAATTCTGGCTCAGAGTCGTAGTCCACTAACTGCTCTTCCACCTCTTCCTCATCTATTAAGTTAAGCTCAATATTTCCCTTATCACCTCCTTGTCTCTCCTCCCTTATCACTTCATTTCTAGTAAGATTAGTTTCCAAATCAAACCTCATATCAATAAATTTAGCCTCAAACACCTAATCAGCATTCTCTCCTTCAGCAACTCCTTCTCCACTACCTGCACCAGCTTCAAATCTAACACCACTACCACCAGCTTCAAATTCACCTCTACCACTACAACCAGCTCCTAATCCTCCTACACCACTACCACCAGCTTCTAATGCCTTGTATATGAATGTGAACTTAGATAGGTCAGTCATTTCCTTGATCTGCTCAACACTAGGTACATCAACAGCACCAGCATTCCCCCTTAACTCACTCAAATCTTCCAACAATCTCTTTATTAGTTCCTGTTGACTTAGAATCATTTTCTTTATCTCATCAATCTCCATATCCCTTACCTTCTCTCTCTTCTTTGAGTTTATCAGCTTAGTCTTTATCATGCTCAGGTTATTTGATAGGGATGTGTTGACATTCCTGATCATATCCTCGTTAAGCTTTAATCTTCTATCTCTCCTAGGCCTCTCAAATTCTCTTGCAGACCCAGCCTTAGGGATAACACACTGTTTACTTTTGCTCCTTTTCTCTCGAGTAGGGAAGTCAGCATTACCATGGAATGATTGTTTCTCTACTCCTTTCTTCTTTCTCTTCCTTCTCATCTCCTCCTCTATCTTATCCAATTGTTCTTCAAAAGTCATATCTATCTCTTTCTTGTACTTCTTTCTTTTCTTGATCTCCTCTACATTTCCTACAGTTGCTGTTGCTTTTTGTTCCTCCAAAGGGATCAGAGTCTTAATATAGTTCCATCTCTCCTCAGTATACATGCACTCCAACAGATATGTGATCTTTCCTAAAAAATCATGCCTTGAGGTAGCACAGTCAGCAAAAATCCTTGGATTCATCGGAGTCAGCTTCAGTTCATCTCCAAGCTTGGGTAAATTTGGCTTTAGGTAGTCTAGGATAATCTGAATGAATCTTGGATAAAGCAACCATTTATCCTTCTTCAATGCCATGATTTTCTCCAATAAGTAGTCATGAATGATCTGGGCTATGTTTGTCTTCTCACCTCCATAAAACATAATCATAGTTGTGGACCACCTCAGATTCAGTCCATCTGATCCTCCCTTCCTATGATCTAAACAACTAATAAAGATGTGAGTAATAAACCTCCACTCCTTTGAAAGAAATGTCTTCTTGATCTCCTTTCGCTTCTCAAAGTCAGTTCCCTCATATCCAATATCCTTAAAGGCTCTAATAACTTCTGAATCAGTCATCTTTACGCTCTCCCCCATGTCATCCTCCAATCTCAAGGCCTTAGCCATAGTCTTAGCAGATATTGCAAACAGTTCTCCCTGAACTAAGACTTTAATGGTCCTTTCCTTGGCGTCATATTCAACAGTTCTCTAGAACTTCCTGATCTGCTTCTCGTCGATAGTTGGAAAGTGTGAAATAGCATAATGGATGGGAGATCTCTTCAGCCAACCTATGGCATCTCAATAACCAATAGACTTCAAATCTCTGTCGTTCAGATACGCCACCACATTTGATCTGGGATCAAATTCAAGCTTCCCATATTGACTGCAGGTGAAAACAAGAGTTTGTTAGATCACAAGAAATTACTAAGAATTTAAAATTTTATAATTATAATTACTATTATTTATTTATTATTAAATATATATATATATATATATATATATATATATATATTTTAAATAGTTTCGCAGGTAATTTCGCACAGAGAAACTATAGTTTCGCATTAAATAAGAAACTGTAGTTTCACACAGTTTAGGTGAAACTGTCTGTCGAAACTACAATTGAGAAACTATAGTTTCGCACACGAGAAACTATAGATTTGCATTGGAAAACTATAGTTTTGTCTTTTCTGATATCCTTAAAATAAGTAATAAATCAAAAATAAAAGAGAAAAGACAAAGGTAAATATAAGGATATCAGACACACTTTTGCAAGAAATTGTCTAGAGAATCAAGGATTGGTGGGATTGTCAATATGTTTGTCCATTTAAACCCATGCCTTATTCTTTTCAACACGTAATCTATAGCTGTCTTTATCATATTTTTTTGGTTTGATTAAAGAAGCTCTAGTAACTTGGTCCCCACAGACATTTGGCAAAGCACTCATCCTGTCCTCATGGTTTATTAAGCAATATGAATAATACTGCTTGATTTTCTTTTGAGATTTTGACAATGATCTTGATTTTAGAAGCATTGTGACTTTATTTTGGTGAACAGATGATGAGAGCTCCATGTCTATACTCACTTATAACAGAGGAGATGATCATCTGAGCATGCTGATGAGAGCTTCAGGTCTATACTTATGTATAACAGAGAAGATCATCACTCCAAGTCAATGTTCACACATAGCAGAGGAGATAAGCACAAGATAAAATTCTGAAGAGCTAACGAGAAGCTTCAATTCAGAGACAGTTCTGAAGAGCTAGACTAGAAGCATTTATCGTGCTAACTAGAAGCATCATTCATGACTTGGGGATATGGAGATTTAGGGATTTTAGGGAAATCAACACAGAGATTTGAAGCTCTCAACCCATTTTTGACAAGGACTTGTAACTTTGTGCAGGCCAAGATGTTAAAGGGATAATCCTTATCATCGAGTTCTTGAACTTTAGTTTGGCTACATGATCATTGTTAACTTCGTTTCGGGCCACTGGGCCTACCGATATATCCCAACACCATGCCTCAGACCTCCTTCAGACACTCTCCAAGCTTCCTGAATCCTACACCAGAGATAGGATAAGTTTATATACACAAAAACCTTAAAAGAGCCAATTTAAACAAGTTAGAGTCTATTCTCCCCCGAAATTTCTATAAAGTGCAACAAAGGAAATTTCCTTTTTCAAACCGGAATAAACTTTAGGGAAGTGTAGGTATCGAAGCTCCTTAGCACATAAATCATTAAAATTACTTGAATTAAAACATTTTTTTATATATAAATATATTTTTTTAAAACTTAAAATACTAGCGAGATATTAAATATTTACAGATTGTCGCACGAATTTGATCTTAGAAAGATATTAGACCCAACATGTTGATCAAATCATAAAACCGAGGTTTATCAAAAGTTTTTGTGAAAAGATCGGCCTTTTGACTTTTGGTGTCAATGGGAATAATATCTATAAACCCCTTCAATTATGCATCGCGAATTGCATGAACTCTTGTTTCAATGTGCTTGGTGAATGCATGATGAATTGGATTTTCGCAATTCCAACAGCCGCTTCATTATTGCAGAAAAGCGGTGTGTGAAGAAAATTAATCCCTAATCCATCATTTGATGTTGAATCCATAGCACTTGATAGCAGCAACTTGAAGTAGCAATATACTCAGCCTCACCTATGGACAGAGAAACTATTATCTACTTTTTACTCTGCCATGAAACAAGACAATCCCCAAGATATTGACATCCACCAGTGACTGACTTTCTATCAAGCTTACAACCTCCATGGTCGCTATCAGAATATGCATAAAAATCAAAATTTCCTCCCTTTGGGTAACAAAGACTCAAACGGAGAGAACCCTTTAAGTAGCAGAAGATACGTTTAACAGCTTTCTCATGAGATTCCTTTGGATTGGCTTGATATCCAGCTCAGTAACACACAGCAAATGTAATATCTGGATGACTCGCGATGAGATACATTAGGGATCTGATCATTGAATGATAATGGTGAGCATTAACTGGCTTTCCATTGTCATCAAGGGTCAGGCAGGTTTGTGTAGAAAATGGAGTGAAGCATCATTCATGTTGTACTTCGATAGGATTTCCAGAATGTACTTCTCTTGATGAATGAGAATTCCATCTGGCTTTTGTTCGACCTATAATCCAAAGAAGAAGCACATCTCCCCCATCATGCTCATTTTAAAGTGCTCTTTCATCACTTTTTCAAACTCTCTACACAGCATTTCATTTGTTGATCCGAAGATGATGTCGTCGACATATACTTGGACAATGAGTACATCTCCATTAACCTCCTTCTTGAACAAAGTCATGTCTATAGTTCCACGTGTGAAGCCTTTTCCAAGAAGATACTGTGTTAGGGTTTCGTTCCAGATTCTAGGAGCTTGATGTAATCCATACAAGGATTTATCTAATTTGTACACTTTCTCAGGAAAATCTGGATCTTCAAAATCTGGTGGTTGATAAACATACATCTCTTCGTCAATGGCTCCATACAGGAATGTATACTTTACGTCCATCTGAAAGACTTTGAAGTTTTTGTGAGCAGCATGAGCGAGAAAAATACGAATGGCTTCAATCCGGGCCACGGGGGCAAACACTTCTCCGTAGTCAATCCCCTCCTCTTGAGTGAATCCTTGAACAACTAGTCTTGATTTGTTTCTAACCACAACCCCACAATCATCTAGTTTGTTCTTGAATACCCACTTTGTACCAATCGGATACTTATTTAAAGGAAGATCAACTAGTTGCCACACCTTCAATTTTCTGAACTGTTAAAGCTCTGATTGCATTGACTCCACCCAGCTTGGGTCTTGATGTGCCATGGTCACATTTTTTAGAACAATTTAAGATAGATAACAAGCAAAGAGACATTCATTGATAAGCCTAGATTGGCTTCGAGTCCTGACATCGTCAGATATTAATCCAATGACAAAATCATGTGGGTGATCTTTTAGGGTTTTGAAGTTAGTGTTTAGGGTTGAGGAATTGGATGAAGTGGGTTGTGGTGATGATGGTTATGTGGTGGATGATGGTAAGGTGGATGGTTGATTAGAAAGAGCATTCTATGATAGTTGTGATGGTGTTGAAGGGATTTGACGTTCAGGTTCAGGTGGGAGATCTGGTTGTGGTTCTGGTTGTGGTTGAGGTTAGCGTTGAGCAGAAATGAAGGGTTGACCACTTGATGAAGGAATGGCATCATCAGGAAAGGATGGTAGATTGAATGAATTGAAAATGGTGTTTGAATCATAGAACCAATCTGGATCAGAACCAACGTTGGAGACATTAGACTCTTGCCAATCAACATAGAAAGATTCTTGCACAATTCTTGTTCGTTTGTTGCATACTTTATAAACCTTTTGAGTTGAAGAATATCCGACAAAATAACATTCATCAGACACTGCTCCAAATTTTGAAATTTGAGCTTGAGTATTCAATAATATGCATGAGCAGCCAAAATGACGAAAGAAGTCAATCAATGGTTTTCGCTTGTGGAACAATTCATATAGAGTCTTCATCTTATCTTTCAAAATTAGGACTCTATTTAGAACATATGAAGCACAGGACTGCTTCTGCCTAGAAAATTATAGGAAGTTTAGATTCAATGAGCATAGTCCGAGCTGCTTCAATGAGAGTGCGATTCTTTTTTTCAGCAACACTGTTCTGCTGAGGTGTTCGTGCGACGCTAAATTGTCTGAGAATCCCTTTGCTTGATAGAATGAATCAAAGATCTTATTCCTAAACTCTTTTTTGTTGTCACTTCTAATCGCCAAAACTTTCTTGTTGTTGATGGTCTCAATAGTTAGAATCAGCTTCTGCAACACCTATGCTGTCTCCCCTTTGTGTGACAGGAAACAAACCTAAGAGTATCTAGAATAATCATCTATTACAGAAAGACAATAAGACTTTTTAGCAATACTTTTCACACTTACTGGACCAAACAAATCACAATGTAATAACTCAAGAGGATTAGAAATGGAATTTTTTTGTTTAAGCTTGTATGATTTCTTGTGCTGTTTACCTTTAGCACAAGACATGCAGTTTTCAACTATAGAAAAATCCTTTTGAGGTAATCCTCTGACAAGATTATTTTTAATCAGTTTGTTAATATTTTTAAAATTCACATGGCCTAAATGTCTATGCCAAAGAAAAGACTCAAAAGATGAAGCTTTTGACAAGAGACAAGTCATGGTGGAGGTAGATTCTTTGGAGTTCATATCAAGCGGATATGTGTCAATTTTCCATGGAGCTCGCATAATCACCAAATCATCTGGAATTGAAAATTATGGCTTAAGAAACAAACATTCGTTAGGCTTAAAAAGCACAAGAATATTCTTATCACAAATTTGTGACACGCTCAAAAGATTGAATGCCAATTCAGGCATGAAATTTACCTTCTCCAAGGTTAAAGAACCACTGGATACCTCACCTTGACCTATCATTTTACCTCTTTTCTTATCACCCACAAAAGCAACGTATCCTCCGTTTATTATCCGATAATTGGTAAGAAGGTCCTTCAATCCGGTATTGTGCTTGGAGCATCCACTATCAACATGCCAAGTGCTATTGATAGTCCTTCTCGAATGTTCCTGGCAAATGAAATAGAGAAAATCATTTAGACACGGGAACCCAAACTTTAACCGGATTGGTTCTAGGAGATGATGAATTTGTACAAAAGAAACTATCCATAAAATGTTTATTCTATTTCCTAAAGAACGGTTATCTACATTCCTATTTACAACCTTAGGGCAATGCTTAACAACATGATCATCTTTTCCACAATTGAAACAACGAGACTTTAAACTTTTTCTTCTGTCTTTCTGAATTTGAACATGATCCATGATAATCTCTTCCCCATACTAACATAAGAGAGTCACAATCACTGTGAGTGACGTGCATTTTCTTTGAATTGTTTTCTAAGTCAAATGATCTATCATGATTTGTGGGAATAGGAGTGAAGGTGGGAATAGGAAGAGAGATGAATTTTTCAAAACAATTTGTTTTTGAAGAATTTTTATGGTCTTTACTGAGCACACCAATGTTTTCATTAACACTTGAAACATCAACTCCATTTTATTCAAATATTTTGGAATGATAACAACTTGAATGTAAACTATCCTAACTACAATCTATGCTACTGAAACTATTGTCTACAAGAGACTTTTTGAAATCAGAAGAACTCGAACTACAACTTCCAAGACCTCTACCTCCTCCATAATCATAATCTTCCCAAACCTCTTTATGATTCACCCCTTCTAAACCTGCAAACAAGCTATTAGTATCCTTTTCAATTAAATCATTTATAGGGAAAAGGTGTAGGCATTAGAGAATAGCAAAAGGTGCTAGGAGGTGGGTAAACATAAGTGGTTTCACCACAACCCAACCCTATCTTAATTCTAGCTCCCCTTTGTTTGCTATAGAGTTCCTCTTGCTTCATTCCTGAAATTGTCCATTTATCGAGTTTTGTTTTACGCTTTGTAGTCTCAAATTCAGCCAAGGTTACCCTTTCAGTCAAAGTATTATTTCTGCATTTCTTTCAAAAAGGGTTCTTTTTAAATGATTATTTTCTTTTAAAGCTTCATTTAACTTTACAAAAATTTTGCTTCATTCTTTTTAAGTTCCTCGTTTATCCTTTTTAGTTCCCCTTCATTTTCTTTTAATATATTGTTCACTTTATAAATTCCAAACAAATAAATTTGCAAGCAGATGAACACATATCTTGAATTACCTCATATAGAATCTCCATCACCTTCTTCTCAGCAGCTAGAGCCTTTACATAGTTGCAGACTCTTGATTCACCTTTCAACTCCTCTTCACTCATAGCGTTTGCAGCTTCAAACTTTTGCTCCCTTTCACAATCATCCTTTATGCTGACCTTCACCTCGTTCTCTTTCTCCTTTTTCTCACGAACATTCTTCAAGTTGTCTTTCACTTCACTCTCCATCCTTTTATCTGCTTCACTTGTTACAACCTCTGCAGTTTTAGCTACCAGGGCATGATTCATTTCTTCTTTGGTCTCGGCTAACTAAGCACTCCAGTCGAAGTTGGTTAGAAGAGTTGTTTCTTTCTTTTTCTTGTTCTTTTCTTTATCATCTTCTTTATCATCTATCAGTGACAGTGGAAGATGGACATTCTCTTTTGAAATGCTCAAGCTGTTTGTAGTTGAAGCATCTAAGCTTTGATTTGTCAAATCCAACCTTCGTATTCTAGTTTCCAAAATTCTTTCTTCCTGTTCTCTCCATGAATCTTCTTGCCCTTAGAGTGATCATACACATCTACCACTGAAGATCAGCTTCTTCCAGATCATTAGGATCTACCTGATACATGTCTTTCGTAGTCATTCCTCTTCCCTTCAATTCACCAGCCGCCAGAGCCTCATAAGTATACACGAAAAGACCAAATAAAACCATACTCTCCGATGAAATCTATGGGAGATTTTGTGATTTTGATGTAGATCCACCGCCGGTGGTCTTGTTAGAAGTTCCAGTCATACCACTATAAGCTGACACGTGCATTGATGAATCTGAACTGGATGATATAAGAGCTGCATTCTGTGAGTAAGCTTGAGATGGAAGCATTTCTTGGTTGTATTCTCTCCGTTTCAGATCTAACTCGCAGGACTTCAACTTGTTGATTATGTCCATGAGCTTGTAATCCAGAAATCCCCTTTAACTTGTTGATTATGTCCATGAGCTTGTAATCCAGAAATCCCCTTTCTTGCCTCAACATCCTTACCTGCAAACTCCATTGAGGTGGTAAAGAATCAAGCAGCTTTGTTACTTGTTCATTGTTTGACAGCTTCTCATCATACTTCTTCAATGTGCTTGTAACAGACAGAAAAAATTGGTCAGATCAGTGAAACTCTTATTCTTGTGTCCAACAAAATAGTTGAATTCTTTTTAAGCTTGAGCGGCTTTATCCTTGACCAAGTCCTCATTACCATCATAGAATTCACATAACGCATCATACAAAGCCTTTGCACTTTTATATTCATCAAATCTGTTGTATATCTCTGCTGACAGGCACAAGGTCAGAGCACCAAATGCCTTCTGATCCCGATCAATCAGCTTGATGTCTCTCTCTGAATATTTTGTTGGATCCACAATCTGAATAGTCACATTGTCTTCTATGTTAACAAGAACATGAGGTCGTTTCACAATTGATTCCCATTGAGTGTGATCAGTATATAGGAAGAAATTTTTCAAACATCTTTTCCAGTCATCAAAGTTGTCACCATTGATTAGCTTTGGGGGTCTGTTTGGAGCCACACTCTCAAGATCAGCAGGGTAAGACTTGTTATCTTTGAATTTTGATTAAATCAAAAACTAGTAGTTTCGCATAATAAACAGTAGTTTCGCACAGGAAACAGTAGTTTCACAGGAAGTAGTTTCGTAAATAGGATGTAGTTTCTCAGCTAGTTTCTACGGTAGTTTCGGCAGCAATTTCGCCCGAAACTATTGAACTTTCGTTCAAGGGAAATGGACAGCAGTTTCGCAAGAAAACTGATCAGGCTAATGAACTTTCGTTCTAGGGTGACAAAGGAATTACAAACCACCAAATTTCTGTAGTTTCTCAGAGTAGTTTCGCACGAAGAACTATAGTTTCGCACAATGAATCTGAAAACCCTCTTTTTGCGAAAAGTGACCCGGAAATCACCAAAACTTACTCAGATCACAACTAATTTGGAATTTATTGATTCCACAAGTTTCCCAAGTTCACACCACACTTTCTTCAATCGATTTCCATGGATAACAAAAGTAAAACAGGTCCAAAATGATTGAGAAGATGAATATGTCTAAACTTATCCAAAAACACAAACAATCAAGAGCACAAAGGCTCTGATACCATATTGTTGGTCCAGATGATCGTTTGAACGTGCTTTTGATGAAGATTTAACACATGAATCCACAAGATATCACTATATCTAATAGCTTGTGGACTGAGTAAAGATAGAAAATGAACACAAATCAAACATAACTCATTTGCAAAAGGATTTATAATGATGAAGAAGACTCAAAGATGACAAAGACAAGCTCCTAGCAATACACAATCGATCAATAAACTCAAATTAGTAATATCATTAAAGTTCCAAGAGTTACAAAATGAGCAACAAGCAAACATATTTATACAGGACCTAGTTTCGCATACAGTTTCGCATACTGCGAAACTGTATACACTATGGCGTGTGAAACTACCGGGCGAAACTGCAGTTTCGCATGCAGTTTCGCATGCCACAAAATACAAAATAAGACAAATCTAAACTAGATCCTATTACAAGAATTTCTAAGCTATAACAAACTATGAAAAAACCAAAACAAACGACGAGGTGAATACCAGCCTATACTTGATTATCATAGTCATTTGTGGGTGGTAGGTTCTATAACTTATGTTCATATAAGTCAAGATAAGCTAGATTCAAGAGCTCAAAAGTGTATCTTTCTGGACTACCTTAGGGTGTAAAAGGCTATGGTTATGGAGTTTGGATAATTATAGTCCAAGAATTATAATCAGTAGAAATGTTGAGTTTCAAGAAGGTGGTTTGTATAAAGATGTTATTGGGAATACAAGTACACATGTGGCTGACAGGGATCAAAAGGTTCTCATTGAGGTGAAGAAGAATGAAGATTCACCTGATGTTTCTTAAGAAGATGAAGTATTCCTGAGTCTATTGATACACGTACTTCTAGTCACACTATAGCCAAAGATAGACCAAGAGAACAATAATACCACCAATAAAGTTTAGAGATGACTCTTATGTCTCTGTAGTGCCATTCATAGTAGCTGAACATAAAAGCATCTATAAACCTTTGTCTTATAAGAAAGCAGTTACTTCTAAAAAATAAAGATAAGTGGGTTGCTGCTATGGATGAGGATTCAGATTTATCCCATGTACTTTTTTACATAAAAAAATCGTTTCTTACATTCTTATTTTTATGTGCATACCGGTATAAACTCGAGTTCGGTTTTTTAAACGTAAATTAAATTCAGAAACGAGCCGAGTAAAAAATAAAAAAATTTGTGCTTATTTTTAATTACGTTTTGAGGTGGTCCATGTTTCGACGAAAATTGTGTTTGGAAACGAGTTGGGTCAAATATGATACGTTTTTATTCGACAATTTAAATTCGAGTTACTCTACGTTTCAACATAAATTTAGTTTGTAAACGTGTCTCGGGATGATTGATTGTAGTCTATGATTTATCATGACACATACGTCGCTGCCGCACGTGCTTATGTGTGTTTTGAGTTGTTCTATGTTTCAACGAAACTATCGTTTGAAGTCGTGTCAAATATAATATTTTTTCATTTGAATTATAAATTCGAATTATACTACGTTTCGACAAAATTTTATTTTAGCAACAAGTCAGATCGATTGTAATCTATACTTTATCACGCCGCGTATTACGCCGGCGCAATGCGTGGCGGATAAACTCCTAGTTTGATATTAAAAAATTAAGATAATAAGATGCATATCAGTTTCAAGAATCACTAGAATAAAATTTATAATGACATTTAATTCTTTTTGACATTGTACGAACCTAAACGAGATCCATGAAAGTAGTGAATATCAAAAGGCACAAAAAAAAACGAAGTTTCTTCTGCTATTAGAGATCCATTGGGATTTACAGTAAAACTAGCAAACTGTTTTCAAGTTCAATGTTAATATTTAGGAATTGAAAAGAAACAAAGAGATAATAATACAGTTATACATCACCAACTTTAATCCCATCTTCATCTTTATCTTCGTTTATTGAACCATAAATAATCACAAACCCTAATTAATAAAAAATAAATTAATAAATAAAATCTATACTAAAAATAAAAATATTAAGTGACACGTGTCACTCTCCCAAGACTTTTTAATATTTTTTCCCGCCTCCCTCTCATATTAATTGTATAATTTTTTTTTAATTATTTTTATATTCTTTTTTCTATCTTTCTCCTATTAAATGATTTCTATAATTATTTTTATAAAGTATTTTATATTTTAAATTAAATATACATTAAAAATCAAACAATATTTCATAAATATATAATAAGAAAATCTCTATTACAAAAAGTATAGCTTAAAATTTTAACAACCCGTGTATCACACGGGTTTCTAACCTAGTAAATAAATAAATAAAACCCTATCTAGTACAATGTAATGGAGTAGGCCGTTTACCTTCAAATAGAAGACGGTTTCCATTGTTAAAAGTGGGAAAAACCTTCTGTCACAACCTCTATAGGATCATTTCAATGCTGCAAGCATCCTGCCCTTACATTTCTCCAAGATTTTGAAGCCGTCGTTTCTCTTTCACTTTAACTCACTATTCAGTCGCCCCAATGTGTTGTCCGTGTATATAAAACAGAAAGATATTTTTGGAACTTGGTAACTACTGCTAGCTCGAGAAAAATTATCAACATGAAAAATTGGGGGGCCACAAGCCTCTTGCTTAACTTTAACTACTATTGGATCGACCCTGATCTTTTTGGAACTTGGTAACTACTGCTAGCTCGAGAAAATTCATTAGCAGCTACAGAAAGATATCAAAATCTTTGTCCCAGTGGTGTGCCAGCAGCAGCTTGCTTGATGTTCAATTAAAAGACCGGTTCCATAAGTAAAAATTATCAACATGTTGCCCTGTTTGAAAATTAAGAACAATTATATTTCATTTCTTGGTGTTCTGTTGTCGTCTTGTATTCTATTAAACATCAACATGTTATTATTGGAAATATAGTTACTTGTTTATCATATTTGAAAATCCGATCAAAATTGAATCCATCAAATGTTCCTTTGATTATCTGTGTTTCGTACAAGTTGCACAGAGCTTTTTATAACTTAACTGTGGGTACTTATACCATTCCATGAACAATTATTTAACCATTAGCTGATCTAAACAACACAACCTAAGCATACTGACATAACATTTCATAAATACATTCAATTTGACTTTATGTTTTGACTTCTTATAAATTAAATAACAACAATAAATTGTAGATAATTTCTTGATTAAAACACTTCCTACAGCCCGGTATTCAGCTTTCGTAGTAGACAACGACACAGTAGGCTGTCTCTTGCTACACCGTTATACGAGGCTCGACCCATATAAAAAGATATACCCCGTGGTTGAACTTCTAACATTCATATCCCTTGCATAATCCGAGTCATAATAACGCAAAAGCCTTGGAGTAGGCTCCCTTTCCTTTTCAACTCTATTCATACCCAACAGTGGACGGGACATACCTAATGGAACCAAAAATTTGATTATGCACATCCCTTTCTTAGTTATAGCCTCCTTATTAGAAATGTGTATATTTTTTTTGTATATTCCATTGTACTCATCTTCTTCTAGTAAATGAAATTAAATTCTCTGTATATTGTTTATTTATATTCTATTGTACTCATTTTCCTCGGTCAACATCAATTCACCCTTTTACATACACCCTTCAGGCTACCCTCGACAAATGCACTCCAACAAACCTCTCACAGATGACAATTGCATGGTTTGGTCACAGGAAATGACCAACTTCCTCTTTGCCAAAAATGTGACCCCTCGACCTAATGGACAGGTCCACATGCGAATACGAGGATCAGAGTTATAAATGAAAAGATTAAATATGAAAACGTTGGATCATAGTGGACCACTATGGGTCTTAAAGGTGGCAATAATAGTCGACAAAGAAGGGGGTTCGGGATTGCAACACAAGGTCCCATAGCGAACCTCCAAGAAACCGGGGTAACGATTCACAAAGGGTGTTATTGACCGCCAAGATTGTGCATAATGGTCCGGTGAGGAATTTTTTTGGTAAGATACGAATATTCCGAATTAAAGATGTGGATATTTTTATTGGTATGTCAGTAGCGGACCGCCAAGCTGGGCTTGATGTCCGCCAAGATGACTAGTTAATAGATTCAACTTAAAAGGACTGAAAACCTTAATTTTTATGATTTTCTAAATCACTCTCGGTTCTCTCTCTAGTTAACATTGATTTAGCCCATGAACGTTTTAGAGCTCGATTTCTTCGGTAAGCCACATTTATCTTTTTAATAAGAGTCATGTTTGTAAATGAAAGAGAATGTGACATAGGGACTTGGACATGTTGATAAGCTATGTTACGCTTCAGATCTATTATGGTAAGGTTCTAAACCTCCTTCTTGTGCATCATTATGGATTATAAGTGTAAATTGGGTTTTTGGGATAACCAAACCGGTAACTAGTTGCTAGCATGCATACTGTTGAAAAGTTAAGAGAAAATATGAACGGTGTGGTAAACAGATTTGTCAAGGGACATGCTAGTTTCGGTATAAAAGAGGTAAAATGTATGATGATGGCATAACCTTAGGTTTGACATGGGAAATAAGCATAAAAATGATATTTTTGTGTTATGACAATAAAAAGTCCATTTGGTCAATATGTTGGGTGTGTGTGTAAACCCTAGCTCTTCAACGCATGTTCGTTTATGAGCTGTGAAGGAAAATGATGACTAGGAGTTGTGGAAACCCTAGCGTGAAGTCATTAATATGACTAGGGCCGGTCAAATAAATCAACTCGAGTGGAAAATTTTAAGGGTTTCGCACATTTTAAGTTATAACAACTTGAAAGTATACATCTATATGATACATGATTACAATAAGCCACCGACTAGTGTGTGCTGACGCGCTCTGAAGGCTAATAACTATGAGTCTAAGGTGATGTTTGTTTTTTTAGAAAATATCTTCTGAGTCCACAATTTGTTTATGAATTGAGTAAGGACTCAACCCCAGACCACGCACAAACGTTTATGTCTGTAGGGTGTTTGTTTTTTGGAAGATCTTTCATTAAAGAAGGTCTTTCAAACCTCTTTATGGTGCAGATATTATCTTCCTGCTTCTTAAATCTTCCTACCTCTTCTTTACCCCTCAAACCCTAAACACAACTCCACCTCCACCTCCCTTCCCTGTCAACTCCTCCACCTCCACACACCTCCCACCATCTGCCACCCACCTCCCGCCCTCACCTCCAGCAGATCAGTCGACCCTCACATCGCCGTAGACCACCACCTCTCGTAGACTCGCCGCCCCCATCGCCTCTGTTATCTTAGCTCTGTCATCGCCGCTGCCGCCATGTCGATTCATTTTTGGCAGGTAATCAGAGGTTAGTGATTCAATTCGCATCTTTGCCACTATGTTGATTTATTATGGCTAGCTAGGAATGGGAAGCACATGATTCTAGAATATTATTAGAGGTATTATTAAATCCAGAGATACCATTCCATTTCCACCACCAGGTTAGCTCATGGTTTGTTAAATATTTTTGTCTTACTTATTAATTCTAATTAATTGTAAATCTTTATAGATAAATATTATATTTGTGATGCCGCGTATGCACACATATGAGGATTTATGGATCCATATCGTAATGTGAGGCATTGGCTTGGAGATTTTCGTCGGAGATGTGCATTGACAAATAAAGAAAAATATCAACTTTGCATGTGTAAAACTTTGGAACGTCATTTAGCATGCTTTTGGTGTCTTGAAAGCACATGGCACCATTTCCATTGGTTACACAAAGGAAAATTACCATTGCATGTTTTGCACTACATAAGTTTATATGGAATGCGGTTTGAGTAACAAGTTCTTTACACAATACTATCAACCTAATGTGTCACTACAAAATAGTCATGTGCATGTTGATGTTGATGAAGACGATGTTGAAGCACATGGTACTGCATTGGATCGGGAATATATGATTGGTTATGTGATAAAATTGCTAAGCAATAAATGCAAACTATGGAACAGATGATTTAAAAATGCTATTGTGGTTTTGTGAATATTATTTCAGTATTGTATAACTATTATTTAAGTTTTAATGTTGAAAAACTCTTTTAAGTTTAAAGAATTAATTTATTTAAATTTCAGCTTATTTTTTAAAAACCAAATTGTCTTCTTCTTGCAGATTGTAGAATTTGGTTCACATATTCTTCTACAGATGTTTGAAGATGTGGTACGCAGACTGCTAACATTTTATCTCTAAAAATCAAACTGCACCTAATTATCTCCTTAGTAAAAGTATTTGTTTACATAATCAATAAGGTTGTTAGGCTATGATTTAGTTTACAACAGTCTGTTAGATGTATATAAGTCTGGAAAACCCATTGTGTTGTGAAATAAATGGAACACGGTATTTGGGTTTCGTTTTGGATTCAAAAGATCCAATACTAGTAAACATAATTCAATTGAGAAATATGTATCATTTATTTCTAAACCCTTTTATGAACAGTATATATGTTTATGTGGTGCATAGACTTGGGTGCTATAAGCCATGCGCGCAAGGAGTTAAACTGGTTTGAAGAATTTAAACCAGTTGAAGATAGATCTGTACTAAGAGTGGAACATGTATCAGCCGAGCCTATGAAAGAATTTGGAAAATTTTGACTTGTATATACGTCTGAAAACAATTATTATTAGATTATTTGTTGTATGTTCCAAGTATTCAGGAAAACTTAATAATGTCCCGTTTGGTGTTGAATTTGTTTTTATTCATTGTCTTCTAGCAAAGTCGATTATGTTTCTAACGTGACATGCTAGATTAGGTCATGTGAATTGTTCTATAATGAAAGACATGTCTAAGATGAGTTTAATATTAACTTTTGATATAAATCAAAATAAATGTTATACTTGTGAATTAACTAAGATTAGAAAGAAGCTGTTTATGTTAAAAGGAATTCTAAGGTATTAGAGCTCATTTAGTCAAACTTAATAAGAAATATGTTATGATATTGAAATGAAAGATATGGGGGAGGCAGATGTGATTCTTGGGATAAGGATTAAAAGGAGTAATAATAGCTCCATGGATAGTCTCGTTATATTGAAAAAGTATTGAGAAAATTTTAATAATTGATTGTTTTCAAGTTAATACTCCTATAGGTCCTAATATTTGCTCGGTGTGTAGTTAGGGTGAATATATTAATAGATGAAATATTTAAAGCAATCAGTTATCCAATGTATGTTTTGATTAGCACCTTACCTGGTATAGCTTATGCTTTAAGGTGAGTAGATTTACCAGTAATTCAAGTACACATTATTAGTAAGTTGTGAATAGATTGTTTGAATAGCTAAAAAGTACCATGAACTATGGTTTTTATTATTTAGGTTTTCCTTCAGTTATAGAAGGATATTTTAAAGAAATTTAGGTAACTAAATGGATGTGTATACTCTATTGGGGAAGTTTGCATCACTTGACAATGGAATGCGAGTTTGTAGTGTTAAATCTAACTGGAGCTGGTGAGGAACCTGAATGGCTAAGAAAATTTGATCTTTAAGATTCCATTGTGATTAAAACTGATATCACTAATCTCTATCAAATATGATAGTGCTAGCTAAAGATTATAGTCATGTGTATAATGGAAAGTCTAGACGGTTGTGTATTATACATAGCATCATTTATAACCTCATCATGCATGATGTTTGTTGAATTATTAAAATCTATGTATACTTTGGCTGATTATCTAACTAAAGGATTAGGAAGAGATCTCATGGATTAACCGGTCATAGGGATCAATTTAAAGTCTAATTTTAATATCTTATGTCAAGACGCCCAATTCCCATCTAATACAACATTAACTGCTGAATTTAATGTGGTAAGCTTGTCATAAAGATATTGGAACACATTAGTAGAATCACCCCAAAGTATGTGTTCAAACTGCAAGATAAAAAAGGTTGAAATTTAATTTTTTTAATAGTTCATTGATAAATTACAATGCAGATGTAAGAGTAATGAAGTACCTATAAGAATATAAAGTTTAGCTGCTTCAAGAAGCTTTGGACTTGAGTTTTGATATATTGTTTGAAGGATTAGGACATAGGCTAGTAAAACATTATGTCATGTGGAGTTTGGATTTGTAAATGTATATGTATGTTACCTACAAGTATTTATATGGATAATTTGGGTTCAATCCATTGTGTAATATTTGTATCGTGTAATATACTAAAGTGAAAATTCAATCTGCATGGCATTTTTTTATGTATACATTTGTGTTTCTGTGAGGATGGTTAAGTTAATCATGGATATTACTAAAATAGGGGAGGAATGTTGGTAATTTTAGTGTTATCAATGCATACTTTAGTGTATTGGGTTGACTTGTGGATCAAGAGGATAATGTTCGAAATTAAACGAGTTAGGTGTCGCGGGAGTGCGAGCTCGATTAAATTCTAAATGCTATATGGGCTAAAATAGAAACTTTACTTGGGCTTAATTAATATTGGCCTTAAGTGGAAAATAATTAAAGTTTTATATGGCCCATGTATACCAATTTTATTAAATTATGGGCTTTTGGTTATAAAAGAAGAGATCTGTACGACAGAAGGGTCTCTTTTTTTTCTTCATAGTTGATCAAAAAAGAAAATCTACTCACCTCAAAGCATAGATTCTTCTTCATCTTAGTAGATCTTTGTCTAATCTGATAAATTATTCACATGTAACCCGCGAAATAGGTTTATCTGATAGTGGTTCATGATTCAGAGTTTAGTCCAAGTTGCTTTGATATTTCAAGATTGAATCTGATCCGGGTATGTTTCGGTTCATTTAATGTTTTAGTCTTTAAAATTTTCTACACTTAATTCTAACTTAGGCTCCAAGAACACCATTCAATCTAGCCAGGTTTGAAGAAGTATGGAAGAATCAATTTAACTCATAATCCAATTAGATAAATCAGTAACAAATTTCATACTCAAAACTCACTGCCATCTTCCTTCTTCATTTTTAACATTAAATAGAGAAACAAACAAACTACATGTATCTTTTAATCCTAGGAAATAAAAACTGAATTAAAACAACTACCTAAGCATGGGCAATAAAAAAACAAATTAAACATTAATAGAAAATAAATAATGCAGGTGGAGACAAAATGCATGATTGTAGAAACGTGTCCAGCTTGCGCCGCCCAATGTAGTCCTGCTATTGTTCGAATTATTATTAATAGCTAGGATCCGTTGGCTCGAGAGGATGCTAAACATGTTATGCTAAACATCCATGTCTGTTCACACACTAAATTCAATTCATAAGTGATAAGTGTGAGATGATTGATGAAACATGCAAATGAATCTAGCATAAAACAATAACCCTAATGGAGTGGCAGTTGATATTACAATGATGCAATCTATAAGAAGAAGAATCCAGAGAAGAAGAGAGACTTCTCGTATTATTGCATAACTCCAATGTAACAGAATACAACGACTATATAACGACTGTAACTACCTTTAGCTCATTTTACAATTAACCCCCTTCACAATAGCCTATTCGCACAAACTACCCTAATTTCCTAGCTAACAAGACCCAACTTATATTTGTCTCATAACAATTACCCTCCCTATATCTACATCCTTGACCTCAAGGAGAGAAGTCTTGGAAACGAAGCTACAACTCATCCAAGTATTCTCACGTAGCATCCGGTGGGGAGGTATTTGTTGAAGATCCCAAGGGTTTGTGTTTTAAGAGAGAATTCTATGTGAAACTTTGAGATGCATTACATTCAAATGAAAGTTTACATGGGTTTATATACCCTTCTTTTCTTGGGGTGCAAGTAACATAACTACTTATAACTAACACACCTATGCTATAACGATAATAATAATTTATAATAATAATAAAACTTATACTAACAAGAATTACGGTCTAACATTCTCCCCCTAATTATTGATTCCTTCTAATAGGTCTTTAACTCGAATAAGGCTTCTCATTTCCATAACTTGATCCTTGGTAAAGCTTTAGTGATCTTTGCATTCTCCACTTATGTGCTCCACTTGAATCTGCTCATTCTCTATGCAATCTCTAATAAAATGATATCTTGTGTTGATATGCTATGATCTTTCATGAAACACTAGATTCTTCATGAGTAGTATAGCTGACTTATTCATGATGACATCTTTTAAATCCAATTTCCTTTAACATGTTTTCTAGTCTAAGATTTCATGCTCTTGGTGCTTGCGTTAAACCATATAAAGCTTTCTTTAACTTGCAGACTAGTTTTTCCTTTCCTTTCTTCATAAACCCATCTTGTTGTGTTACGTATACATCTTCCTTTAAATCACCATGTAAGAATGCTGATTTTACATCTAAATGATATACTACCCATCCTTCTTGTGCTGGTATTGCTATTAGTAGTCTTATGGTTTCCATTCTTGCAACAGGTGCAAATACTTTATTATAGTCTATACCTTCCTTTTGTACATAACCCTTTGCTACTAGTCTTGCCTTGTGCTTGGTGATTTCTCCATTTGCATCTTTTTTGACCTTGAAAATCCATTTTAAACATATTTCCTTTTGATTTGTAGGAAGTGTTATGAGTGTCCATGTATTTTTCTAATCTATTGAGTCTATCTTACTTTCCATTGCTATTATCCACTGAGGATATTCCGCTGCTTCCTTATAGTTGATAGGTTCTTCATTATATGCTAGGTATAAATGTTCATATTATTCTGGTTCGAGAGGTCTAGTTTCATTATAGATGCTACTTGGTGATCTTGGTCTTTGAACTGGTCTATTTAATGAACCTACTGAACTATTAATTTCTTGAACTGCTATTGGAGATCTTGTAGTTTTGATTGGTGTAACTATATCTTCAAACATTGGTCTTGGTGATCTTATATCTTCACATTCACTATCTTAATCTTGACTATTTTCACTATATTAATCACCATGGATTTCAAAACTTTTCTATGTAGTTCCATTATCACTTGCTTTCTCTAAGTAGGTATCCTAATTCCATCATTCATTCTCAATAAATAAAACATCTCTACTTATGCGAATCTTGTTTTCTTCTGGATCATATAATCTATAGGCTTTTGTTCCATTTTCACTTCCTAAATGTACCATCTTCTTAATTCTATCATCTAGCTTATTCAAATGAGGTGTTGGTACCTTCATGTATCCTATGCATCCAAATACTTTAACATGCTTTATGCTAGAATTTTTACCTTTTAATGCTTCATAGGGTGTAGTTTCCTTTAGTGCTTTGGTTGGAACACGATTTAGTAAGTATACTGCTTGTCTTTCTGCTTCTGCCCAGAGGTTTTGTGGTACATTCATAGCTTTTAACATGCTTCTTGTCATGCTCATCACTAAACGGTTTCTTCGTTCAACTACACCATTTTACTAAGGTGTGTAAGATGCTGTAAGTTGTCTTAAGATTCCTTCATCTTCACAGTACGTAGTTAAGGCATTTGAGGTAAATTCACCCTAACAATTGGTTCTCTATGTCTTGAGTTGATGCCTTGTTTCTGTTTAAGCTTCGTTTCTAAACTTCTTGAAAATATCATATACTTGATCTTTTGACTTAAGCATATATATCCACATGTATCTTTAATAGTCATCGACTAGTAAAAAGAAATATTTTTTCCAGCTAAGGATATGGGTGAGATCGGTCCACATAAATATGCTTGTACTAATTCCAGAGGTTCTTTGGCTCTAAACTTTGCTTGAGAGGGAAATGGTAATCTACTTTGCTTTCCCATGAGACATGCATCATAAATCTGGGTAGGAGGGTCTATTGTCGGCAGTCCACCTGCCATACCCTTAGCACTTAGCTTCTTTAACGAATCAAAGTTGATATGTCCTATACATGCATTCCATAACCATGTTGGGTGTCTATCCTTGCTTGCAGACAAACTGGACTTGCTATTCTTAACTTAACTTTGTAAAGTCTATTTCATTTCTCTAGGGATTTTTATTAACAAATAGTCGTGAGGATCAAACATCCAAAGATACTTATCTTTCATAACAATCTTGCATCCAGTTTCAGCAATTTACCCTAGGCTTAACATGCTGCTTTGAAGGTGTAGAATGAAGTAGATGTTGGTGATTAACTTCTATTCCCCATTCTTGTATTCCAATAAGATTGATCTTTTTCCTTTTATGTTTACACAAGATCCATCTCCAAACATGACATTTCTTGTTATCCTTTCATTTAATTTAGTGAAATAGGAGCATTTGCCTTTCATGTGATTGCTAGCTCCAGTGTCCAAATACCATATTCCATCTTTGGTGTTATCACCTCGATAATGTTATGGTAGGACTTTCATTTCATCTAGAACTACTACTTTCTCTTTGATTTTGTGTTTATTGCGCTTAATCTCCTGGCAAACTGATCTATGGTCTATGTCTCTCTCATTGAAAGCATCTCGAATTCTATGCGCAATGATTGAAGTCTAGCCTTTTGAACTCTATCAATACCAACGTGCCTTGTCTTTAAGGCTTCCCAAATATCTTTCGTTGTAGTATGAGATGTCACTTGCATCACCATATGTTCGGGTGTTGCTTGAAATAGATAGGCAATCATTGTCCTATCTTTCTTGTCATCTACTTTTGTACCTTCTCGTAGTTCAATTGCCTCTAAAAGGTTATTGGCATTCAAAATTGCCTTTACACAAACAGACCAAATCGTGTAATTTGTAGATGTTAACATTGGTGTTTCGAGGCTAATAGAGAGTGCCCTTACTGACAGTCTATTCTTTATTCTCTTTCATTATCTTGGGTTTTGAGGGGGACTTTGTCAGTGTCTTCTTCTTTTCCCAATTGTTCAACGTACTTTGAACTTCCCAAGGCTTAATGGAATTTGTTTGACTTTCCCTTTGTCAAACTTGAATTAATTTTGACTTTTCTTTTCTTTTAAAAACCAAAATACTTTTATTTGATTTATTCTTAAAAAACAAACTTAAGATCTCGTTTGTATAGAATATTAAAATTTTGTTTTAAGAATTTCACCAAATAAAATAATATCCTATAAAATCGAAGCCTCCAAAAATATAAAAGTCAAATCTGCCTTTTGACTTTTCCCTTTAAATTCTTAAAAATTCAAAAAGGTTTATCTCTGTTTGACTTTTCAAAAAGTCAAAATTTCCAAAAGCAATTCCCGTGAATCGTTTATGCTTCTATCGAACAATCAATTGTATTGTAAGGCTCGTTCTTTAAATCTCCTATGAAATCGCTTAATCTTTCTGATGATGATCGAACACTTGACCAAGGATTTTGATGTCGTTTTTTTTATTGGAACGGGTCGGAAGGAAGAGTCTTGATCGATCTGCGATTCCGATTATGTTTTGTATTCGACTCTTGAACAAAATAGATTTGGAGAAATCAGGCATGGATAGTTTTGATGTTGATTGCACTGTTTTTTTATTTTATTTTTACTCGCCGTAAAGTCGAAGTCTCTGTTTTTTGCGATCGGTTCTTCGGTAGCCGTTTCTGGGTTTCAAATCAATTGATTTTCTATGATCAATTAATGATGGCGATGATATAGGAAACAACAAGATGTTTCTCCAATATCGATTTGATTTCAAGTTTCCATCTCTGTTCCTATGCACAAAACAGAGTGAAACACGATTGACTGCATTACAACCAATCCTTGAAGAAATAGAAATCGAAACTTCAAGTAATGCAAGTGATAAGCAAAAGCAACCTGTTGCTGCTGAAGAACTAGCCAATAAATACGTACCACCACCACCCTATGTTCCACCACCTCCATATCAGGGTCGATTGAGACAACAACGAATAGAGGCACATTATGGCAAATTCTTAGGGTTGTTCAAGCAACTCCACATCAATCTGCCATTGGTGGAAGCTTTAGCCCGAATGCCAAATTATGCTAAGTTCTTGAAGGGTGTTTTGTCAAACTAAAAGAAACTGGAAGAGTTATCACATGTAGTTTTGAATGAGGAATGCTCTATAGTTCTTCAAAACAAACTACATCTCTACAAACTACGTCAAAAGATGACTAATCCAGGGAGTTTTACTATACCTTTCCTAATAGGAAATCTTTCTGTTAGTAACGCTTTAACTGACTTAGGTGCTAGCATTAACCTCATGACTTATGCGGTTTTCAAAAGTTAAATTTAGGTGAACCTACACCTACCCGTATGAGCAACCAGTTATCTAATCGTTTCATCAAATATCCGAGGGGCATTGTTAAAAATATTTTACTTAAAATCAACAAATTCGTATTTCCCATTGATTTTGTGATCCTTGAAATGGATGAGGACAAGAATGTTCCTCTTATCCTAGTTCGACCTTTCTTAGCAACTACTCGAGCTCTCATTGCACCGGCAGACTTACGTTTCGAGTGGATGAAGAGGAAGTGACACTTGACATAGGACGATCCATGAAACATCCTCAACATCATAATGACTCACTCTATTACATTGATGTATGTGATTCAATCATAAGCTATCATTCGAGGGAATCCCTTGAAAATGAAGCTTGCAACACTAAATTAATAGAAGTCCGAACAACCGAACCCATCTATAAAAATCAAATCATTTCAGAACCAGAAGTTGATGAAACGTCATCTTATCAAGAAGCATTCGAGATCATCGAACAAAAATTGGAACCCAAAGCTAAGCCATCTATAGAATATCCTCCGGATTTAGAACTCAAAGAACTTCCGTCTTATCTCAAATATGCCTTTCTTGAGAACAAATCTCAACTTCCTGTCATCTTCTCATCCACCTTATCGAAACAATGAGAAGAACAAGTTGCTCAATATGCTTAAGGAACATAAACGAGCAATTGCATGGAAAATCATGGACATCAAGGGAATCAATCCATCCTTATGCACTCACAAAATACTAATGGAGGAGAACCTTAAAACTGTCATTCAACCTCAAAGACATGTAAATCCGAGCATGCAAGAGGTTGTGAATAAAGAAGTAAAACAAACTGCTAGATGCAAGTTTCATTTACCCTAATTCTGATTTGCCTTGGGTCAGTCTCGTCCAAGTTGTTCCAAAGGAAGGAGGAATGACAGTTGTAATTAATAAGAAGAATGAGCTTACTCTAACTCACACGGTTACAGGATGGAGAGTTTACATCGACTATCACAAAGTCAATGATGCCATAAGGAAAGATCACTTCCCTCCACCCTTCATCGATCAAATGCTTGAAAGATTATCTAGAAAAATGTTCTATTGTTTCCTCGATGGTTTCTCAGGTTATTTCCAAATTCTAGTTGCTCCCGAAGATCAAGAGAAAACAAAATTTACATGTCCATATGGCACGTTTGCTTATCGGCGTATGCCTTTTGGATTATGTAATGCCCTTACTACATTTCAAATATGCATGGTAGCAATCTTTCATGACATGATCGAACATTCTATGGAAGTTTTCATGGATGACTTTTCCATCTTTGGGAACTCATCTGAATAATGTCTTGAAAATCTGGAAAAGATGTTAGTTAGACGTGAAGATTCTAACATTTTCTTAAATTGGGAAAAGTGACACTTCATGGTTACTGAAGGAATAGTAATAGGACATAAAATCTCTAAATCGGGTCTTGAGGTCGATCAAGCCAAAGTTGACACTATTTCCAAACTTTCGCATCCCACAACTGTGAAAGCAATCAGAAGCTTCCTAGGTCACGCAGGATTCTACAAACGATTCATCAAAGATTTCTCAAAAATCGCACGACCAATGACTCAACTCCTCAAGAAATACGCACAATTCGTAATGACTCAACTCCTCAAGAAATACGCACAATTCGTATTTTTCAACGAATGCATTAGTGCATTCAATTTGCTGAAAAAAAGATTGATGACAGCTCCGATCATGGTTTCCCCTGATTGGACATTACCATATGAGCTCATGTGTGACGACAGCGAATTCCTGGTTGTAGCCGTGTTATGGAAACAGAAAGATAAGCAACTCCACTCAATTTACTATGTGAGCAACACCCTAAACAATGCGCAAGAAAACTACATCACCACCGAGAAAGAGCTTCTTGCGGCAGTTTTCGTGTTTTACAAATTACGCTCGTATCTAGTCCTTTCAAAAACAATTGAATACACCGATCATGTAGCCCTTCGTTATCTGTTCAATAAATTAGATGCAAAGCCCAGACTGATTTGTTGGATACCTCTACTCCAAGAATTCGACATTGAAATTCATGATAAGAAAGGAGCAGAAGATCTAGCGGCCGATCATCTCTCGCGTCTTGAAGATTCAAACCCTTCACATTCTGAGGAATCCAAGATAAATGACAATTTTCCTCAGGAATTCCTTATACACATCCAATCCTCAATCGATGAACACCCTTGGTTTGCCGATCTCAAGAATTACTTGGCAAGCAGAATCCTCCTCAAAGGAATGACTTATCAGCAAAAGAAGAAATTCTTAACTGAGATTAAGCATTAATATTGGGAAGATCCATATATTTTCAGAATCGGTGTAGACCAGTTTATTTGAAGATGCGTATACGGAAGTGAAGCATAATAAATTCTAAGATACTGTCATGAAGAACCCATAGGAGGACACCATGGAGCAACCCTAACAGCTTTGAAAGTCTTTCACTCTGGATTCTACTGGCCCATGATCTTCAAGGATGTTCACAACATGGTACGCACTTATGATACATGTCAAAGAGCAACCAATATCTCAACACGAGATGAGATGCCTCAGAAACCCATTCAAGTATGTGAGATATTTGATATACGGGGTATTGATTTCATGGGACCACTCCCAGTGTCCTTTGGCAATCGTTACATCTTGGTAGGGTTTACATCTTGGTAGCAATCGATTATGTCTCAAAATGGGGCGAAGCTCAAGCCCTGACTACCAACGACGTAAGAAACATTGTCAGATTCCTCAAGAAACTATTCACTTGCTTTGGTGCCCCCAAAGCTTTAATTAGTGACTGCGAAATGTATTTCTATAACAACCAGCTCGAAAGAGCAATGGCTCATTATGACGTGCACCATCGCTTAACAACCGCTTATCATCCACAATCAAATGGGCTAGCTGACGTCACTAACCGAGGCATCAAATGAATCCTCAATAAAACCATAGGCCAAAATCACAAGGATTGGTCTACCAAGCTAGATGATGCATTTTAGGCTTTTCGAATAGCCTATAAGACTCCCATTAGCACAACATCGTTTAAACTGGTTTATGGGAAGTCATGTCATCTACCTGTGGAACAAAAATCCTATTGGGCTCTCATAGCAGCAAACCTAGACCAAAATGTTGCGGGTAAAAATCAATTTCTACAAATCCACAAACTCGAGGAGTTGAGAGAACAAGCGTACGAGAACACTAGGGTTTACAAGGAAAAGGCAAGGAAATTCCATGACTCTTGATTAAAGAAAACTAAATGATTTTATGTGGGAGAACATGTCTTACTGTATAACTCTCGTTTACATTTGTTTCCTGGAAAGCTGAAATCGCGTTGGTCCAGGCCTTACACGATTAAAGACGTTTTTCCGAACGCTGCCATCAACCTTGAAAACCATGACAGTTTAAGTTTCAAGGTAAATGATCATCGTTTGATACCATATATAAATGGGCCAACCAAGGTCTTCTCGGAGGAATTGCACCTCTGCCCCAACGAAGACTAAGTATGGGGAAAGGTCGCGCCAAAGACCCAAAACTGAAAAACAGAACCTGTACATAGGTTTTTTTTTAATTTTTAAATTTGTGTAGGACTTCACAAACTAGTAACAGGGTCGTGCCCCATGAAGCATGCCCCCGTGACTCTGACAAAATTTCTCCACAATCTCCGCTGACGACTCTGGAATGTTGAAGGTTGACTTTAAGATGAAATCTGACAAACACGGGGCCGTGCCTGGCCAAGCACACACCCATGATCAACTTTCCTAACTTGTATATAAATACCACCAATTCTTGCTTAAAAAAATCAAAAAAATGAAAGAATCAAGTCACAAAAGTTCAAGCTAGAACCCTGCGAAGAAACCGCATTCTGAAACGCGAGAGCCGATGATGCAAGAATATTTCTATAAGTTACACGAACTAATCAAGAAATTGATTGAAATGAACCTAGTAACATCTCAACGCCTAGCTGAACTCATCCAAAAAGTTCAAGAGATGGGCGAGGAACTCGTTTCCGTCAACCGTTAACTTGCGAAATTAAGCAACAGTTCTTCACTCTATCCCATCCCAAACCTTCCACACTAAATGTGTGGAGGCTTTTTCTACAAGCATTTCGTGATGTTTTATGTGTGCTGGCGCATGTTAAAGAGTCTAGTTTTGTAGTCTTAGACTCTCGACTTTAACGTATCGTGTAACCGTAGGACCTTAGGAAATGTAATTGTCATTTGGCTTGTTTTAATTAACCCTAGGACAACTATTGTATCTTTTCTGGTGATTTGAAGGTGATAAAACTTAACTGGGAAAATACGTAACACACAACGCAGAAAAAACAGAACAACAAAACCTGAAACCCGGTAGCACAAGGGAGGCACGCTCCCATGACTAAGGAGGCACGCCCCCGTGACCGACACTCCATGACACATTCTGACTTGTTTCAGCATTTTATCTTGTTCCCCATCAATTCTTTATGTTATAAACCGAATACATGCCAGTTATCTTCTGCATTCACTTTCATTTTCACCACCTTTTCATTTTCCTTTCTTATTTTCAAGTCTTCTTCCATTTCCTTTCAAGTGTCATTATCCATGTAAAGTCCTCATCACAATCGATTCCATATATTATTGCACTTGATAATCAAATTAAGACGGATGTGTGCTTATGTGATATCAACGAACAGTAAAAAAACTCAATCGAATATTATTAATCAAATTATTACAATACCAAAGGAGTATACATTGTTTAAGCTCGATCCACCCGAGGTGAGCTCCCCTCGGGCGACCTATCACACAACCTTCTTCTCTCTCACTCTCAGAGCACTTTACGAAATGAGCACACATAATAAAATACAAAGGAAAAACATCTATATATATATATATATATATATATATATATATATATATATATATATACTATCCAGATGTTCTCGCGTGAGAACATCAAGTTCTCGTGCGGCAACTCTAAGTTTTCATGCGATGAGATCTTTATCCATCATCTTGGAGTTCTCGCATCCTTGTATTTCTCGTATGATTTGAGGTTTTTGCTTTTCACTTGATATTATAATCCATAAAGGCTAGATCCTTACAATTTCCCCCTAAGGATTATGATATCAAGTTATGTTTGACTTCAATCACTCATCTTCATGAATTATCTGATCTTTGGGTATCTTTCACTTTAATCTTCCCCCCTCAGCTGTAACCTCCTACTAATGTATAGCTTCATAAAGGGTATCAAGTTTGAATCAAGATTAAACTATTCTATCTTGATTACTTACAACTTAAGATGTATTAGGCATATGATAGAGAGGTCCAACTTCCATTTTAGGTTCCCGAAGAACCCAGATTCTTCAATCCGATGACAAGATTATGTGACGATGAACTAGATCATCTAAAGTATTCTCCCCCCTAAGTAAGACATAACAAGCCCACAATTTCAGAGCAAAAATAACAAACAATCTTTATTCTTCACTTAATTAACCCATTCGATCATTGTCCCCATTAGTAAGATAAGATAAGCCCATATTGTCAAGTTTTAATTCATGAATGACTCCAATCAAATGTTGTAGATATAGAATCTTGAACTTGATCAAACATCACAAAAACTCTTGTTTAAGTACCAAACTTCAAATCATCCAGTATCTTCTAGATATATAGACAGAAACACTTGTTTTAAAACCTTCAAATACTAACAAGGTTTTGCATCTGGATCATGTTTTCGAATTTTGCAAAGTTTTTGCAAAAACTAAAATCAGTCATAGTTTTTGTATGGATGATGAAGTTTTCACATGGTGAAGTTTTTGCATAAGAAAATTTTCACAATTGACGGTTACTACTGCGAAGATTTTGCATGAAAAATTTCTCATGAAAAGTTTTCTCATGAAAAAGTTTTCTCATGAAAAGTTCTCTCATGGAAAAGTTTTCTCGTGGAAAAGTTCTCTCATGAACAGTTCTCGCATGGAAGTTCTCGCATGAAAGTTCTCGCATGGAAAAGTTTTCTCATTGAAAATTTTTCTCATGGAAAAGTTTTCTCATGAAAAGTTCTCTCATAAAAAAGTTCTCGCGAAATACGGTTACTTTTGTAAAGTTTTCGCATGATGCAGTTATTCTCGCGAAAACTTCAACCAAAATCGACCTTTTTGAGATTGAATCACTGCTACGGTCTCAAATCTTTGTTTTCACCATCTAAACATGAAAATACTAAGCGTAATGATGCACATCATCAATATAGCATGTAACAAAGCCGATTTCATATGTGTTAACCCTCGGTTTCACCTTCTTCTCCTTTGAAACTGGTCCAGACTCGATCTAAACCTTTTAGATCTTCAACATCCATGTTTAACGTCTTAATACAGTTGATTACAAGATGAAAATCCATGTATCAAGAACAACACCTTGCTCTGATACCAAATGTAAAGTCCTCATCACGATCGATTCCACATATTGTTGCACTTGATGATCAAATTAAGATGGATGTGTGCTTGTGTGATATCAATGAACATTAAACAAACTCAATTGAATATTATTAATCAAATGATTACAATATCAAAGGAGTATACATCGTTTAAGATCGATCCACCCGAGGTGAGCTCCCCTCGGGCGGCCTATTACACAACATTCTGCTCTCTCATCCTCAGAGCACTTTACAAAATGAACACACATAATAAAATACAAAGGAAAAACATCTATATATACTATCCAGATGTTCTCGCGCGAGAACTTCAAGTTCTCGTCCGGCAACTCCAAGTTTTCGCGTGATGAGACCTTTATCCATCATCTTGGAGTTCTCGCATCCTTGTGTTTCTTGTATGATTTGTGTTTTTGCTTTTTACTTGATATTGTAATCCATAAACGCTAGGTCCTTACAATCCAAGTGGTTAGTATTGTTAATTCCATAATGTAATGATGGTTATTTACATGTAGTTAGGCATTTAGGTCTCTAAATAACCAAAATCCTAGCCATTATATGTGAAACCTTGTAATCAATGTTATATGGAATGAGGAATACTATAACCCTTCTTGTCCATATATGTAATTAGTATGTTTATAATTATGTTTGGTTAGTTTATTTTTGTTTATGCTTTTCCTTAGGTTTTTAACATGACCATCTTCTTAAATCGTGGTTGAATCATTGTTATGTACATTCAAGTTACAAAGGTTTAATTTGTCAAACAAGTGGTGTTAACACTTTATATTTTGAGTAACATGAATTATTAACAAGTGATTAAAATGATACATGTGTAAACTTTGATTTTTCAAGCAAGAAAATGTTAAATCCATGGTTAATCAAAGCTTTACAAATAAAACCACGCGTGCTCGAGTCAAAATTTCACACCTCAAAATGTTGACCACACCCCCATGTTTCACAAGGCAAACCCGCATGTTTAATAGTTTGTCTTGAATATCAAAACTTTAACTGTTCTAAGCATGAATCCAATAAATATGGTGTGATGTCTCATCAAAATTGTTCCAGAGGTTCTTTTTGTATATTTTAACTTATTTGTTTAAAATTTCAGGAATATGAATCATTCTTATTTACAATTTGATGGAAGCCGTGAAAGATGATGTCGTGCCAAGTTAAAAAGATTGTTATAGAGAGCCAAAAAATCACACCTGCAAGCCGATAACGACACCTTGGCGGCTGTTGGACAACTAGAAAGATATAATAATTTATTGAGTGTTCAGTGGAAACGTCTGTTTTCACATAACAAACCTTTTGTTTATGAACTAACTCTTGAATTTTTAGCATCTTTTAGATTCAACATGAAAGATTCTAACCCATGGGATGATTAAGCAGTTTCATTTAGACTTGGTGGACGTTGGCAACAAAACATCCATTGCTTTGTTTGGTGTCTACCTAGGTATCTATACGGAACAAGAAATGGAGGAGGAAGCAATATCAAGAATGCCAGTATACCAAACTTTTCCAGTCGAGGAAAACAAAGACGCAGATAGTGGTGCCATGCAAAAGGCATTTTGGGAGAGAATTAAGACAAGGGTGTTCAACTTGAATAAAACCAAAAGTAGTCAGATACGGGACCCGCTGCTACGTTACATACACTGTCTCCTTAGCCATTCGATAACAGCTCGTGGTCAAAGTGAGGGAGTTCTTAGTTTGAGAGACTTTTTTTTTATATTGTATGGTGAATCATCTGCCATGCAATGTTAGGTATTTGTTTTGTAATTTGTTTGCCAAGAATGCAACTGCATGGGTTCCAACACCTATGTTAGGAGGAAGCTGGATTCTAAACTTGTACGAGAGCTATAGGTGTAACATAGAGGGAACTGAAGGAGTAATCCCAAGATTGTTGGACGTGAGCATTTGCACAAGTATGTACATGATCACAAACCTACCAAATGGACAGCCGAGGTTTATGGACAAAAAGGGACAAATCTGGGATCTGACACATCCCGAAGAAATCATCATGGACCTTGATATGCCAGCACAGCATGCAGAAGCCGGGGCTTCAAGCTCACACACTGGTGAATTCTTGAGTATGTTAGACCTTTATAAGGCGATCCAAACCACCAACAACCATGCAAGGCGATCATATGAATACGCACAACAAGCATTCAACTTCACGTTCGATGCAAGAAAGAAATGGCGAAAAAAGGAACAAGTTCCACCATTTTGTGAAACTTCAAAAAATGCTATAAAGAGGCGGGCAAAAATTTACAAAAGATGCCCGAACTGTGGGAACTGGTCCGACGATGGAAAATGCAAAAAGAACCAAACAGAGTTCCTATATGAATATACAGAACTAATCCAATTGGGTGCTATTAGGCTTCAAGCTGAACGATCCTTATGAAAGGATAGTTTCATGTATCTTTGGGTGAAAGACGAAGTAATGTTTTTGAAAGCAAAGTACACTCTTGACAATCTGACCTTAAACGAGTCCTCAAGTTAGCATATCTCTTCTAGCTTGAAGTATTGTATAGGGAACCTTTTATTGCTTTCCTTGTAGTTTATGTTAGAAAAATAAGCCAAGACCATCGTCTTTAGCATTTAGCCACTTTTTTCCAAATAATCCACACCCGAGCCGAGCCAAGTTACAACCTATCAAAGACCTAATGATTTATGCAAGTAAATATCTAAATAGGTGGAGATTTGATCCCTTAACAAGCATATGATTTCACACGTATTCATACTAGCTAATTAAGCACATTAGTCATACTTAACCTTGACTATGACTCCATATATTTAGCCGAGTATGAGTGCACCTTTTGAGAAGTATGGATTTTTGCATGTTAATAATCTTTACCAACTAATCAATTGCCTGTTAGGATATCATTCTACATATATTTAAAATGTTTACATTTGGGTAAAACAAATTTACTTGCGTATTTCCCGAAAGATATATTTATCATTTGATTTATTTACTTTTCGTGGAATTGTCATTTTAAGTGATTTTGCTTGAGGACAAGCAAAGTTCAAGTGTGGGGATGTTTGATGTGCTATAAATTAACATAAAAATCCTATTAAACACACATCAATTATTCCTTAATATCTTTCTTAAAATGATAAAAATATACTTAAAAGTGTTAAATTGTATTTTCTGGTGTTCAAAAGGGCAAGATGGACAAAAGAAGTATATTTAACAAGACTTTGAAGAAAACTAAGATTTGAAGTCCAAGCATGGGGTCGTGCCTCATTAAGCACACCCCCATGACTTGCCTAAAACATACCTCTATGTTTAAATTGGCACACCCTCGTGTTTGGACATTTGACAGGACAAAAAGTACTCTTCCCCGAAAGTAATCACAAGGTCGTGCCCCATGAGTCACGGGGTCGTGCCCCACCTCAAACATGGGGTCGTGCCCGACACCTCCTGAATGTACGAATTGACAAACTTTCGTAAGCATTGTACTAGCACGGGACCACTCCAGAAAGCATATAAATAGAGGCCTAAGTCCATTATTTGGGCAAGCTTTTAGTGGGAGAGTTACTATGCTGAATTCTCTCAGGAATCAAGTCTTGAAGACCATTTCGATGCTCGAGAGGTGCATACAACACTTGGAAGAAGCTCGGGATTATCTAAAGATCATCCATTGTGGATCACCGGTTTGATTGTTCCATTTCATCGATGACTTCATATCTATCTTCTATGTTACTTGTTATGTTCAAGCTCATTATGAGCCAAACTCTCTTTATCATCCTAATTGGATGAAACTTATGTAATTTGTGATTAACTAATGGTGTGATTTGTGTTATGCTAATGTTATGGTAATCTTGGGTAAGCTTTTGATGGGTAGCATCTACATTTGAACGGGAAGTTATAAACTTATGGCTTGTAACTGTGAATGTCATACAAGGTTTAAAAACATATGAACTAGCTTTTATTCATGAAACCGATCTTCGTAACAAATCTATGGCAAATGAACTAGAAATGGTTAATAAAAATCATATAACTTTAGCTTTCTAATTATTTGCGCGTTCCTTTTTATTAGTCTGAGAAATCTATAGTAATTGTTATGGTTTTCTAAAATTAATAGTATGTTAAAAAGGAATTTGATCAACTCTCTTTCTAACATTAGGTTATGTTTTCAAAAATCATATGTTAAAAGATTACGCTAGATTTACCTACATTACTAGTGGCTTTGATTGATCAATACTATAAGTTACTCATGCTGGTGTCCTTGTCACTACGAAGCTTGAAGACAAGAAATCTGCTTTGGCTCATGTTTATAAACATTAACATAAGTACTTAAGCTTATATCTTTACTCACACGTTGATATTCATCATAGTTACATAAATGTAATTTAGTTAGGATGATAGACTTAATTCCCTGTTATAAAACCCAAAAGTTTCAATCTTGCTTTTACTTTATTTTAATTATTGTCTTTAAACTCTAAAAATATTATGGTTACATCAATGCAACTTATCTTTTTCCCAAAACAAAATCAAATCTGGTAGTCAATCATAAAGGTTGTTGAGTAGGCTTGGTGTGTCCACGGATTGATACTCGGTTCCTACCATCACTATATTACCACACGACAAGTACACTTGCCTTTTGTGTGTGTGTTTAGTACTAGTAATAACCAATTAAAACTAAATCTGTGCGAAAATCTTTATTAAAAATACATACACCTTTCACACGCATAAGGTATACACCTTTATACACCCTATTTGTTAGATGTATTAAATTGATTATAATATGCTAATTTTTTAGCCTATCAGAGACAGATTTGCCCTACTTTTTAATCTGTTTTTTGTTTTTTTAAATCGGAATATTGTCCAAAGATTGTATAAGAATAATAACATCCTTTTGATAGGGAAAGAAACAAATATTTTAACAATTATTGACAAGATTTTCCATGAAGACTGCAATATTATGATTTCTACGGTTCTACATAATATTTGAATTTTGCTCAAGAAAGATGTCTACTTTCTGTATGGGTTTCTAAATGATTTGCTGGATTATGGGATTATACCCATGGACCCTATAGTGCAAAGCATACAGATTGTTAACAAGAGTAATGTTGCAGTAACAAACCTTCATCAAATGCAATCAGGTCTGTTGACAGGAGCAGTTCTATATAGTTATTAATTATTTATTTAATACTTAAATTTATTTAAAAAACAGGTTGACCTAAGACATGTAGGCAATATAGGTTCAGAAGGAAAATCCACCACAATTATTCATCACCTGTCTATACATATATAACTTTAACATGAGTCACATTTGCAGGGAAAATGATACATTGCCACTTAGGGTTTATACCCGAAAGAAAAAACAGGTTAGGGTCTAGGGGATCATGGGGCATCTATGGAGCAGATCCAGCTAATATTTAATTCCTGCCTTAATCCTTTGGCAGTGGAAAAGTTCACAGAAGTGGAAAATTTGACAGAAGTTGAATAGTGGGCGGTTACAAAGACAACCTGCAGAATTTATCTATGTTTTCCTTTTCATTTGTTATCATTCTAGTTTTTCTTCTCAAATTAATGTTACTAGTATCTGTAACTGGAGAGTTGTCCCTCTCGAATTGGGCCTTTTAGTTGAAATCAACACCTTGTTTGTTCCAATTAGTCGAGGTTTGTAAGGCCCCGTTCCCGGGACGCTTACAGTTGGTCAATCATTGCATAACATATAAGACTCATCATTTTGTAGCAGAAATTTAACTTTTCATTAATAATTAAAAACATGTCAAATCATCATATCATTTCATTTACATTCCAAAAATGAATTAATACAATAACATTCTCCAAAATATGGATGCCAGACTTGAACCATCCCCAGTAGCTTATGCATCTATGCCTGCACCTCCTCAGCATCATCGATTACCTGCCAACTATTATGCATACAAAAGTCAGTGACGCCGAATAAGTTATAGTTTTATAATAAAGTACTCTACTTTCGTTCTTTACTTTCGTATGTGATCATACATTATATATAAATCTAGATAATATAATTATTATCTTCCATCACCGTTCATCATCATTCATCATCGTTCATTTCATACTTTCTTTCATTATTATCTTTCACCTTTATCTAGATCCTGCCATATGCTATACCCCCATGTCATACCGAAGCTGGTACTGGGACGGGGCTTACAAGTAAACCCCCACATAATGCTGAAGCTAACACAGTACCGGGGTGGAGCGATAAGGATCCCCGTTTCGTACTTTTCGAACAATCTCAAGGATTAGACCCTTGTGCGCATTAACAAGGGTTAGCTAAACCGCACACAGTTGAGCAAACAACTACCTTGTTGAGTTGTGAACCTCCATCATTTTGCTTGCAATACTTTACATTCATTCATTATGTTTCACTTCACGTTGACATTATCTTTCACTTTTATTACATAATACGTTACGTACATATACATATCACGCCACGTAAAGTCGCATCATAATACATAACATGGAACATCACCATCATAACAGCAGCCCACAAGCATGCATAACATAAACAAGCATAAACCTCCATTAAACATAAGTACACAGGACTTAAATTCTATTCCAAAAATTTCAGAAAATAAACTAAGTTTCTACAGCGCATGAACAAGTGTACAGCGGACATCTTAAAATTTCCTAAGTGTCCATAGTGGACAGCCAAAGTCCACAGCACATGACTAAAACATTCTAAGTATCCACAGCAAATGAACAACTCCACAGCGGATGAACAAAGTCCACAGCAGATGAACAAAGTCCACAGCGGATGAACAAGTCCACAGCGGACAATCATAAAATTTCCTAAGTGTCCACAGCAGACAGTCTAAAGTCCACAGTGGACAGTCTAACGTCCACAATGGACAGTTCTTAATTTTTCTAAGTGTCCAGAGCGGACATACAAAGTCCACAGCGGACAGCATGCATAATTTTTCTAAGTGTCCACAGTGGACATGCAAAGTCCATAACGGACAACAACATAATAATTTCTAAGTGTCCACAGCAGACATGCAAAGTCCACAGCGGACACCAAGTCCATCACCTGCGATCACCTTATGTGGTTTCTAGCCATAAATATCATTTCTAAACATCTACTTAGCATGGATCTACCAGTTCACACTTAAAACATCATAAAAACCATACAACAACATGGAACTCCTTTAAAAACATACATCAACCGTACACAATCGTACTTTTCATAAAAGAAAATATAGTTTTAGCATGCATAACAGCCCCAAACAAGTAGAAAACTGATAAAAGAGGGGGATCTAGAACTCACCTTAATAGCTTTCGAGCAAAACTCCTCAGACCCGAGAGCCAACTTGAAGTTTTAGCACCTAAAACAGATGAAAACAAGCACTAAACACATGGAACTCAGTCCAATAGCTTGAACCCGATTGAAACCGTGAAGAAAACGCCTTAAAATCTTACCTTTTGAAGATTTCTTCCACTTTCTCACTCTAGAACCGGAGTGGGAGCTTCTTCTCTCACTCTAACCGAAAGTTGAGTGTTTGGGAGAGAAGGTATGGGCAGCCTTTCTTTTTTTTAAACCCCACTATGGGTAGGTTTGGCCCTTGCATGCTTTTAACCCTTTTCTTTTGAAATAACTTCCTGTTTGCTCCCTTACTTTTCTTTTCTTTTCTTTTTTTCTGAAATTTCTGGGCGTTACAAGTCCACCCCCTTATATAGGTTTCATCCCCGAAACTTATCACTCCTTAAAGACATCTGGGTAGTGCTATCTCAATTCTTCTTCTGACTCCCAAGTGGCCTCCCATTCTTCAATGCAAAGACCACAGCCGCCACTTTAGAGAAGTTTTAGATAAATCTCCTGTAGTAACTCACCAAACCCAAGAAACTACGAATCTCGGATGGCGTCTTTGGATACTTCCATTGCATCACCGCCTCAACCTTTGTTAGGTCTACATTAGTCCCTTCAAAATTAACCACATGACCCAAAACTGAATCTCGCATAACCGAAACGCACACTTGGAGAACTTGGCATACAGCTTCTCGCTTCTAAGTGTCTCTAACACCTCGCAGATATGACTAGCACGCTCTTCTTCGCTCTTCAAATATATCAGGATATCATCGATAAACACAATCATTGATTTATCTAGCATATGCCGACACACCCGATTCATCAAATCCATAAAAGCAGCTGGCATGTTGGTTAAACCAAATGACATAACAAGAAACTCGTAGTGTCCATAACACGTATGAAAAGTTGTTTTAGGAATATCCTGCTCCTTACCTTCAATTGGTGGTAACCAAATCAGAGATCTATCCTCGAGAACCACCTAGCACCTTGGAGCTGATCGAATAAGTCATCAATCCTCAGTAACGGATATCGGTTCTTCATAGTCAACTTGTTCAACTCACGGTAGTCAATGCACATCCTCATGCTACCATCCTTCTTCTTCACAAACAAGACAATAGCACCCTACGGAGAGATACTTGGTCGGATGAACCCCTATCTAACAGCTCTTGCAGCTGAGTCATCAACTCCTTCATCTCGGAGGGAGCTACACGATACGGTGCCTTAGCAATAGGTTGGGCATCAAGCATCAGATCAATCTTGGACTTGATCTCACGGTCAGATGGCACACCTGGTAGATCCTTCAGGAACACATCCGGGAGGTCACACGCGACCAGTACATCCGTCAATCGTGGTACGGACGCATCCACATCCTTCACATAAGCCAAATAGTCACCACTTCCACATCTCATACACTTCTCAGCCACAACCATCAAAATTACTTTCGGGCTCATACTAACTCTATCACCGTAGATCGTCACCGAACTCCCATCGGGCGCGGTCAATTGAATCATCATCTTACGACACAAGATGTTTGCCTCATAGGCTACTAGCCAATCAATCCCTAGGACTACATCAAATCTGCCCAAGGGCATCACAAACAACCTAGCAGAGAACCTATGGCCTTTCAACTCTATGTCAAAGTCTTCTACCATATCAGAAATCATGATCGACTTACTAATTGCAGTTTCTACATCAAAGGGCTCGTCAGTCTTCTTACTCCTAGGGAGAAACTTATCATAAAAGGTAGCAGAAATAAAACTCCTACTAGTACCAAAATCAAAAAGTACAGAGGCACAAGTTTGGTTTACTAGAAATGTACCTGACACCGCGTCGGGGTCCACCCTAGCCTCCTCCCAAGTCATAGAGAATGCCCTAGCCTTCACCCTCTACCCTCCTTCTCAGTCCGCTTCTTTGCCCTGGAGCTCTCAACCCTCGACTTCTTGCAGTCTCTGCTCATGTGCCAAGTCTCGCCACAATTGTAACATTTCACCTTACGACAATCCCTTGCCATGTGGCCCTCCTTCCCACACTGAAAGCAGATGTTGGATCCCTACTTACACTCCCCCACATGGCCTCTCCCATACTTCTTTCATGCCTTCTCTTCCCCTGCTAACGCCTTTTGATCATCAACACTCATCCTTTTACCACCGGCCACAAAAGCACCACTGTTGTACCTCTTCCCATTCTTATTCCTGTCATTGCCATACTTCTCCTCATTCATCACTGCCACCACCTCTCGATCATCATACAGTCTTCCCGCCAGATCAACCACTGACCTGAACGTACCTGGCCTAGCGGCGATCAGATGTTTGTGGATATCCGCCGGCAAACCCTCGATGTATCTCTTTATTTTTCATGATACAGGTGTCACCTGTTCTGGCACCAGCCTTGCCATCTCATTAAACTTAGTCGTATGCTGCTGGTGTGTCATGGTTCCTATCTCCAATTGTAGGAACTCCCTTTCGACTTTATCGAGTTCCCTGTGAGGACAAAACTCCTCGATCACTATCTTCTTCAGTTCACTCCATTTCATACTCCAGATCACCCTGCTACCCTCAACCTGGACAATGTTGTCCCACCAGCATAAGGCTGAATCCACAAAAGAGTAGGTAGCAAACTTCACCTTCTGGTCCTCCCTACACTCACTGATATTCAACACAGCCTCCATCTCTCTCACCCGTCGGTGAGTAGCAGCAGCACTTCTATTCCCATCAAATGTCGGGGGCTTGTATCTCTGGAATGCCACATAGTTGCACCCCTTTGTAGTTTCCTACACTGCTTCCTCTTCCTCATCGTCATTGGAGACGACCATCTTAGTCTCAGGTTGCTCCCTTTCCCTTGCACCTCCTTCTTCGCCCTCTTGCCTAGCAGCATTCTCCTTCTCTTGTTTCTCTTTCTTTTCATCATCCTTCACGGCTCTAATAACCTCAGTCACCATTGATGGCAGAATCGTCTGCATGACTTGATGAACTTCCTCCATAACTGCCTCCTTCACCGATGCCCTTAGATTAGCACTCTCATCCCCGCCTTCATGGTGATGAAGCTCAGGCTTTTTAAGAGCCGTTTCAGTAGCCTTAGCCCTATTACTCGTGACACGCAGCCCAGCACCACGTCCACCACGACCTCCACCTTGAGAACCCTTCAAAGATCTACCACCAGCCATCTTCAAACACTATAAGATTCAAACACCAACACGATCATTCAAGATAATAGCTCAGATTATGTCAAGTATAGTAAGTCCCTAATTACAGTGGCCAGTTGTGATTAGCCACTTACTTTACTCTTCATTCTCCAAGCATTTCCTATCCTGACTACATCAGTATCCAAATCTACAAAAGGCATATAATTCACATAGCACACGCACATAATTCCTTTTCCATTAATTTACATAAAACATTTACCTACAGGCATGTAGCTACTAGGACTGGTATCCCTTTCCCTTTCTTGTCCCATTCTTAGTTTAAGTTTAGGTATTGAAAATTATTTTACCTAATTCTCTTAAACTTTGGCCCTGATACCAACTTGTAAGGCCCCATTCACAGGACGCTTACAGTTGGTCAATCATCGCATAAAACATATACGACTCATCATTTTGCAGGGGAAATTTAACTTTTCAGTAATAATTAAAAACATGTCAAATCATCATATCATTTCATTTACATTCCAAAAATGTATTAATACAATAACATTTTTCAAAATATGGATGCCAAACTTGAACCATTCCCAGTAGCTTATGCATCCATGCCTGCACCTCCTCAACATCATCGATTACCTGCCAACTATTATGCATACAAAAGTCAGCGATGCTGAGTGAGTTCTAGTTTTATAATAAAGTACTCTACTTTCATTTAAAATATTTTCTTTACTTTCGTACGCGATCATACATTATACATACTTCTAGATAATATCATTATTATCTTCCATCATCGTTCATCATCATTCATCATCATTCATCATCGTTCATAATCGTTCGTTTCGTACTTTCTTTCACTATTATCTTTCACCTTTATTTAGATCCTACCATATGCTATACCCCCACGTCATGCCAAAGCCGGTATTGTGTTGGGGCTTACGAGTAAACCCCCACGTCATGCCAAAGCTAACACAGTACTAGGGTGGAGCGACAAGGATCCCGTTTCATACTTTTCGGTCAATCTCAAGGATTAGACCCCTGTGCGCATTAACAAGGGTTAGCTAAACCACACACAGTTGAGAAAACAACTACCTCGTTAAGTTATGAACCTCCATAATTTTGCTTGCAAGACTTTACATTCATTCATTATGTTCCACTTTACATTAATGTTATCTTTCACTTTCGTTACATAATACTTTACATACATATACATATCACACCACCTAAAGTCACTATAACACCTCGAATTTTATTAAAAAGAAGAGAAAATAAAAGTATAAAGAGAGAAATTAGGAATAACGCAAGTTGAAGGACCAAAGTTGTGCAAAATGCAAACTTGAATATAATTATGTTTAAAAAGAAGGTCATGGCCTCCCATGCCCCCACTACCCACTTTTCTTGTCCTCGGTTGAAGAAGAAGAAAGAAGAAGAGAAGAAAAGTTCATGGTTTTAGAGAGAGAAGAAGTTGAAATCTTCTTGAAGGTGAGTTTTCTTGTGTTAATGTTCGGTTTCAAATGAATTTCAGCTTCTAGGCCGAGATTTGTGGTGCTAAGTGCTTGATTTCGTGGGTATTAGGAGCTGAATTTGCAGGTGGAAGTGTGTTGCTCGAAGGTTGCTTCAGGTGAGTTCTTGAACCCCTCTTTTTACTGATTTTTGAAGTGTTTGGGGCTATTATGCATACCGAGCAAAAGATTTTTAAGTAACCGTGAGTTTTTTCAGCATGTTGTTCGATGATGCTATGTTGTCGTATGTTGTAAGGCTGTTTTGAGGTTATGTTTGATGTTTAGCATGGTTTAGTGTTGGTAGCATGTTAGATCTGTGTTAGGATGTGCTAGACTGATGTTCGGGGGTAGATTGTAGAATTTGATATAATTCTGATTGTTGGTCATGCGCCCAGCATGTTGCCCATGTGCCTAAGTGTAGGCCATGCGCCTGAACAGTGGCCTATGCACCCAAAAGAATGCCCATGCGCCTAAGTGTAGGCCATGCTCCTGAATAGTGGCCCATGCGCCTAGAGTTGCTCATATGCCTAAGTGTTCATGCGCCCCAGTAGTGTCCATGCGCCCAGGGGTGCACATGCGCCTAAGTGTTAATGCGCCTAAGCAGTGCTGATGCGCCTGCATAGTGGTAATGCGCCTAGGTTATTTTCCTTAGAATTTTTTTGTTCATGCACCTGAGATGTCCAACTGCTCTCCATTTTGACTTAGGGATTTCTGAGGATTTCCTAGAGGTAGTTTGTGGAGATAGGTTCTGTTATGATGTGATGGCTTGTGCTTGTTGTGCTATGCATGATAATGTGATGACTATGAGGTATGTGATGGGTTATCTTTCCATGTTTAATGGTTTTCAAAATGTATGTATTATGTTATGTAATACATTATGTAGGATGTTATGACTTTACGTGGTATGATGTATGAATGTACGTAAAGTATTATGTAACGAATGTGAAAGATAACGAATGATGAGAATGGAGGTAACGTACGATAAGATCCTTGTCGCGTACCCCGGTATAGTGTCAGTCTTCGGACATGAGTTGAGGGTTTGTTTACAGGCCCCGGCACAGTATCAGTCTTCAGACATGAGTCGGGGTTATTTCATGATGCAGGATTCGAATGATTGTAAGTATGTATAGTTTGATGATGAACGATGACGAAGATAATAATAGTTACTATCAATGTGTACGTATGATGTGTGATCATGATCGAAAGTAAAAGGTTGTTTTAACGAAAGTAAAGTATTTTATTTATAAAACTAGAACTCACTCAGCGTCGCTGACTTTTTGTATGCATGATAGTTGGCAGGTATTTTGTTGATGCTGAGGAGTTACAGGCATGGATGCATAAGCTACTAAGAGCATTTTGAGGCTGGCATCCATATTTTGACATGATGTTATATTTTGAAATATAAACGAATGATGTAACGTTATGTTATGTTTTAAATTATTAATGACTAGTTTTAAATTCCACTGCAAAAGTTATGTATGTTTTAAATATTCTATGTGATGACATTCTAGCTGTAAGCGTCCCGGGAACGGGACCTTACAAGTTGGTATCAAAGCCAAAGTTTAAGAGAATTGGGTAAATATTTTCAAAAGAACCTAAACTTAAACTGAGAATGGGACGAAAGAAAAGGGATGCCAGTTCTAGTAGCTACATGCCTGCAGGTAAAGGTTTTACATAAATGTTTTACGTAAGTTAATAAAATGGGAATTATATGTGCGTTTTATGTGGTTTATGTGCTTTTGTGTAGATTTAGATACTGATGTAGTCAGGATAGGAAATGCTTGGGGGATGAAGAGTAAAGTAAGTGGCTAATCATAACTTGCCACAGTAATTAGGGACTTACTATACTTGATATAATCTGAGCTATTACCTTGAATGACCATGTAGGTGTTTGAATCTTGTAGTGTTTAGATGGCTGGTGGTAGGTCTTCTGAGGCTTCACGAGGTGGAGGTCGGGGTGGACGTGGTGTTAGACCGCGTGTCATGAGGAGTAGAGATAAGACTGTTGAGACGGCTCCTGAAGAGCCAGAGCTTCGTCACTAGGATGGTGAAGATGAGAGTGCTAATCTGAGAGCCTCAATGAAGGAGGCAGTGGTTGAGGTGGTTTATCAGATCATGCAGACGATTCTGCCAACTACAGTGACTGAGGTTATTAGAGCTATGAAGGAAGATGAGAGGAAGGAGGCTGAGAAGAGGAAGACTGCTAGACAAGGAGACAAGGAAGGAGGTTTAAGGGGAAGGGAGCAACCAGAGATAGATATGGTTGTCTCCAGTGATGATGAGGAGGAAGAGGAAGCTATGCGGGAAACTGTGAAGGGATGCAGCTATGGGGCATTCCAGAGATGCAAGGCCCCTACGTTTGATGGGAATGGGAGTGCGGTTGCTGCTCATCGTTGGGTGAGGGAGATGGAGGTGGTACTATACTTTAGTGAGTGCCACGAGGATCAGAAGGTGAAGTTAGCTACCCACTCATTTATGGACTCGGCCTTGTGTTGGTGGGACAACATTGTCCAAGCCGAGGGTACCAAGGAAATCTGGAGGATGAGGTGGAATGAGCTGAAGAGGTTGGTAATTGAGGAGTTTTTCCCTCATAGGGAGCTTGACAAAGTTAACAGAGAGTTCCTGCAGTTGGAGGCGGGAACGATGACGCACCAACAGTATACAACAAAGTTCAACGAGATGGCAAGGCTAGTGCCAGATCAGGTGACCCCTGTGTCATGAAAGATCAAGAGGTACATTCAAGGTCTGGCAGCAGATATCCGCAGACATCTTATCGCTGCCTGACCAGGTACGTTTAGGTCAGTGGTCGACTTAGCAGGGAGACTGTATGACGAGCGAGAGGCGGTGATGATAGTGGATGTGGAGAAGGAGCGGGGCAGTGTTAGGAATAGGAATGGAAGGTGGGACAATGATGATGAATTTGTGGCTGGAGGTAAGACGATGAGGGTCGATGATCGGAAAATGAGAATAGGGAGAGAAGAAGCATGCAAGAAGTGTGGTAGAGGCCACGAGGGGGAGTGCAAGTGGGGACTGAACATTTGCTTTCAATGTGGGAAAGAGGGCCACAGGGCGAGCGAATGCCACATGGCTAAATGTTACGACTGTGGCGAGACTGGACACATGAGCAGAGACTGCAAGAAGTCGAGGGCAGAAAGCTCCAGTGCAAGGAAGGGGAGCAGAGGATGAAGGTCAGAGCATTCGCTATGACCGGAAGGAGGCTAGAGTGGACTCCGACATGACGTCAGGTATGTTTCTGGTGAATTAAATTGTGCTTTTGTGCTTTGATTATGGTACTAGTAGTAGTTTCATTCCTGCTACCTTCTGTGATAAGTTGCACGTTAGGAGTAGGAAGGTCGATGAACCCTTCGATGTAGAAATTGCTATTGGTAAGTCCACTAGGTTGCCTGATGCCCTAGAGGATTGTGCGATAGAATTGAAAGAGCGTGTGTTTCCTGCTAGACCGGTCAGGACGAACGTAGGTAGATTGATACGTGCCTTTGGTAGAATTGCCTAGTAGCCTATGAGGCAAACACCGAGTGTTGCAAGAAGGTCGTTTGATCAACCGCGCCCGACAAGAGTTCCGTGCCGACCTACGGCGATGGAGTAATGATGAAGGCCTTGTCTTGGAGAGGGGATCATCCGATTCAGAAAGCAAGGAAAGCTAATACCGAGGTATATAGGGTCATTCCGAATCGTTGCTCAGGTAGGACAAGTGGCCTATCGATGGGAGCTACCCAATAAGTTAAGCGGAACTCATCTGACATTCCATGTATCTCATCTAAGAAAGTGATTAGCCGAGGAGGATATGATCGTGCCACTAGAGAATACCGAGATGGACGAACGACTCAACCACGTGGAACAACCGGTGGCCATTACTAATAGAAGGGAGAGAAGGACTAAGGAGAAGGGTGGTTTCATTTGTGCGAGTACAGGAGAGCCCGGAAGGGGTCTAAGTCTACGTATAAGATCAAGGAAGAGATCAGACAGCAGTATCCGCAACTGTTTGAGAAGCGACAGGTTTCGGGGACGAAACCTATATAAGGGGGGTGGACTTGTAACACCCTGAATTTTATTAAAAAGAAGAGAAAATATAAGTATAAAGAAAGAAATGAGGAATAACGCAAGTTGAAGGACCAAAGTTATGCAAGATGCAAACTTGAATATAATTATGTTTAAAAAGAAGGGCATGGCCGCCCATGCCCCCACTACCCACTTTTCTTGTCCTCGGTTGAAGAAGAAGAAAGAAGAAGAGAAGAAAAGTTCACGGTTTTAGAGAGAGAAGAAGTTGAAATCTTCTTGAAGGTGAGTTTTCTTGGGTTAATGTTCGGTTTCAATCAAATTTTCAGCTTCTAGGCAGAGATTTGTGGTGCTAAGTGCTTGATTTCATGGGTATAAGGAGCTGAATTTGCAGGTGGAAGTGTGTTAATTGAAGGTTGCTTCAGGTGAGTTCTTGAACCCCTCTTTTTACTGATTTTCGAGGTGTTTGGGGCTATTATGCATACCGAGCAAAATATTTTTAAGTAACCGTGAGTTTTTCAGCATGTTGTTCGATGATGCTCTGTTGTCGTATGTTGTAAGGCTGTTTTGAGGTTATGTTTGATGTTTAGCATGGTTTAGTGTTGGTAGCATGTTAGATCTGTGTTAGGATGTGCTAGACCGATGTTTGGGGGTAGATTGTAGAATTTGATATAATTCTGATTGTTGGTCATGCGCCCAGCATGTTGCCCATGCGCCTAAGTGTAGGCCATGCGCCTGAACAGTGGCCCATGCACCCAGAAGAATGCCCATGCGCCTAAGTGTAGGCCATGCGCCTAAGTGTAGGCCATGCGCCTGAACAGTGGCCCATGCGCCTAGAGTTACTCATGCGCCCCAGTAGTATTATGTTATGTAATACGTTATGTAGGATGTTATGACTTTACGTGGTATGATGTATGAATGTACGTAAAGTATTATGTAACGAATGTGAAAGATAACGAATGATGAGAATGGAGGTAACGTACGAAGTGATCCTTGTCGCGTACCCCGGTATAGTGTCTGTCTTCGGACATGAGTCGAGGGTTTGTTTACAGGCCCCGGCACAGTATCAGTCTTCAGACATGAGTCGGGGGTATTGCATGAGGTAGGATTCGAATGATTGTAAGTATGTATAGTTTGATGATGAACGATGACGAAGATAATAATAGTTATTATCAATGTGTACGTATGATGTGTGATCATGATGGAAAGTAAAAGGTTGTTTTAACGAAAGTAAAGTATTTTATTTATAAAACTAGAACTCACTCAGCGTCGCTGACTTTTTGTATGCATGATAGTTGGCAGGTATTTTGTTGATGCTGAGGAGTTGCAGGCATGGATGCATAAGCTACTAGGAGCATTTTGAGGCTGGCATTCACATTTTGACATGATGTTATATTTTGAAATATAAACGAATGATGTAACGTAATGTTATGTTTTAAATTATTAATGAAAAGTTTTAAATTCCGTTGCAAAAGTAATGTATGTTTTAAATATTCTATGCGATGACGGTCTAGCTGTAAGCGTCCCGGGAACGGGGCCTTACAAGTTGGTATCAGAGCCAAAGTTTAAGAGAATTGGGTAAATATTTTCAAAAGAACCTAAACTTAAACTGAGAATGGGACGAAAGGAAAGGGATGCCAGTCCTAGTAGCTACATGCCTGCAGGTAAAGGTTTTACATAAACGTTTTACGTAAGTTAATAAAATGGGAATTATGTGCGCGTGTTATGTGTTTTTGTGTAGATTTAGATACTGATGTAGTCAGGATAGGAAATGCTTGGGGGATGAAGAGTAAAGTAAGTGGCTAATCACAACTAGCCACTGTAATTAGGGACTTACTATACTTGACATAATCTGAGCTATTAACTTGAATGGCCGTGTTGGTGTTTGAATCTTGTAGTGTTTAGATGGCTGGCGGTTGGTCTTCTGAGGCTTCGCGAGGTGGAGGTCGGGGTGGACGTGGTGTTAGACCGCGTGTCATGAGGAGCAGTGTCACACCCCAACCTTAATGGTGGAAACGTTGAGATGTGAAGGTTAAGATTGTTCATGTCACACAACGCTATTTCAAAGTGTAAATATTAATAAATTCCAAGTTTCATGAACATACATAAATGAAAAGCATAAGTTTCAAACAACCAATATAACAAGAATTCAAATAGCATCATGTGACAAAATATGTCATTTTTATTATTTTCTAGGTCTAATCCTAGATGTGTTCAATTCTTAATGAGCAATTAAGCGGGATCATTTCCTGAAACATGTTAAAAATAATGTCAACATATAATGTTGGTGAGTTTTTCATAGATTTAACATACATATATATAAACAATAAGTTGGCAATTCATGTCATAGGTTATAGAATAATGTAATAATAAATGGATAAACAAATGTAACAATCAAACCTCAACAAATATGGCCACAACATGATTATACGATTAGCTAAGTGTACTTGGTTCCCATAGTGATCAAGAATACGTCACTAGGAGCCGGCAATACCTCGGCTTTAGCACCAAATAGGCTTGTCAGGCCCATAGATCTATGATGTCGCTAGGCTAGCAATAGTTAATGATTGTATCTTACAAGTGTTATCATATGATAATTACAAGAGTCCAAATAACCATGACAAAACAAGATGAATTGCACAAGTGTTACAAGAGTAAAAACGTATTTACAAGTGTTTATAGCAAGGTTAACATGCTTCACCCCAAAAGTGTGAAATAATGTAAGATGAGGTATGGAAAACTTACATGAATTATACGGATGAATATATAAGAAGTCATGTATTAAACGCCAAAGATTTGATAAAGTTCAACCTGAAGACCGACGTATTAAATTAATAACGATTATTATAATGCTAGCGGTACTCGGGAATCTATGGTTTAAATTTGGGCTTTTGAATAACAATGTAATATTATAACAATGTTAATTTTGTATCGCTTAGTCCACGATTTTAAACTCTAAATTAGATACATTTTAATATTTAAATGATTAAATAAAATTTTTATGATAGAATCATTAATAAAAGTTTAACTTTTATTATCAAGGAATTATTATTTACTATTTGATACAATAGTAAATTTGTATTTTTAAATGATTAAAATTATTTTATTAATCACAATAGATGAACATTTTAAATATGTATATATATGTATTTACTTTCTTTTAAATATATTTTGATTAAAAATGGTTTTTTATAAAATTAATAATAATATCAAAATGGTTTCTGAATTTTAAAAACTCAAAAAAAACCCTTTTTTAAAAATAAAGGCAGGGACTCGGGTTCAAACCCGGGTCCCTAGCCACACCACACCATGCTTAAACCACTGGGCCAAAGCCCTGGTTTGTGTTCAGTTTCAGTAATCAAAAATTTTAACAATTACCTAGAAAATCCCTCAATTTCATACGAACCCTAGTTTTCCAAATCGATCAAATTGAAGATCAATCTGATTACGGTTATGGAATTAGCCATAGGGCTTTTGTTTCTCATGTAAAACCGACTCTAAATCCCCAGTTTAATTACCTGGATTGATGTTGTACGTATGAATTCAAGTTTGAACCGAGTTCGCGACCGGTCTTGATTCGATTGCTACGTGTGTGTGTATTTTTGGTGCAATTGATGTTACAGAAAAGTTAGGAAACTCGAATAGGATGATTTGCCTCGGTTTTTTAGTATCAATCGGGTCGATTTAATGCCCAACGAGTTCAAGTTGGTTGTCGGGTGTTACAAATTGAAATTGATGCATATGTGACCGTTGCAATTGTAATCAAACACACCATTGATGATGGAATGATTGGGTGAACGTTTCTACCCGTTTGATTTAGTTATTACAGCGATTAAAGTGTGAAACCGATTTGGATTTTGATGGGTTTCGGTTTTTGATTTAATTATCTAATGAATTCGTAATTATCATCAATTACTGTGTGTACCCATGTTCGAATCGAGTTCACGAGCTATCTGAGTTAAAAAAATGAGTTTTTAAAGAGGTTTTGGTGGTTTCGAGGTTGGCTGGAGCTCGGCCGAAGATCCGCCGGAAAAACGGGGACGGGGGTTGGGTTATAAGGAATTTACAGCTTCCGCCCAAAGTCTGTGTTTAGTTTTAAAAACGAATTTACAGTTTGGTCCCTGAAGTTTTATTCTTATTATTTTATGCCCAAAATAAATTATAAGTTTTCTAAAATTTTAAAAAAAATTAATAAGACTTATATTATTTTTATTTATTTTCAAGATCAACACTTAATATGCTTAATATTATTTTTTACTATTATTTTCATTATTAATATTATTATTAGCATTTTTTTTATACTCATTAATATTTTTATTATTGTTATTAATATTATTATTATTATTATTATTATTATTATTTTTATTATTATTATTATTACTATTTACTTAATTATTTAATAGCATCTAAATTATAAGGATACCAAAAGAGATCAAGATACAAGAAATTACAAACGAGTCATCGTATTTGTATTAATGAGAAAACAAGCCCTTGCAAGAGATAACGGAATTAACAACAACTTAACAATTACACGAGAGGTTACAAGCAGAGCTAAGACTGCTGAGATGGCTCCTGAAGAGCCAGAGCTTCGTCACCGGGACGGTGAGGATGAGAGTGCTAATCTAAGAGCCTTAATGAAGGAGGCGGTGGTTGAGGTGGTTTATCAGGTCATGCAGATGATTATGCCAACTGTAGTGACTGAGGTTATTAGAGCTGTGAAGGAAGATGAGAGGAAGGAGGCTGAGAAGAGGAAGACCGCTAGACAAGGACGCGAGGAAGGAGGTTTAAGGGGAAGGCTGCAACCAGAGACTGATATGGTTGTCTCCAATGACGATGAAAGCCCCCTATGTTTGATGGGAATGGGAGTGCGGCTGCTGCTCATCATTGGGTGAGGGAGATGGAGGCGGTACTGGACTTTAGTGAGTGCCTCGAGGATCAGAAGGTGAACTTCACTACCCACTCATTTATGGACTCGGCCTTGTGTTGGTGGGACAACATTGTCCAAGCCGAGGGTACCAGGGCAATCAGGAGGATGAGGTGGAATGAGTTGAAGAGGTTGGTAATTAAGGAGTTTTGCCCTCATAGGGAACTTGACGAAGTTGAGAGAGAGTTCCTGCAGTTGGAGGCGGGAACGATGACGCACCAACAGTATACAACGAAGTTCAACGAGATGGCAAGGCTGGTGCCAGATCAGGTGACGCCTGTGTCACGAAAGATCAAGATTCAAGGTCTGCCGGTAGATATCCGCAGACATCTGATCGCTGCCCGACCAGGTACATTTAGGTCAGTGGTCGACTTAGCAGGGAGACTGTATTACGAGCGAGAGGCGGTGACGATAGTGGATGTGGAGAAGGAGCGGGGCAGTGTTAGGAATAAGAATGGAAGGTGGGACAATGATGATGAATTTGTGGCTGGAGGTAAGACGATGAGGGTCGATGATCGAAAAATGAGAACAGGGAGAGAAGAAGCATGTAAGAAGTGTGGTAGAGGCCCAGAGGGGGAGTGCAAGTGGGGACTGAACATTTGCTTTCAATGTGAGAAAGAGGGCCACAGGGCAAGGGAATGCCACATGGCTAAATGTTACGACTGTGGCGAGACTGGAAACATGAGCAGAGACTGCAAGAATTCGAGGGCAGAAAACTCCGGTGCAAGGAAGGGGAGCAGAGGATGAAGGTCAGAGCATTCGCTATGACCGGGAGGAGGCTAGAGCGGACTCCGACATGACGTCAGGTATGTTTCTGGTGAATTAAATTGTGCATCTGTGCTTTGATTGTGGTACTAGTAGTAGTTTCATTCATGCTTCCTTCTGTGATAAGTTGCACGTTAGGAGTAGGAAGGTCGATGAACCCTTCGATGTAGAAATTGCTATTGGTAAGTCCACTAGGTTGCCTGATGCCATAGAGGATTATGCGATAGAATTGAAAGAGCGCATGTTTCCTGCTAGACCGTTCAGGACGAACGTAGGTAGATTGATACGTGCCTTTGGTAGAATTGTCTAGTAGCCTATGAGGCAAACACCGAGTGTTGCAAGAAGGTCGTTTGATCAACCGCGCCCGACAAGAGTTCAGTGCCGACCTACGGCGATGGAGTAATGATGAAGGCCTCATCTTGGAGAGGGGATCATCTGATTTAGAAAGCAAGGAAAGCTAATACCGAGGTATATAGGGTCATTCCGAATCGTTGCTCAGGTAGGAGAAGTGGCCTATCGACTGGAGCTACCCAATGAGTTAAGCGGAATTCATCTGACATTCCATGTATCTCATCTAAGAAAGTGATTAGCCGAGGAGGATATGATCGTGCCACTAGAGAATACCGAGATGGACGAACGACTCAACCACGTGGAACAACTGGTGGCCATTACTGATAGAAGGGAGAGAAGGGCTAAGGAGAAGGGTGGTTTCATTTGTGCGAGTACAGGGGAGCCGGAAGGGGTCTAAGTCTACCTATAAGATCAAGGAAGAGATGAGACAGCAGTACCCGCAACTGTTTGAGAAGCGACAGGTTTCGGGGACGAAACCTATATAAGGGGGGTGGACTTGTAACACCCCGAATTTTATTAAAAAGAAGAGAAAATAAAAGTATAAAGAAAGAAATGAGGAATAACGCAAGTTGAAGGACCAAACTTGTGCAAGATGCAAACTTGAATATAATTATGTTTAAAAAGAAGGGCATGGCCGCCCATGCCCCCATTACCCACTTTTCTTGTCCTCGGTTGAAGAAGAAGAAGAGAAGAAAAGTTTACGGTTTTAGAGCTAAAATCTTCTTGAAGGTGGGTATTATTGGGTTAATGTTCGGTTTCAAACGAATTTTCAGCTTCTAGGCCGAGATTTATGGTGCTAAGTGCTTGATTTCGTGGGTATTAGGAGCTGAACTTGCAGGTGGAAGTGTGTTGCTTGAAGGTTGCTTCATATGAGTTCTTGAACCCCTCTTTTTACTGATTTTCAAAGTGTTTGGGGCTATTATGCATACCGAGCAAAAGATTTTTAAGTAACCATGAGTTTTTCAGCATGTTATTCGATGATGCTCTGTTGTCGTATGTTGTAAGGCTATTTTGAGGTTATGTTTGATGTTTAGCATGGTTTAGTGTTGGTAGCATGTTAGATCTGTGCTAGGATGTGCTAGACCGATGTTTGGGGGTAGATTGTAGAATTTGATATAATTTTGATTGTTGGTCATGCGCCCAGCATGTTGCCCATGCGCCTAAGTGTAGGCCATGCGCCTGAACAGTGGCCAGCCTTAAGTTTTGGCTAGCCTTAAGTTTTGTTCATGGGTCATATGGTAACTGCCGAGGGGGTTCACGTGGAGCAAGAGAAAGTGGCAGCCGTGCAGTCATGGCCTATTCCCACTACTGCCCGTGATGTGAGAGGATTTTTTAGGCTTACAGGTTACCATAGGAGCTTTGTGCGTGGCTATGGTGTGATTCCTCGACCTCTTACCATTCAGACAAAAAAAGACGGATTTGTGTGGTCACTTGAAGCCCTGACAGCCTTTGAACACTTGAAAACAGCCCTTACTTCAGCTTTGGTTTTAAAACTCCCTGACTTTTCGAAACCCTTTGTTGTGGAATGTGATGCCTCCTCAGAGGGGGTCGGTGCTATCCTTGGTCAAGTTGATCACCCGATAGCTTATTTTAGCAAAGGCTTTTCACTTCCTAACAAGTTTAAGTCTGCTTATGACAGGAGCTTTTGGCTTTAGTCTTTGCGGTGTAGAAATGGAGCCATTACTTATTGGGCAGACATTTGTTTGTCAAAACCAATCACTACACGCTCAAGTATTTGCTGGAACAACAAATCACCACCAATGAACAAAAACGATTGCTTTTGAAACTCATGCCTTATGATTTTTCCAACATTTACAAGGCTGGAAGTGAGGACAAATGAGCTGATGCACTATCTCGGAAGCCTTCTTCATGTGAATTGTTCAACATTGTTGTTCCATAATGTATGGACCTGCTAGACATTCAAAGCAGGCTGTTTACAGATCCATTTACTAACTGGATCCTCCAACAACTGACCTCTGACCCCACTTCTTGCCCGGGCTTTACACTAGTTGGGGAGACTCTTCTTTTTAAGGATCGTTTGGTTATTTTAGATATTCCTGCTATCTGCGACAAGCTCTTACACGAAGCTCACTCCTCACCGATCAGTGGCCATGGCTGGTTTTTAAAGGCATTAAAAAGGTGGACAACTCAATACTTTTTGCCACGACAGAAACAAGATGTACGCTTATTTGTACAACACTGTTTGGTTTGTCAATAAAGCAAATATGAGACGCTTTCTCCAGCGGGGCTTCTACAGCCCTTGCCTATTCCTAATCGGGTTTGGGAAGACATTTCCCTTGATTTCATCACCGGGCTCCCAGAATCTAATAAGGCGGATACTATTCTTGTGTTGGTCGACCGGTTAAGTAAATATGCCCACTTTATCGCAATGTCTCACCCGTTCACGGCTAAAGGAGTGGCTGCGGTTTTTTGTAAAGAAGTTGTTCTTCTACATGGAATACCGCAGTCCATTGTATCCGACAAGGATGTCATTTTTCTTAATCACTTCTGGCAGGAGTTGTTGCTGAACATAAGTACTAGTTACCACCCACAAAGTGATGGGCAAACCGAAGTAGTAAACCATTGCCTTGAAGCATATTTACACTGCTTTGCACATGAGCAGCTAACGAAGTGGAGCTCGTTCCTTGCTTGGGCAGAACACTCCTACAATACATGATATCATACCTCTGTTGGTACAACCCCTTTTCATGTTGTTTATGGGCGTGAACCACCTTCCCTTCTCCTTTATGCCCCTTATGAGACCATGAATATTGAATTGGAACAACAATTATTTGACCGCGATGACATGTTGAAGATACTTCGCATTAACTTGCGAAAAGCATAAGATCGTATGAAAAACCAAGCAGATTCTAAGAGGCGTGAGCTGTCATTTAAGGAAGGCGATAATACGTTTCTTAAAGTTCAGCCATATCGACAGCAAAGCCTAGCTAAACTTCGGTTTAAAAACTTTCTCCACGGTTCTTCGGGCCTTACTTGGTTAAAAAGCGTGTAGGTCGAATCACTTACGAGTTCGATCTTCCATCTACAGCTCGTGTTCATCCCATCTTCCATGTTCCAATGCTCAAGCCTGCACGTGGACAACCCTCTTCCACTCCTTTAACTCCGTTACCAATCACCCCAGATTAGGAAAATGACCTTCAACCCAAATCTGTTATTCAACAACGATGGTTTCGTGAAACGGGGCAGTTGGTTCTAGAGCTGTTGGTTACCCAGCATTCTTGCCCTATTGAAAAAGCTACATGGGAAAATTATGACTTATTGAAGTAGCAATTTCCTTCCTTTTAGCTTGAGGACAAGTCGTGTTTCCGAGCCGGTAGTAATAATACATTGCCACTTAAAGTTTATGCCCGGAAGAACAAACGGGTTGGGGGTCCAGGGGATCATGGGGCATCTATTGAGTAGATCCAGCTAGTATTTAATTCCTGCCTTAATCCTTTGGCAGTAGAAAAGTTCACAGAAGTGGAAAAGTTGACAGAAGATGAATAGTGGGCGGTTACAAAGACAGCCTGCAGTATTTATCTATGTTTTCCTTTTCATCTGTTATCATTCTAGTTTTTCTTCTCAAATAAACATTACTAGTATCTGTAACCGGAGAGTTGCCCCTCTCGAATTTGGCCTTTTAGTTGAAATCAACACCTTGTTTGTTCCATTTATTCCAGGTTGTATCAGAAAAACTCACTGGTACTTATCTGTTAGAATAGCTTAGTTTGTATCTAAATGCATATAGAATTTGCCTAACATTTAGTTCACTTTCCCCCTTTTATTTTTGTTAGTCTGCACTTTTTTGTTCTTACATCAGCTTTGCACTTTCTTTATCTGAATCAAGTTGCGGTAGACCACCTGATAATGTGGGCTCTTATAATTCCCAATCTTAGTTTACCAAAATCTTTTGTGATTGTGGTGATTACGATAACACATATGGCAGTTTTTTCCTGAATTGATACTCCCAGTATCTCATTGTCATGGTGACAGGGTACAACCATGGCCAATTTGTCCTTTAAAGGTACACCCTTCTCTGCAAAGGTAAGTCAATATTACAATACTGATCATCTTTAACCAACTTATTTCTTACATTTTATTTTTATTCACTTGAAATTTTTCATGGATGATCAGTTATCAAGTATGCATTAGTGGCACAAAACTATCAGCCATGCAGCTGACCTGACAACTGGATTTTGTGGCGGCTATAGCCAACTACTAAAATGTTAAGGAGCCACGAAGCTACTTTAAACTTTGCATGTGTAGAACTGAGTACAATGTATTAGATATTACGGTTTATTAATATGAGCTCACGGGGCCGATTAGCTTTATAGGGTTACTTGTGATCCCTATATTTTGTAACCTAACTATTCAATAAGATTAATAAGTTTTTTACCATCTTACATGGTATCAAAACCTTAGGGTTTTGGTTACTTTCTTTCTTTTCGTTGCGCCACCGCAAAAAATACAAACCCTAGCTATCACCAACGAGTTCAAACCCTAGATAGGCCGGTGTGTCGCCGCCGCCACTCTGTCCCATTCTTTTTGTTTCATTTCTTCTCTATTTTCTAATTTCCTGAATAAAGCTTTGTTATCGGTTGAAGATTCAAACCTAATACTTATTCTTGCGGTTCGTTCACAATCATTCCTTTGATTTGTTTATGGATTATGGATCCTAACTTGCAGCGGTCACTTTATTTATTTTTATTTTTTTATTTATCGGTGTTTTAGCAGCACCAAGAACCATGGTCCTTGGCCATCGATCTCAAGTTGCGGTTTGATTTAGTTTTTCCTTTTTTAGATCTACGGATCTTATCTATTGATCTACGGATCTAAGAGATCATTGCCTGACCGCGGTCACTGACTCGCTTTCTTTTCCTTTTTATTTATACAAATTTCATCTCATGATCTATAAATCCAAAAGACAACTGCCTGCTAGCCTCGACACATCGCTAGCGACTACGTTGCCGGTTATCAACTTATCATTCCAGAAATAAAGAATCAATGAACTATAAAGTGAACTATAAATAGCACAATCAACTAACATATGAATGACAACATCAAGCACAATATTTACTTGTTGGCAAAACTTTGAACATTCGAGTCGAACAAAGCACATTTATCTAGTTATTTTTGGTTTTTTTGTTTTCCAGTCTTAGCGTACGGTTACTTCCGCTCCAGTGCAAGGGAGTATTAGATATTAGGCTTTATTAGTATAAGCTCATAGGCCCGGTTAGATTTTTAGGGTCATCTGTGATTCCTATATATTGTAACCTAACTATTCGATAAGATTATTCAGTCTTTTACCATCTTACACAATGGAGTCGTAAGTAATGGTTCCCCGAAGGGTCGGATTCCAATTCTCTTCACCTTGCATGTATGTAGGTTCTATTTTGTTCGTGATGGGTTAAATTTCAGCTTGGATATGGTAATGGCTAACATTGCAAGTTCTATTTCGCCTAATGGGTCCTCAAATTCTCTTCACCTGGCACGTATATACGTTTTGTATATATAAAATCTAACATTGCAGATTCTATTTTGTTTAGAATGAGTCAAATTGCAACTTGCACATTGTAGCAGGTAGCTTGCAAGATTGCAGGTTGGCAGGTTGCAGTTTCTTTATTGCCTTTTACTAACTTATATAATCCTTTTATTTCATTTGCTTACTTTAGGAACTCGCTGGTCAAATGCAGACATTTTATAGATTTCAGGTGTGACACCCTATATATATCTCACATCGGCTGTGGACAGGAGAGATTCCTGATTCATAAGGAATGTCTGGTCTCTAATATCACCAACGCGTTTTGGGAGCATTGGATGTGGATGAGAGGAGAACTCCACAGTTAAGCGTGCTCAGGTGGTAGCAATCCAGGGATGGGTGACCTCCGTGGGAAGTTTTCACCCGGGCAACCAAAAACAAATTCGTGAGCCCCTCGTGGGCGAAACGGGCAATATTGGTAGTATGAGAGGCCGGGTGTTACATCAGGTATGTTAATCTGATTTCTTTATGATCCTAATCAAGGTATAAGACAAGTTATGAACATTACTTTTAGTAATGAAGATCACATAACGTGTACATTGTGTACTTTAAAATAAGAAATATGAATCTTGCAGCAATTTTGATTTAGGAAATTGTAAATTTCATCGTTCTTTCTTTGTAGTCAACTTTAAAATTTAGATTAGTTTTTATATATCCATATATATTAATATTAATATATTAATATATATCACAAGGCATCAGTTTCCATAGTGGCATAACAACAAACTGCAGATCAGAAGGTCGCTGGTCTGAACTTGGAAGCACTCTTCAGTTGCGCTGTCATTTTTGCATTTTGCATTCACATTTTTCCATCTTCTCTATGTTATAACAAAATTGTGATTAATTGTAAGAAAGGAGCCTTAAAATAAAAAGCAATCTAATTTCTCAACTTACATAGTGTTGAAGCATGGCAAATGAATCCACAGTGACTAAAATGAACCAAATTTTTAAGGCGCTTTTCATCCTTCATGTGAAGGAATGATGGTTACATCTCTTAAAATGAACCAAAACTTTTTTGACATGTTTTCTTGCACAAACTTTTACTTTAATCTTACTTTTGATTGAAATTACTTTGTTGTTTAGGGACCAAGAAGTGCAACGAGGAGTTTGAAGCTCAAAGGTGTGTTGCCGCTTTTGGTCAGATTTCACTTAATGGATGGATTCTTCTATGTTTTTTTTTTTTTTGGCAGATACCACATTTTATGGTCATTGCATATTTATGTCGTGATTATTATTTAACCAATTATTTATTTTAAAGAATAATGTTAAAACTTACTAAAGTTATGTGAGTTTTAATAAAAACTATTAGTTAATTTCTTTTTCAGGATGATGTTCGTCGCATAAAGTTCTTATTCTTATTTTTACTATCCAAAGTCTCGATTACAACTGTTAACTCCCCCCCGTAACTTCCTAAACTGATCCTTGAGGCAACAAAATACATAGATGCCATAGATATGTTTTGGCGAACTTACTACTGTAATACTTTTGTGACTTTGTGGCATACTAGTGTTTATATCAGTTACAAGTACAACACAAGTTCATGTCTAACAATCCTATCTCCACTTCATGGAAGGAATCGACATCCACCCCAAGTCTCCTTATTAAAGAAAGGGTTACAAAGAACTTTAAATCTTACGTTGGTTAACAATGCATTTGAGAACTAAGAACTTCACTGGAGCGGAGTGTGTCACCTGGTTCTCCATCCGCTCCTATAGTTCAGTTGATTAAGATTTCACCTACAATAAAAGTAGCCAATGTTTGGTTTCATTTTCTCAGTATGCAAAGGTGGATATGCTCCTACCATTAAAACATATAAATACTTTTATTAATATCTTTATTATTGATGTTTTTAATCGTGTATTGTTGTTTTTTAATGAGATTTGTAGCGCTCATGACGTTGCTAGACAATATTGATGCTACTCATAAGAAAACTAATAGATATATAATCCAATACAGTATATCATGATAATTGGTAAATTAACATAAAACAAGTCGTGTACACACACACACACCGAGGGAAGGGTTTATAAAAAAACCAATAATTATGCAAAATCAAAGAAAACTAAGGAAGCCAATGATAAAAGATTTTAACTTTTTTTAAAAAAAATTTAAAAGAGTATTAAATTATCTATTACATATATGTTGAACATGAGTACATGAGTCATGGTTGTTGCATATATGTAACACTATGAGACTCTTTGTTATGGTTATCATTTTCATCATGATGACTATTAATATTGTTCTCCTCTTTATTTTCAATCATTCACTGTATATCAAGGTATAATATCTGTATCAGGATTATATGACTATAAGTCTTTTCTCAAGCACTACTAGAGTCTATCATATTTATGCTAACACATGCATATACATCATATTTTCATCTTACTTACTTTCCACACCTTTTGATATGAGCATGATAATAGCACACTAGATCGTATATGTACTATTACATTGGTCAGGTGTAATTCTACACAAATTATGCCCATGTATTCTCATAATTACCATGTCACATCTCAGGCAATGAATTTTAGTACACGTATTCACATTTGATCACACTCACCAAGTTCACATCTGTGACAACCGGCAAATTTCAGGTCAATACCCGACCCCGACTTAGTTATAATCATACAAATTTTATATGAGTTTAAATGGAGTTCTTATTATTTAAGGTCATTTCATGCATTGCAACATTTCATGCATAACGTTTCATACATCGGTGATTCGCCATAATTACCATTTTTACACGCGGCACATCCAGCACACATGAACGTTGGTGATAATTAATATATACATACTAATAAATACTTTAAAGTGTTTCAAAGAATTTAGATTCCAAATTAAATACATTGGAAGAGTTTAAACTTATAAATAAACCTAATCTCGTAACTTGATATTTTACCCGAAACGAATCGTTTTAACGCGACTATTAGATACACGATGTATCATTAACATATCATCAATATTAAAATTTATGATATTGTATAAGCTTTTATAATATTTTGATGTATAAAAAAAATAACAAGTAAAAATATATAAATATGTAAAAATACCTATAGTACAACAAATACCATCCAAAATACCCAATACTACATAAATTGAAAACCAACCCCCTCTTGCCCCAACTTTGGTCGTTCCCCATGCCCTTCCCCCTACACTCTCTTTTCCCTTTCACCAAATCCCTACAAATATACTTTTGACTTTTGTCAAAATTGAGACTTTCCTATTTGGTGAAGCCACATTTCAAGTGATTAAAGTCATGTACTATGCATGTCACAAATAGAATGTCTCTTCCTCTCTTTGACGATTCCAAGCTTAAAAGCCCAATCAACAATTCAAACTTGATAAATTATAATAAGCAAACTTCATATTCACTTTTCATCTACACTAAACCACCATAGTTTCCCATTCCCTCCCTCTTGAAATCGTTCCACCCACCATCTTCACCATCCCACCAATTTCAAACATCTCCTTCTCAATCTAAGGTGATTTAAGTTCTATTATTGAAAACCAAGTGATTTTTGAAGCTTCTAAGCATCCTACAACAAACCCTCCATCTTTTCTTGCTTATTTTTAGTGAGAACTTCCTTTACTTGTTAATATATATGCATATATGTATCATTTCACCATGATTATTCATCTTCTAGTTCATATATAACAATATTCATCCACAAAAGTCTTTTATGTGAAAAAATGGTGTTTTTACCTACAAGAAGTTCCAAGAATAATATTTCATACAAAACATTTTAAAATGAACTAGATAATAATACTTGTCCTTAAAAAGTAAATATTCATGAATTTATGTTTGACAAAATTACTAGTTGGTGATTTCATAAAAGTCACAAGGGTTTGTTAAAACCCAAGAAATATCCCAAAAGGGTCACATTATGTTTATGGAACTTTAGATGCCTCACAAGTATCATTATAAATACTTATATCTATTCTACAAGTTATATTTATTTAATGAGTGGTAATATAAAAGTTGATTATGACTAGATGGTAAGTTGACAAAGTTTACAAGTGTGGTTAAAAATATAAACCTGAGACTTTAAATGAAAAATAATAGAGTTTATGACTTTGGATATTATGCAGCTTAAAGAGGTATTATAATGTGTAGTAGTTGACACATGACTTAAATTAAATTGACATGAGACTTAAAACATAAAATTGTGAATCTCACAATACTAGTTACTAGGTCATTTAAGAAGGTGGGTTAGGACAACTTAGCAAGTTGACTAGAATGACTAAGTATTTTATTAAAGGGAAGTTTTACTTTCTAATATAATAAAAATTACTAAATAATTTGGTGAAACCCTAATTTAATATATGTTAAAGTTCATAAGGACTAGGTAAGATAAAAGAATAATGCTACATAGTAAATAATTAAATAATTAATCTATAAACAAATATATCTATTCATCCATGGATGGTAAAATATGAAAGCTTGTGGTTTTTCTTAAATGTTAATATTTCAAATTATAGTACAAATAATATAATACAAATACTATTTTACCTAAGAAGATAATATTATTCCGAAACTTTAAATTCTATAATTTCATATGTAAGTTACAAAATTTATTTTCTAAACATTCGAGTCACGTCCCGGGTCGAGTCAAAATAATATTTAATTACCTAAACAATATGTCAATCTTAAAATACAAGGGTTTGTGTACACTTTCAAGTGAAATATAATTTATTAATATTTTCTAAGTAATATATATATTTCACAATTATCTATCTTGTGTCACCAACGGGTCGTCGAGTCAAACACTTTATTACCAAATGTGTGGATGAAATAGTTACATGCTCACATTACACGTAGGAGCAATTACTTAGACATAAGTTGCCTTGTTTGTTCTAGGGTGAACTTAGTTTGGATTTTCCCGAGCACTTGCGATACTTACAGATCTCACACCCGATCCACTTCACAGGTGAGTTTCACGGCCTCATTTTTACTTGTTTCCATTTTGGGGGAGATTACATGCAAATTACTATTTTCATGGACATAATTACTAGTCAATGATTTCACATGTTATATAAGTGGTTTACATACCGTATGAATTCCCCTTTACCGGACCGTTAATTTCTTTCCTTAAGCGAGGTAATCATGGATAGTACTATTGGGTTGACTACCCCCACCCGGGTTAATTACCCTAACCTTGACTGGATGTCTAAACGGGTGCATTATTAGCCTGTTCACCCCTATGCTTACGGTAGGCATGGGTAGGGGCAATTTATTACAGTTACAGTCTAGCTTCAGTTGCGGTGCTTATATAATTTGTAGCATTGTGTGCACAACAATCAAATCATAGAAAGGCTTGTGGTCCTTTAAACTATTTATTATTACTCAAAACCTGTGGATTCACCAATATTATGTTGACATATTTTTCATGCATGTTTTCTCAGGTAATTGATAGATACACCAAGTTAAGCTAGCATGGATCATCTCACGTTTAGGGCCAACCATGCTGTTTGGGACATTCACTTTTCGCATTTGCCATGTTTTGAAAACAATCTACTTTATTAATATTGCTTTCGCAATTTAACTCCGAGATAATTATGTATTTTAAACTTATTTGAGACGTATGTTTTACAAACCCATGTAGTGGTCGACTAGTGACTATGAAACCATGACGTTCGCACCCCGCGGAAAATCGTTATGGTTTGAGGTGTGACAGATTGGTATCAGAGCCATTGGTTACAGGGAATTAGGTTGCATCTAGTGGACCTAGACTATAACCTTGGTTCATTGCATCACCTTAGCATTTTATACATTCACGTAACTTATGATAATTGTATTGATGTGTTATCTTGTCATAGATATGTCATCCGCATCCCGACCTATCTACGTATTCGACTCTGACGAGGAGTACGAGCCCATGTCACCAGCATCGTCTGTAGGATCCACATCTGCCCCTCTGAACCCTACACACGATGATTTGACCCAGCTGACGTGATGTCGAAGTCTCACTCAAATTTAATCCAATTACTACTAAATAGATAGTGGTAAGTGGGTATCGAACACAGGGAGTTTGTGGAAAATTTGTTGATTCTATAGCCTTGTGAATTAACTACAATTAATCTAAGATGCAGAAAGAAAAATTCAAGAGTTGATTGTTTTAGTTTTAAGAACTAATTCACGTACTAATTGCAAAGCAAAATTGGATTGTTAATCAGATTATGAAAGAATGACCATGTTAGGTTCCGGTTTCCTTTAATAATTGTGCATAATTCCAACTAGAAAGAGTTACATAGACATAACTCATACATAAACATTTGTTGTGATAAAAGGGAACAAAGTACTTGGATTATATTAACGCGAGGTTGTTTCCCGATGATCAATTAATCAATATCTAACCCTAACCCTTCCGGTGATATCTCGATTGTCAACGACACCAAGAACGTACGATTTAGACTAGAATTGAAACATAAATTAACAAGCTACAAACAAACATTCATACACCATGATAAGCATAGCAAACACACCAAGGTTATCATTCTAGAAATTAAGGAAAACACACAAGAGTCATAATAGAAACCTTCACCTAAGATGATCACCGAAAGTTTAGCCGGACATGGCTTGGTGAATCATCATACCAACAAAATTAATGTTCATAAGCATCAAAGTACAAATCAAATTGTTTAGAAATGTTCCCAATCACTATCCACAGCCAAAAATCACCCACCAACTGCAGAGAAAAGTCTCCAATGATGAATGACATGAAAAGACAAATGAAAACGGTTTTAATTGGGCAGTTACGCTTTTCCTCGCTGGCTCTACCGTAATTTACGGTATACGGTACATATCGTAAATTACGGTAGACTTCAAAGTGCTACGCTGGGAAGAGACTGTCTTACGGTGGAATTCTGGGGTTTTCAGGGGCTACCGTAAATTACGGTAGCCACCGTAATTTACGGTGGACCCCTGACTTCTCTCCTTTGTTCCTTCTTTCCATCCTCGTGTGACCCGTTCTACTCCCTTCCATCCGAAGCAGCGTTTTCTCCACATTTTAAGCTCCAAACACACTTGAAACATGAGCAACTGTAGTCATCTAATTCAATACAATTACATGATCAAATGAGGGATAAACTTGTCTTTTAACACCATTAAGGGTTGTCCTATGGACCACCCATCACATCCCCACACTTAACCGTTGCTTGTCCCAAGCAACCCATTAAAACCATTTTCAAATGCATAAGCGATCAACATTAATCAAGCATAAACATGTTATCCTTTTACTAACCCTTTCTCAACACCCAAACAACACACCCCTCACTATATCTCTCATCTCGGCAACAAGCAAGCACTAGCAAATATAAGCTAGACACACAAAAGGCAAACGGGTGATTGCATAGCTATATGCTTGCACCTAAATCGGTCCTTCTCCTAACAAGTGCCAAACATGAATGCAAATCAAAGGGGCTTTAAGGTCGTAACGTGGCTAGGCATACGGGTAGGAAATGGAATATATATGTAGTAGCGAAAGACTTTACCCGGTCTTTTTATTACATACTGAGCAAACAAAACATAAGCAACAATATACAACTAACTCATACATCATCATTTTTTTTCTCTTTTTTTTCATTTTTCATTGCTTTTTCACTTTTTTCATTTTCTTTTCTCTCTTTTTTTTCATATCAACCAAACATAACATAAATAAACATAACTAGAACAAACTACTAACACTACAAGACCGGTTCAAATCAGGTAATTTTTGGGGAACTAGGTATAGGTTAACTAATGATTGGCTTTAGGCTCAAAATGGGCAACTATGAGTCCAAACCCCTACCCCTCTCACTACCAAGCTCATATATATAACTTATGAGGTCCAACCCCCCAAATCCCACACTCGCACACACTATGACGAGGCTACCTAAATGCCCTTATCCTTTCTACATTCATGTTCAACTAAGGAATCGAACCATATTCAAACACAAGTTCTAATGCACCCCCACCCGTTGCCACTCTCATCAAAGACAAGCATTATTTATATACAAGTGTGGCTTCAACTCTCACCAAGAACAAAAGGGTATTAAGGGTTGCCGGTGTGTCACTCGGGGTTAGTCCAAAGTGTTCAAATTCTCACAATGTTTCGCTTGATTTAAAAAGTTTCAAAAACCTCAAAATTTTCCCCGCATCCCCACACTTGGGATACATTGACCCCAATGTATGGTTTTGGGAGGAATTGATCACTAAACCATTCCACATCAACCAAAAGCTCAAAATCTAAAACCCCAACTTTCTTTTGATCTTTTTCATTTTATATTTTTTATATTTTTTCTTTTCTTTAAAAACACAAACACAACCAACTCGCACAACCCAACACATCAAACATCTAAATACCACCCATCAACCAACCGCTCAACCATAAACAAAAACACAAACACTATACAAAAATGTACAAGGTAGATTCAAACACAACCTGGTTAATAGTACGACGGCTGGGGGGGGGCAAAGATGGAAGTGAACACATCCGAGAACCCTCCAAAATGAAATGCACTTTGGTCGCTTGAGCCGCCTTGATCACTCGACCCTCCAGCATGGTGATACGTCATTGGATCGCCATATGTTTGATGTGGGTCCACCTATCGAGAGTGATGGATAGGTGGGGCCGGTTGATAACTACTCCCATCATAAGGCGGTTGGGATGCATAGTCGACAATGGGTGAATCGGCTACCACCGGATGACCCGCCATCCAAGCATTGTATCCCCGTTGGATCCGATGATCCTTATACCGGTCATTGATCTCTTGCTGAAAGGTGAACGCATGTGATCTGTTCCATGCTTCTTGCCTTTCAAAACCTTGCCTCATCTCCCTCTCATTACTCGCCCCCATTCGGGTATAATGATCATATTGGACTTGTGATGAATTTGTCCAACAATCATACCCCTCGGGGCGTTCTCTCCTAATCACCTCCATCATTGATCCGTGGTGGGCCCAATTTGGGTCAAAATCTTGAGTGGAGTAATCAAACCCAAAACTCCATGGCCCACTCGGCCTAGGTTCACCTGCTTCTGTCTCTACCACAAATGTATCATCATGGTAATCTTCATCTCCGCTTTCAACCTCATCATCGCTCTCCGACTCATCAGCCTCCCCCGGTCCCAACACCCTAGAGTCTACCTTCAAACCCCTTAATCTTTTGCCCTCACTTTTTAACTTGTGGTACCTTTCTGAAGAATCATATTTCCAACCGACTCCCAGCCTCTTGATGTCAAATGGCTTAAACTTCTTATATGACCCTTTATCATCATCACCGATTGCCCCGTACAACTTTAACAAGGCGGTAATCAACCGACAGTGCGGAATTATCTTCCGATCTATGCTGTTTCTGCTTATCCAAATATTATTCAACACCAAATAACAGTATGGAACTAGTGGTGCACCGTTCAACAACATATACAAAGTCGGCACCTCCGGATCCCTAACTTCCACTTTGTCACCCCGACGGGGAATGACATTATGCAAACAGAGCATAAGCAGGAGTTTTGCTTCATTCTTCAGATATCTCTGGTAAACTTTTCCAACCGTAGTACCGGGGAAAAACAGAAAATTTAACATGTTGTTCCATTGAGGGTGCTTGTCGGGCTCAAAATATAAGTCTGCTAGGCTTGGGAAAATGTATTGATTTATTGGCTTGCTATCAAACTTAACCACTCTTCTCAAGGTTTTGAAGCTCATTTTTACATGAATTCCATTGACTTGGCCAACCAATCTCATCTTTGAAGGGTGATTGAATGGAGGACATTGAAGAGAGGCTACCCATTGTTGTATCTCCTGGTCATATAGATTCTCCCCCTCCTTATCATAGCACCTTAACGCAGCTTCCCATCCCAAAGCCTTGAACTTATCAACAATCCCAAATGGACTGAATTCCTTCTCTTTAACCTCTTTCTCACAAATAAACGCTTCTTTCCGATGAGATAACTTGTTTATCGATAATTGAAAAGATCAGCACGCCATTCTTCCGGTTGCTCTATCAAAAAACCGGTTTTCCACTGTGGTTTCGGCCCCCTCGGTGGTTGTTGTTGTTCTTTGTCTACATCAGCTTGTAGTACCAACCGTCTCTTCCGAGGGCCAGCGGGATCTCTAGATGGCCCAACGCGTTCTTTCCCTTTTCTTACCATTCCTAAAATCACAACACGAACGCACACAAATTCAAGTCAAAACCCTTGTCAACCCCGAAACATCCCCACACTTGCTTGAAACTATGGTTGAAGATGTAAATTAAACATGGTATTCATCTTTTTGCAAAAATTTTGACATAATCTAATTATGTGAACAAAAATGTGTCTAACATCATGTTTAAAACAAACAACTTAGCATCTACAACCATAACCCAACAAACTCATCAAGTTCATACCTTTCTAACATTACAAGCAAGTGTGTAAGCAAAAACAAACATGAAAACTTACAAATCTGCAATGTACTTCCAAAATGAGTGAGAAATTACATACCTTGAACTTAGAGAAGATGAGAATGCAAAGAACTTCAATCAAAACCAAAACCCACAAAACCCAAAAAATTTCGGATCCTTAATGTCCAAAATCGAAAGCCATAACGTGGTTTTCTTCCAATTATAAGCCCAAAATCAGATTCCTTATGAAATTTTAGTCAAGTTAGACCCAAAAATCAAAGGATTTGGTTAAGATTTGTGGAGGTATTGAAGGTTTGAGATTAGGGTTTATGGTTGAGAAGAATTGGAGAAGGAAGAAGAAAGAATATGGTGAAAAAGGGTGTAGTCCCGTATGTGGTTGTTATTGTGTGTTTCTTTTCATTTTTTTTACATGACCCGGTCCCGCTGTTACCGGGTCAACCATAAGCTACGGTCCCACCGTAAGCTACGGTGGATCGGGTAACAATTGTTCATTGTCACACCCCAACCTTAACGGCGGAAACGTCGAGATGTGAGGGTTAAGATTGTTCATGCCACACAACGCTATTTCAAAGTGTCAATATTATTAATTTTCAAGGTTCAAAACATACATTGAGAATAAAACATAAGATTCAAGCAACCATAAATACAAAAGATACCCTAACTTCATGTCACAATATAAGTCATTTTATTATTCTAGGTCCAATCCTAGATGTGATCAAGTCTTCAAGAGCACTTAAGCGGTAACAAGTCCTGAAACATGTTAAAACTAAAAGGTCAACATAAAGTTGGTGAGTTTCCATAGTTTGGCATACATAATTATAAATCAAAATATGGCAATTCATGTCATAGGTTATTGAATAAAGTAGCTAAAGATGGATGAACAAGTGTAACAATCAAACCTTGACAGATTACAAGATTGCAAGATTAAACGATTAGCTAAGTGTACTTGGTTTTGCACCAAGCAGGCTTGTCAGGCCCATAGATCTATGACGTCACCAGGCTAGTAATAGTTAATGATTGTTCATATCCTAAGTCATCACATGATAATTACAAGAGTTCAAATAACCACGACAAATAAGATGAATTGCCCAAGTGTTTACAAGATTCAAACGGGTTTACAAGTGCATTTATCATAAGATTAACATGTTTCACCCCAAAAGTGTGAAAATATATAAAAGGGTATGGAAAACTCACATGAATAATGAAGATGACAAATAAGAAGCCTTGTGTATAATGTCGATGATTCGTTAACGTTCAACCTAAATAATACGTCGTTTTAAGTTAATCATGGTGATTATAGGGATATATTTATAAACTATTTAGTCCATGATTAAATAGATGCCATTTATCATTATATTGGTATTTAAATGATTTAAATAAAGATTTAATGATAGTCACTTATTAATAAAAGTTAGACTTTTATTATCAAATGATTATTATTTACTAGTTAAATAAAATTGTAATTTATAGATTTAGATAGTTATATTAGTTGGAATTAGTGTACATTTTAAACATATACATATATAAAATAAATATAAGTAAATTGTAACTTCATTTTGTCATAATAAAGGATTTATTCAAATAAATTTACTAAGAACTGAATGGAAGTCATTACTATAAACAATGAAGGGTATTTTGTATATTTTTTTTTTATAATTGTTGAAATAAGAAAAAAAATAAGAATTTCTTAATTAAATTTCTAAAAAAATATTTTATTTAACTTTCTGTTTAAAAGGATTTTGATATAATTGTTAATAATATTTACATATTTTCTGAATTGTTAATATTAATAATAAAAAAAAAACCTATTTTAAAAATAATGGCAGGGACTCTGGTTCGAACCCGGGTCCCTTGCCAAGACAAACAATGACCAAACCGCTGGGCCAAAGCCCCCGTTGTGTTAAATTCCAGCAAGGATTGCTTAAAAACTGATTTTCAGAAAGACCCCAATCCACACGAACCCTAGTTTCCAATTCCGATCAAATTGAAGCTCGATTCGGTGATGAAAATGCAATGAACCATGGGGCTTTTGTTCCCCATGTAAAATCGAGTTGATTCGTGCACCCAATTTACCTGATTCGAAGTTGGACGAGTTGAAACAGTTTAAAACTATGTTGCGACTAGCTAGCTTCGATTCGAGTGGTAAATGTTGATGATAATCAAATCCACTGTACCCGAAGCTTCTAATGTTGATTAAGATCGAAAGCCCTATGTCAATTTTAGTCTGTGAGACTCGGAAGTCGGAGTTTGATTAGGTTGCAGGTTTATTGATGTCGTGAGTGTGTTTTTAGTGATTAAGTGGATTTCAGGTGAAATTAAAGGTGTTTTAAGCTTAGAAACACTCTTAGAATGATTATTACACATTTAATTGTACTTGAATGTGCCGGTTTCGAGCCGTTATGATCCAGGATTGAAATAGCTTTGGTTTCGGTTGAAAATGGTGAAACCGATGCTTAAATTCGAATTAACTTCGAGATAGGGTTCGAAACCGATGAATGATTGTAATGAGGTGGTTTATTGGGGTTTTAGTAGAGGGAAATTTCAGTTGGGTGTTGGCCGGAGCTTGGCCGGATTCTTGACCGGAAATAGGGCCGACGGGGAGGGAAATGGTTTGGGTTTTTGATTTAAAAGTTACACTTTGGACCCTGTAGTTTATAATTTGATCAATTACATTCCAAAGTTAATACTTTAGTTAAAAGAAATATTACAGTTTGGTCCCTGCAGTTTTTAACTTAATATTTTATGTACAAAACATTTAATTACAAGTTTAAAATATTAACCTTATTTTCTTTTTACTTATTTTCAAGATCCAACACTTATTAAGATTATTTACAATTTTTAGTATTATTATTTTGTCATTTTATTATTATTTTTATTATTATAATTATCATTAATTATTGAATTATTTAACTATAACGATCTCAAGTAATTACAAATAAGTTCTCGTACTTGCATTAATATCAAAACAAATTATTACAAGAGGTAACGATGTTAAACAAATGTTAAAAAATACGAGAAGTCACAGTCTCCCCAACTTTAAGAAATTTCGTCCTGAAATTTAATTTTAAGGAACATATGATAAAAAGTAAGGATACTTGAATTTCACTTGGTCTTCACGTCCCCATACGAACTTTTAGGACACGTTAAGAATTCTAACGAACTATGATTGATGTTCAGTTACGGGTGAGTTACTTCATTTTGCGGATTATAAAATTTTCACAGGTTTCTTGACAAGATGCATGCAATTTGAACTCCTCCAGTAGGATGCGATAGTTATCATTGATCAGAATTTTTTTTTTTTTTTTTTTTTTTTTTTTTTTTTTTGAGATTAGACACATGAAGTGATGGATAACCAATGCTGAGCTCTTAGGGCAGTTTAAGCTTATAAGTCACTTTCTCAATATGCTCAAGCATTTTGACTGAACTTACATAATGAGATGACATCTTGATGCTGATGGAAAGACCTGTAATTGTATGAAAGTTTGATCTTACGGAAAAAAAAAATTGGGAATCCCAAGAGCTAATAAATAAAATGACACAAGCTCAACGCATATCTTGAGAGGTTGTATCGTTCTTTCAACTTTGGTTTGCGAATGATGAATTATACTAAGATTGTCTTGTGTTTTCGACGACGATTTAAGTAGACCATCACGATCAAAGATTTTTAAGACAACCACGGTGGCTGACTATTTCGTTGATGTAGATACGAGTTAATTTTACGCTCGATATTCCACAAGAGTCGATATGAAACGCGCCTATTAGTAATCCGATCAACGATGAAACAAATATTATTATGATAACTAAAAATAAGAGGCAAATTGGTGATGAACTCCATGGATAAATGTTTCCTTTTCCAGACAGAAATTTCAAGTTTAAACAAATGATTTAGAGGGATGCTGATATTTGGCTTTGACTTTTGAACAGGTGGGACACTGGGACACATACCAAACTATGTCTTCTTTTCCTTTATGTCAAACCAAAAATTCGTGAACCTTTTTATTTGCATCAGGAATGAATGTAATAAAGAGTTTTGTAATTCTCAATCATGATAGAGATTTAGAGATTAACAAGATTAGGAATTTAAAGACGATCCAAGGAGTGACGTAAACAATAGGAATTGCAAAGGATGAAACGAAGATGTCGTTCATTATCGGATTAACAATTTGAATAATTCAGGATATTGCCGATAAAGACAATCACAAATAAATTTTCAAGTATGGCTTGCACACGCGGTTCATCAAACCCATGAACACACCGAAATAAAGGTACAACCAGAAAGGCATAACATAAATTCTCAATGACTTTATCTTGTACAAAAGATTGTTTTAGGAGTGTTATCATTGTGCAATTAAGTTTTGATGATAACCCGAAAGAAGATCGATAAGTAATAAAAGGTTCCATAAAGCTAGATCAAACGTCAAATTGAAACATAAAGACGTGGGAAAAAAATCGATTAAGATTTAAATGTTCCAGGCTTGGAACTAAGATTAATCTAAAGTAGTCAGGACTTCTTTTGAGTTCAGGAATCATGCTTTGGCTTGATAGGTTGGAACACTATCATCGATAAATCAGGTAACGGTGTTCACCCTTCAAGTTAGTACATGTTTCTTGTCAATTGAAGTCTTAAAACCTGGGTAAGATTGAAATCAAGAAAGGGGAATAGTCACCAAGGTGTGGATATCACCCCTAGCTTGGTGGTGTATTTCTCAAAACATGACTCATGACTACCAAAAAGAGAGCTTGATCCTAACTCATTGTTAAGGATCCACAGGAATAAGATGAGGTAAGTTACCATTAAGGTAAGGAAAATCACTCCTATCTTAACCGTGAAATTTTTGTAAAAACAAAATATAGCAAATTGAAAGTCTTCATCAAAGCACAGAATTCACTCCTACTTTGATGAGGTCGTTTCATTTGAGGAAATACAAATCCATAAAATTTGGATGGGTGAAATTATCATCAAGGTATGGAATTCACGCCTATCTTGATGATTGAATTTTGTAATAATAAGAAAAATAATCGAGAATTGAAATTTGTCACCAAAGTACGGGATTCACTCCTATTTTGGTGAGGTCATTTCATTCGTGAAATACAAGTTTATGAGAAAAATGAGTGAAATTTGTCCTCAAGATAAGGAAATCATCCCTATCCAGAGGATGAAATTTCATAAAAACAAACAAACAATAGAAAATTTTGAAACCATCATCTAGGTACGAAATTCACCCCTATTTTAATGAGGTAATTCCATTGGTAAAATACGAATTCATAAGAACAAGAAGAAGGAAATGGTCATCAAGATAAGGGATTCACTCCTGTCTTGATGAGGTAGTTTTCTTTAGGAGATTCGAGTGTTCTTAGTCATAAGTTGACTTGCAACCTCTTGCATTTCCGACGGTGCAAAATGGTTAAAAGATTTTATCACACAATATTATTACAAAGCTAGACTTAGCAAACGAAAAGAAAAAAAAATTGGTTAGAAACTCTAGAGAACGTCAATGTAACATTAGCAGGATAAAGAAGATCATGCTTGCTAGGATTAAGGTTACAGTTCAGAATAACTGAATCAATTGTGATAGGTTTTCAAAGCTTGAATGGTTTAAATCTAGAAAACAAAATCAATGACAAAAACGCTTCAAAACAACCATGAGATGCTCCAAATGTAAACGTTCGTTTCGCAAACCAAAGGGAATACGTTGACTTCTCAAAGTGTTAGGTCAACCACAACTTTATTGAAGATATGCATACCTATAAGCGGACACTCACCTCATGGGTTCCCAAGTAAGGTAAACAGACCCATCGGTCGAATTGGACCAATATGGATACCTTGCCTTGACAAAACATCCCTAGATACAGGTATCCCAATTTTGCAGCATTGCATGAATTCAGTTATGGGACACACTTTAAGGAGATTTGAAAACCATAAGTAACAATTTAAAATTTTGAAAAACCATTGATTTAGGCACACAATGCCTTTAAATATATATTAAGATTTATATACGCACTGATCAAGGTATAGAGATAGTCACATGAGGCACATAACGTATAATAATGTTTAAACATAGGAATTAAGGAGTAAAACGAGTTCAATAATAACGAGAACATTCTATAAGATCGAAATAAAGAAAATATTGGAATTCGGTAATAAACCAGTTTAAGAAATCAAGAATTTTTTTATATTTATAAATATAACCAAGATGGTTCCAATTGGTACCACATAGCCAATAGGAACATGGACACGTCGAGGTGACTTAATCCCAATTACCTTGAGGAATATGTGTATGTCGACCATAATTTAGCACTCATCCTGAAAATCCTCAGGTAAGCATAACAGGTCTCGAAATGAGATTTATACGAAATACTTGCCTTAGCCCGAGGGCCTTTTGCCAGGAAATCCAGAATACAGGTGTTTATGTGTCATACACTTCCCTAAGGCTATTAGAATTAAAACCTCGATGAGATTTTTTTTCAAGATTTAGAAATATCATCTAAGGAATTTTATCCACTCGATAAGAGGCATCGAATTCCACACGTAGTCGAGAATAAGTTTTAGGAAAGATTAGATTCGGTAGAACTTAAAGGCATAAGAAGAGGATTAGGAAGTTGGGGTATACAAGGTTCAAGTCATAATCCTAAGGCACCATTTTCTAAATAAAGGCAAATAGCACATAAGGGGTTCATAATGTAGCATGTAACATCATGTAGCATGTAAATAGATAACCTTACAAGATGAGGCAAAGTTTTCATAAAAGGGTCCCTATGTTAACCATAGTCTAGGTCATCATTTCTAATAACCTAGATCCCTATAGTTATGGGCTCTGATACCAATCTGTCACACCCTAACCTTAACGGCGGAAACGTTGAGATGTGAGGGTTAAGATTGTTCATGCCACACAACGCTATTTCAAAGTGTCAATATTATTAATTTTCAAGGTTCATAACATACATTGAGAATAAAACATAAGATTCAAGCAACCATAAATACAAAAGATACCCTAACGTCATGTGACAATATAAGTCATTTTATTATTCTAGGTCCAAGCCTAGATGTGATCAAGTCTTCAAGAGCACTTAAGCGGTAACAAGTCCTGAAACATGTTAAAAATAAAAGGTCAACATAAAGTTGGTGAGTTTCCATAGTTTGGCATACATAAGTATAAATCAAAATGTGGCAATTCATGTCATAGGTTATTGAATAAAGTAACTAAAGATGGATGAACAAGTGTAACAATCAAACCTTGACAGATTACAAGATTACAAGATTACAAGATTAAACAATTAGCTAAGTGTTCTTGGTTTTGCACCAAGCAGGCTTGTTAGGCCCATAGATCTATGACGTCGCCAGGCTAGCAATAGTTAATGATTGTACATATCCTTAGTCATCACATGATAATTACAAGAGTTCAAATAACCACGACAAATAAGATGAATTGCCCAAGTGTTTACAAGATTCAAACGGGTTTACAAGTGCATTTATCATAAGATTAACATGTTTCACCCTAAAAGTGTGAAAATATATAAAAGGAGTATGGAAAACTCACATGAATAATGAAGATGACAAATAAGAAGCCTTGTATTTAATGCCGAGGATTCGTTAACGTTCAACCTAAATAATACGTCGTTTTAAGTTAATCATGGTGATTATAGGGATATATTTATAAACTATTTAGTCCATGATTAAATAGATGCCATTTATCATTATGTTGGTATTTAAATGATTTAAATAAAGATTTTAATGATAGTCACTTATTAATAAAAGTTAGACTTTTATTATCAAATGGTTATTATTTACTAGTTAAATAAAATAGTAATTTATAGATTTAGATAGTTATATTAGTAAATAAATATAAATAAATTGTAACTTCATTTTGTCATAATAAAAGATTTATTCAAATAATTTTACTAAGAATTGAATGGAAGTCATTACTATAAACAATGAAGGGTATTTTGTACAATTTTTTTTTATAATTGTTGAAATAAGAAAAAAAATAAGAATTTCTTAATTAAATTTCTAAGAAAATATTTTATTTAACTTTCTGTTTAAAAGGATTTTAATATAATTGTTAATAATATTTACATATTTTTTGAATTTTTAATATTAATAATAAAAAAACCTATTTTAAAAATAATGGTAGGGACTCGGGTTCGAACCCGGGTCCCTTGCCAAGACAAACAATGACCAAACCGCTGGGCCAAAGCCCCGGTTGTGTTAGATTCCAGCAAAGATTGCTTAAAAACTGATTTTCAGAAAGACCCCAATTCACACGAACCCTAGTTTCCAATTCCGATCAAATTGAAGTTCGATTAGGTGATGAAAATGCAATTAACCATGGGGCTTTTATTCCCCATGTAAAATCGAGTTTATTCGTGCACCCAATTTACCTGATTCGAAGTTGGACGAGTTGAAACAGTTGAAAACTATGTCGCGACTAGCTAGCTTCGATTCGAGTGGTAAATGTTGATGATAATCAAATCCACTGTACCCGAAGCTTCTAATGTTGATTAAGATCGAAAGCCCTCTGTCAATTTTAGTCTGTGAGACTCGGAAGTTGGAGTTTGATTAGGTTGCAGGTTTATCGATGTCGAGAGTGTGTTTTTAGTGATTAAGTGGATTTCGGGTGAAATTAAAGGTGTTTTAAGCTTAGAAACACTCTTAGAATGATTATTACACATTTAATTGTACTTGAATGTGCCGGTTTCGAGCCGTTATGGTCCAGGATTGAAATAGCTTTGGTTTCGGTTGAAAATGGTGAAACCGATGCTTAAATTCTAATTAACTTCGAGATAGGGTTCGAAACCGATGAATGATTGTAATGAGGTGGTTTATTGGGGTTTTAGTAGAGGGAAATTTCAGTTGGGTGTTGGACGGAGCTTGGCCGGATTCTTGGCCGGAAATAGGGCCGATAGGGAGGGAAATGGTTTGGGGTTTTTGATTTAAAAGTTACACTTTGGACCCTGTAGTTTATAATTTCATCAATTACATTCCAAAGTTAATACTTTAGTTAAAAGAAATATTACAGTTTGGTCCCTGCAGTTTTTAACTTAATATTTTATGTACAAAACATTTAATTACAAGTTTAAAATATTAACCTTATTTTCTTTTTACTTATTTTCAAGATCCAACACTTATTAAGATTATTTACAATTTTTAGTATTATTATTTTGTCATTTTATTATTATTTTTATTATTATAAGTATCATTAATTATTGAATTATTTAACTATAACGATCTCAAGGAATTACAAATAAGTGCTCGTACTTTCATTAATATCAAAAAAAATTCTTACAAGAGGTAACGACGTTAAACAAACGTTAAAAAATACGAGAGGTCACATTCACCTTATTCCAGTTTCGAGTCACCGTAAGATACTCATTTTTCCCAGGTCCACCGTAAGCTACGGTGGCACCTGGGATTTAATTAATTTTAATAATTTTTTTTTTCTTTCACAAAAACATGGAAAAAAAATTACCCTACCCCCTCGAAAAACCCGTGTTGTCCTCAATACGATGTTAGGGCCATTCATACGAACATCCCCACACTTGTTTCGAACACAAGTTTCAAACGTATAAGGTAAATGTGTAAAACAAAATCAAAACAAAACAAACTAGCTACTTATGTACAAAAAGCAAACCTGGGCCTCTCATGCTTGTTCCTCATCCACTGGTTGGAGGATATAGCCCACCTTGTCGAGCTCGAGGTTGTTGATGTCATTCCCTTCCAAATACGGCTTGAGCCTGCGCCCGTTTACCATTTGCTTCGTGTTGGATTGCATATCTTGAATGTCTACATCCCCGAGTTGACCTACTCGCGTAATCACATATGGACCCATCCATTTGCTCTTTAACTTGCCCGCAAATAACTTCAACCGCGAATTGTACAACCATACTTTTTGACCCACTTCAAAAGTTCTCTTCCTTATCTTTGCATCGTGAACCTTCTTTAGCTTGTCTTTGTACGCCGATGCACATTCATATGCCTCATCTCGTATCTCTTCAATCTCGCTCAATTGGAGTTTCTAAATTCGACCCGCGTCATCATAATCCGCATTCACCGTCTTAATCGCCCAATGTGCCCGATGTGCTAACTCCATTGGTAAATTACATCCTTTCCCATACAACAACCGATAAGGAGTTGTACCAATAGGAGTTTTATAGGCCGTCCTATACGCCCATAACGCATCATCCAACTTACTTGACCAATCTTTTCTATCCGTCCGCACGTCTTCATTAGAATTTCTTTGATTTGGCGATTGGACACTTCGACTTGTCCACTTGTTTGCGGATGGTATGGTGTAGCAAGGCGGTGGTTCACATTATACCGCTTCAACAATTTTCCAAAATTGAAAATTTTAAAATGCGAACCACCATCGCTAATTATGACCCGCGGGAACCCAAATCGAGCAAATATGTTAGATTGGACAAACTTACATACCACGGAATAATCGTTGGTTCTTGTTGCAATTGCTTCGATCCACTTCGACACGTAGTCCACCGCAACCAATATATATAAGAACCCGTTCGACTTTAGAAAAGGACCCATGAAATCTATTCCCCATACATCAAATACCTCAACCACCAAAATTGGTTGTAAAGGCATTTCGTCCCTCTTTGAGATGCTTCCCACTTTCTGACAATTTAAACAATTTCGGGCATGATCAACCGCATCCTTGAAAATTGTAGGCCAATAAAACCCACATGTAAGAACTCAATGACACCCGTCTTGTGGCCACTAAAATGGCCGCCACATGCCAATGAGTGAGCATGGGTCAAAATCTCCAATACCTCTGACTCGGGAACACATCTTCGTATCACTTGATCTGGCCCAATCTTGAAGAGATCCGGTTCATCCCATATGTATTGTTTGACTTGGACCGTAAATTGTTGTTTTCTTTTCTTGGTCCAATGGCTTGGGATTGCACCAGTGGCTAAATAGTTGACATAATGAGCATACCACGGTGCGGTCGACATGGCTAAAAGTTGCTCATCGGGGAACCGTTCATTAATTTCATTCGGATCGTCAATGCCTTCCAATGGAATCCGGGACAAGTGATCCGCCACAACATTTTCACAACCCTTCTTGTCTCGAATTTCTAAATCAAATTCTTGTAGCAAAAGCACCCAACGAATCAATCGGGGCTTAACATCTTTCTACTCCATCAAATATCGAACCGCACTATGGTTCGGATAAACGATCACCTTGCTCCCCCAAATGTAAGATCGAAACTTGTCCAAAGCATACACCACCGCTAATAATGACCACCGGCTTCTTGTCAACTCTTTGACCCAAAACCACTCCAATGGTTGTATCGCTAGCATCACACATAATTTCAAACGGCTTTGACCAATTCCGTGGTTGCAAGATGGGGGCCTTCACCAACTGTTCCTTCAACACATTAAACGCTTGCAAACATTCGTTAGTAAAATCAAAAGGGGCATCTTTTAATAACAAATTACATAAAGGTTTTGTAATAACACTAAAACCCTTAATAAATCGTCGGTAAATCCCGCGTGCCCCAAAAATGACCTTACCCCCTTAACATTCTTTGGTGGAGGCAATGATGATATTACCCGAATTTTTGCCTTATCCACCTCCATCCCCCGGTCCGATATAACATGCCCCAACACAATACCCTCTTGGACCATAAAGTGACTTTTTTCCCAACTCAACACCAAATTTGTCTCAACACATCTTTTTAAAACTTTTTCTAACTCGTTCAGACAAGAATCAAAATTTGGGCCAAAAATGGAAAAATCGTCCATAAATACCTCAAACGATTCCCCAACCATGTCCGAGAAAATACTCATCATACATCGTTGGAAAGTACCCGGGGCATTACACAATCCGAATGGCATTCGCCGAAAGGCAAAAGTGCCATATGGACAAGTAAAAGTGGTCTTGTGTTGGTCATCCGGATGGATTGCAATTTGATTATACCCCGAATACCCATCTAAAAAACAATAGTATTTTTGACCCGATAGTTTTTCTATAATTTGGTCAATGAAAGTTAATGGAAAGTGGTCCTTAGATGTTGCGGCATTAAGTTTTCGGTAATCAATACAAACTCGCCACCCAGTGACCGGCCGGGTTGCGATTTGTTCACCATTTTCATCTTTAACTACTTGAATGCCGTCCTTTTTAGGTACCACTTGAGTAGGACTTACCAAAATACTTTCCCAAATAGGATATATAATACCTGCATCCAACCATTTGAGTACCTTTTTCTTTACCACTTCTCTCAAATTCGGGTTCAACCTTCTTTGGGCCTCTCGGGTTGGTTTGACATCTTCGGTAGTGATGATATTGTGCATCACAATTTATGGACTAATTCCTTTTAAGTCAGCAATCGTCCACCCAATAGCCTCCTTATTTGCTTTCAACACTTTTAATAATGCTTGCTCTTGAGCCATCTCCAAATTAGAGGCAATAATGACCGTTAAAGTGTCATTACCCCTTAAAAATGCATACTTCAAGTGGCTTGGCAAGTCTTTCAATTCCAACGTTGGCTGCTCATCCAATGATGGCTTTGTACCCGAATTAATCTCCACCGGCAAGCTCTCGAACCGATGGGTCCATGGCGGTCGACCCTCTTTAAGTGCCATAGCATCTTGCTCTTTCTCCTCAACCCTTAATACATAATCATGTACCTGTTTAGAGAAATCACAAACAAACACTTCCAAAACATCTTCATCATACTCATGCGGATTGCATCCGTCAACTAAATCTGCCATAAAACACTCATCACCACCACAAGAATTAGAACCGTTAGTAAAAACATTCAATCTCATTTTCCGGATCCCGAATGACATGTCAACTGTACCATATTGACAGTCAATAATAGCATGGGCGGTGTTCAAAAATGGTCGACCCAAAATGACATTTTGTTGTTAAGTTGGGTCAACCGATGAGTAGTCTAGGACCAAAAAATCAACTGGGTAATTTCTACCTTAACTATTACATCCCGCACAATTCCATGAGGAAGCTTATGAGACAAATCAGCTAAAACAACCGTTGTCTCAACCCGTTTAAGTGGACCAAAATCATATTGGTCATATAAGCCCCCCGGTAAAATGCTTACTCCGGCCCCAAGATCTAATAATGCCCTCGACATTTGAAAAACACCAACTTGAATATTTATTAAGGGCGCTCCCGAATCTTGGAGTTTAGGAGGAAGAACTCCATTCAAAATTGCACTCACTCTTTCAGTCAAGTCAACCCGCTTAGGCACTTTTTGTTGCCTCTTTTGTGTACACAATTCTTTTAAAAACTTCGCATAAGTTGGTACTTGTTTGATTGCTTCAAGGAGAGGAATATTTACTTTTACTTGTTTAAAAATCTCCCAAATCTCTTCTTTTTGAGGACCCCGTTTTGAAATGAAATTCTTTTTACCCGGATCTAATAAAGCCGAAGGAAATGGGACTTGACTAGAACTCCCTTCCTCATTTTTATCTTTTATTTCTTCATTAATCATGGGTTTTTCAAAATTGGTTTTTCCAGAAATATTTTTAGGTGTTTCATTTTCATTCTCACTTTCTTGACCCGTTATGTCTTCAACCACCCCGTCAACCAAATCCGGTGAAGGTTTGGTTTTATACTCTTTACCACTCCTCAATGCACTAACATTATTAACATTAACATTATTATGAGATGAACTATGAGAAGGGTTTACCTTAGTGTCGCTTGGCAATTGACCTTTACCTTTCTTTAGATCCGCCACTTCGGTTGCGTTGGGTGGACAAAAGAGTGGATGGCTTTATCCCGGACTTTATCTTTTTGCATGCGAACTTCATCAAGTTGATTCCTCCTTTGCATGTCTTGTTGCATTGCCTTTAGCATCTCCATGACTTCATTCCCGCTTGAAGTGGCTTGACCCGAAGACCCACCAAGCTCTTGACCCGTTTGATATTGCCTTTGGAACCCTTGATTGTTCCCACCTCGATAAGCACCTTGATTATTAAATGGTTGACGCGGAACAAAGTTATTTTGATTTCCTTGAAAGTTCGGGTTAGCTTGATTAGCCGGGTTCCCGTACCGAAAGTTTGGTTGGTTTCGCAACCCGGGATGGTATGTATTTGAATTCATGTTATAATTTCTACCACCCCCGCCTTGGCCTTGTAATGCATTCACCTCATAATATTGTTCACCACCACTTTGGCATTTTTCAGCTGCATGGCCTAATTCATTGCAAATTGCACACACATTGTACACTTGATTGGTGGTTTGCACTTCCCCATCTTCTACCGCATGCACCGATGCTCTTTGAGTAATCACATGTCTTGCCTTCCGGGCAGATTGGGCTTTTCTTTTCGATGTGACCGACATTTGTTCTAAAAAGGCCCAATCCTCCTCTTCATAATTAGTGCCAAAAGTGCCATTTGTAATTGACATCAATTGGTTAGCACTTTCATCCGTCAATCCCTCATGAAAAGCATTCAAAAGTTCCCAAAGAACAATTCCATGATGAGGGCAGTTCTTTATCATCATGTTAAACTGCTCGAAGGCTTCATGGAACATTTCTTCGGATTGTTGTTGGAAACTTCTTAAACTTCTCCTTGCATCATTTGTCTTTTGAGCCGTGAAAAACTCTTCTAAGAACCTTTGTTGCATTTCAGCCCAAGTGTAGATTGATGCGGATGGCAAAATGTAGAACCATCTCTTAGCTTTATCTTCCAATGAAAATTGAAACAACACCAACTTTACATCATTTGAAGTAAACCATTAACCCCCAATTTTGTTACAAATTGAATCATAAGCCTCAAGGTGGAAGTAAGGTTCTTCAGTGGACAACCCCTTGAATTTCAGTAAACTTTGCAAGGAATTGGTCCTTACCTCAGATGTTCTCCCTTGTTGATTTTGCGGAATTACGACGGGAGATGGGTTCTTGGTGATGACCGGCTTGAAATGAGCTTCTACTCCCCTCACTATTTCCCGATTGTGTCTCCTCGGGACACCCATAGGTATCTTGGGTGGTACACCCATTGGTCTTAGAATTTGCCTCGGAGGTGGACGCGGTGGAGCCCCTTGTTGAAAAGGAGGCGTTTGTTGAGGTGGAGGTCTTCTTTGAAATGGCATCCGTTGTGCCACTAGCGGTCTCACAAGGTCCGGTTGTGTTTGGTTCACCGGTTTCCCTTGATCATGATATAATCCCCCTTGTGTACCCGCTTGGGTTCTATCTCCCGTTAGCTCATAGTCGTCATATCCCACGTACCCATAGTCAAACCCATCATCATAACCAACATAACCCCTACCTTATACACTGACACCCACTTGTTCTTGAAATCCTAATTGGTAAACGTGTTGTGGTTCGGTGATAGTATGGACAACGGTGGAACTTGGTTGAAATTGATGTTGTGGTAGTACTTGTTTAGTAGAAGATGTTTGGCCGGAGGTTAGGAAGAAGGTTGAAAACGGTGGAAACGCTGATGAGGAATCATAAGTGAAGGCGTGTTCGGTTTGGGTACTTGAAGGTAATGTGGTGTTGGTTGGATGGATCACTTGGGATGGTGTAGGATTGGTAGTATTTGGTGGAGGTGTGGATGGTGTTGTTTGACCCATTGTGGGAGGTGGCGGTTCCATTGTATTAATTGATGTAACTGGTGATGTAGGTGCTATTGGTGAACCACTGATTTTGTTTTGTTGGTGTAAGACTCTGTTTCTACGAGCGGCACTTTCAATGGTGATGATGCACGCGAGTTCCTGGTATGCATACACCTGTAAAACCTGCACACTACACACAATCAGCGTAAACCCGAAAATAACAACCAAAAGCTACAAAAGTTAACACACGTTGCGCACTACTCCCCGGCAACGGCGCCAAAATTTGACGTGATGTCGAAGTCTCACTCAAATTTAATCCAATTATTACTAAATAGATAGTGGTAAGTGGGTATCGAACACAGGGAGTTTATGGAAAATGTGTTGATTCTATAGCCTTGTGAATTAACTACAATTAATCTAATATGCAGAAATTAAAATTAAAGAGTTGATTGTTTTGGTTTTAAGAACTAATTCACGTACTAATTGCAAAGCAAAATTGGATTGTTAATCAGATTATGAGAGAATGACCATCTTAGGTTCCGGTTTCCTTTAACAATTGTGCATAATTCCAACTAGAAAGAGTTACATAGACATAACTCATACATAAACATTTGTTGTGATAAAAGGGAACAAAGTACTCGGATTATATTAACCCGAGGTTGTTTCCCGATGATCAATTAATCAATATCCAACCCTAACCCTTCCCGTGATATCTCGATTGTCAACGACACCAAGAACGTACGATTTAGACTAGAATTGAAACATAAATTAACAAGCTACAAACAAACATTCATACACCATGATAAGCATAGCAAACACACCAAGGTTATCATTCTAGAAATAAAGGAAAACACACAAGAGTCATAATAGAAACCTTCACCTAAGATGATCACCGAAAATTTAGCCAGACATGGCTTGGTGAATCATCATACCAACAAAATCAATGTTCATAAGCATCAAAGTACAAACCGAATTGTTTAGAAATGTTCCCAATCACTAACCACAGCCAAAAATCGCCCACCAATTGCAGAGAAACGTCTTCAATGATGAATGACATGAAAAGACACATGAAAACGGTTTTAATTGGGCAGTTACGCTTTTCCTCGCTAGCTCTACCATAATTTACAGTACCTACCGTAAATTACGGTAGACTTCAAAGTGCTACGCTGGGAAGAGACTGTCTTACGATGGAATTCTAGGGTTTTCAGGGGCTACCGTAAATCACGGTAGCCACCGTAATTTACGGTTGACCCCTGACTTCTCTCCTTTGTTCCTTCTTTCCATCCTCGTGTGACCCGTTCTACTCCCTTCCATCTGAAGTAGCGTTTTCTCCACATTTTAAGCTCCAAACACACCTGAAACATGAGCAACTGTAGTCATCTAATTCAAGACAATTACACGATCAAATGAGGGATAAACTTGTCTTTTAACACCATTAAGGGTTGTCCTATGGACCAACCGATTATTCCCACTGCAGTAGAGACTCCTGCTCCTACTTCTGATCCCACTCCCTCTGACCTTGCCCCTATCCCTACTCTCGATACCACGGGAGGCTTGCCCGAAGACCATGACTATGGGTTACCCCCTCCTCCTCCGGGCATGGTTTGGTGGATGCCCAAACATTCGCCCCACGCCGCACTACCATATGAGCTTATTCCAGGGTGCGTTCGTCGTATTGGCCCCTACATGCCAATGACCATCCCAGCGAGCGAGGCTCATTATTACCTTGGTACGATAGTCGGACCCTGTCACACAACCAACAACCCATAGCCAACTAACCCTCTTCCCGAGCCAGTAGACCTTACTCCCGAGCCTGCTGATCCTGTCCCATTGTCTGATGACACTAAGCGAGTGGATTTGGATTCTAAGTCCATCGACTTCGTCTCTCAGACCGTTGATACCGAGCCTGTAGGTCCCGACTCAGAGCCTGCTGACTCTACCTCCCAGCCTACTGATCCCATTCCCCAGGCTGCTGACCAGTTCGTTGATCCCACTCCCCCACATGTCGATGCTGATACTCTCAATCCCACCTCTGATCCTACTGTTATTGCCCCTGTATCCAATATTCCCGAGACAGTGGCTATAGATACCCACTGTGATGTCGTTTCGATGTTACCATCACCATCATACTGTAGATATCGGACCAATCCTGGTGGTGCACTTCGTACACACACACACACCTAAGAAGTGGTTTCGCGTCCCGATCCGCCCTACTACACCTATTCGTGATCGTACCCCCGAGCCTGCGCCTAAAAGGCGCAAAGTTGATAGTCGTCGATGGGACTGGATACCCAGTTGCCTAAGTGAGTGGCGGGACATGGAGGGAATACCTTCCACCTACGAGGTAGGTGAGTCATCCGATGCACCACACCCGACACCCCTCACCCGAGATCCTGTGGAGCGCATAGTACAATTTCTCGTGGCACGTGCTACGAGGTACGATCACCAGATCCAGGAGTTACAGGAGGAGATTGCTGGACTTCCACAGACTACAGGTATGGAGGAGATTGAGGGTCGATTGCTAACTATTGAGGAGGACAGGTACCTGGATGACCAGGCATTACACACGATGCATGACCGGATTACTGGCGTGCAGCGTGAGATGGCGAAGTTAACTCAGAGAATGGATGCTACAGAGCAGAGAGCGATGATGGCCGAGCAGCGCGTAGCGGCGGCAGAGCAGAGTGATTACACTAAAGGGACGCCTGGAGTCATCCACCATCCTGGCAGCTGTATGCGTACTGATAGCTATGGCAGCAGTGCAAACGGACGTATTCACTCATTCATTTCCTTGATTCCCTATCGTGAGCGGGCTGTGCGCATGTAATATTTTGGTATTAACTTGGTTGTAAGAGCGTGTACTCTTAAAATACTTTGTAACTCGTACAATTAATTTCAAGTTATGTTATCTTTTATATTGCGTGATTGCCTGGTTGTTATGATTGTTTACTTTTGGTGCACATGTGTTTGACATTATTACATATTATCTCATCTTACTTATCATTATGATTTGAAAAACATGCCACCACGAAGGAGAAATGTCCGAACCAACATGGGAAACAGTGCTCCCATGACATCTGAGGCCATTGAGGAGCTAGTGGCACAACGAGTAGTAGATGCCATTGCACATCATGAGGCGAACCGCAGCGCAGGAGGATCCAAGGTGAAAGGAGGAAATGGAAGTGGCGCAGGAGGTATCATAATATCTGGCGTAATCAAAGACTTGAGATACAAGTGTCATTGTTAATGTTTAATTATTGTTAATACGATTAAATCTATAACACAGGATCTGATGCCAATACTAAGGGATGCTCCTACAAGACTTTTCTGAATTGCAAACCACTTAACTTTTATGGTAATGAAGGAGCTGTTGGCTTGGTCCGCTGGATTGAGAAGATGGAGTCAGTTCAGCGAATCAGCAACTGTGCCGAGGAGAACAAGACGAAATTTGCCACGTGTACCTTTGAGAGTCAGACACCCACTTGGTGGAATGCTCATGCTCAGACCTTGGGTATTGATGCTGCTTATCAAATCACATGGGATGAGTTGAAACAGATGCTGACTGATGAGTACTACCCTCGGAATAAATTACAAAAGCTTGAGGTAGAATTTTGGAATCACACCATGAAAGGCTCGGATGTGACCGGTTACACCACTCGATTTCACGATCTTGCTCGTTTGTGTCCCTACATGGTTAACCCAGAATACAAGCAGGTAGAAAGGTATATTTAGGGCCTTGCATCCCAAATCCAGAGTATGGTGACCTCATCTAAGCCAGCCACTATTCAAGAAGCTGTCAGAATAGCTCATGACTTGACCGATCAGGCCATGCACCAAGGTGTATTTGTAAAGAAGGCAGTGGTGGAAAGGAACTATGACAACAAGAGAAAGTGGGACAACAATCATGGCAGAAACACTCCATCTCAAGCTCAAAATAAACAGGAAGTGGTTAGGGCTTTTACTACTGGCCCATCGGAGAAGAAAGCAAAAGGTGGATATGCTGGAAACCTATCTAAATGCAACAAATGCAACTTTCATCACCTTGGTGCATGTGTTGATTCAATGTGTCAAAAGTGCAAGCATTTTGGCCATGTAACTAAGGACTGTCGAAAGGCCAACCCTGCCCCCAAAACAGAAAACAATCGGGCATGTTTTGAATGTGGTAATCCTGGACATCCGAGCCTTTGTGATTGGAGCTGGAGAAGCCCGGCAGGACCCGAACATTGTCACGGGTACGTTCCTCGTAAACAATCACTATGCATCTATCTTATTTGATACCGGTGCCGATAGGAGTTTTGTGTCTAGTGAACTTAGTCCATTGCTTGGAATTACCCCTACATATTTGACTTCCAAGTATGCAATAGAGTTAGCCAATGGTAAATTAATTAAAACTAATAAAATCATACAAGGATGCACCTTGAGCTTGGCGGATCACGAATTCGACATAGATTTGTTAACCGTAACCCTAGGAAGTTTTGACATCATCATTAGCATGGATTGGTTGTCGAAAAACCAAGTAGAAATTATGTGTCGAGAGAAGATTGTTCGCATTCCACTCCCGAATGGAGAGATAGTATCGATCCAAGGACAAAGGTGTATTACAGTGCTAAGGATCATTTCATGTATGAAGGCCCGGAAGTACCTACGAAAGGGTTATCATGCAATATTGGCACACGTGATAGAGAAGCAAGTAGACGAGAAAAGAATCGAGGATATACCCATCGTGCGAGACTACCCGGAAGTCTTTCCCGAGGACTTGCCCAGACTTCCACCCCAAAGACAAGTCGAATTTCATATTGACTTAGTACCTGGAGCTGCTCTGGTAGCACGATCACCATACCGACTAGCACCATCAGAGATGCAATAGTTGTCTAATCAATTACAAGAATTGTTAGATTAAGGATTCATAAGGCCGAGCTTCTCACCCTGGGGAGCTCCGGTCTTGTTTGTCAAGAAGAAGGATGGATCATTCCGAATGTGCATTGACTACCAAGAATTAAATAAACTCACTATCAAGAATCGGTATCCACTTCCACGAATTGATGACTTATTCGATCAACTTCAAGGTTCTAGTTATTACTCGAAGATTGATTTACGTTCGGGGTATCACCAATTATGAATCCAAGAGGAGGATGTCCCTAAGACCGCTTTTCGAACTCGTTATGGTCACTACGAGTTCATGGTCATGCCATTTGGGTTAACCAATACACCAGCCGTATTCATGGACCTTATGAATAGAGTTTGCAAACCCTAATTGGATAAATTCATGATCGTCTTCATCGATAACATTTTGATATATTCACGAACCAAGGATGGGCATGAACAAAATTTAAGGTTAATATTGGAACTACTCAAGAACGAGAAATTGTACGCAAAATTCTCAAAATGCGACTTCTGGATTCGAGAAGTGCAATTTCTTGGGCATGTGGTCAACGAGAAGGGAATACATGTTGACCCATCCAAGATAGAGGCCATTAAGAACTGGGAAGCACCGAGGACTCCGACCGAGGTGCGATAATTCCTAGGTCTTACAGGTTATTATCGACGCTTTATTGAGAATTTCTCCAAAATAGCCCAACCATTGACGACCTTGACCCAAAAAGATAAGAAGTTTGATTGGGGTGATAAGCAGGGAGCAGCGTTTCAATTGTTGAAGCAAAAACTATGTTGTGCACCTATTTTGTCCCTACCGGAGGGAACTGATGGTTTTGTGGTATACTGCGACACATCACGACAAGGACTCGGTCGTGTTCTGATGCAACACGATAAGGTTATTGCTTACGCTTCTCGACAATTGAAAGTGCATGAGAAAAATTACACTACTCACGACCTCGAATTAGGAGCTGTCATTTTTGCACTTAAAATTTGGAGACATTATTTATATGGCACCAAGTGTACGATATTCACTGACCATAAAAGCCTTCAACACATCTTCGATCAAAAGGAACTGAACATGAGACCACTAAATGACTATGACTGCGGTTCGTTATCACCTAGGAAAGGCAAATGTTGTAGCAGATGCCTTGAGTAGGAAAGAACGAACCAAGACCATGCGAGTACGAGCGTTGGGAATGACAATCCACACAAATTAAACCACATAGATTCGCGATGCTCAGTTCGAGGCACTAAAGGAACAAAATTTGAAAGAGGAATCTCTTCGCGGCATGGATAAACAATTTGAGATCAAGTCTGATGGAACTCCCTATTTCATGAACCGAATTTGGGTACGAAATTTTGGAAACTTTAAGGATCTTGTGATGAATGAGGCACATAAATCCCGATACTCCATCCACCCCGGCTCTGATAAGATGTATCAGGACCTGAAGGAGTTATATTAGTGGCCCAACATGAAAGCTAACATAGCCACCTATGTTAGCAAGTGCCTTACATGTTCAAAAGTTAAGGCAGAATATCAGAAGCCATCAGGACTACTGCACCAACCAGAAATTCCACTGTGGAAATGGGAACAGATCTCCATGAACTTCATAACGAAACTACCCAAGACACCCACCGGATGCGATACGATTTGGGTAATTATAGACCGACTAACGAAGTCTGCACATTTCTTACCAATTAAGGAAACCGACAAAATGGAAAAGCTTATCAGGATCTAGTTCAAGGAGGTTGTCTCAAGACATGGTGTGCCAATCTCCATTATCTCTTATCGAGATAGTCGATTCACCTCTAGATTTTGGCAATCATTACAAAAAGCCTTGGGTACACGATTGGATATGAGTACCGCATACCACCCCCAAACAGATGGTTAGAGTGAATAACCATTCAAAGGTTGGAAGACATGCTTAGAGCTTGTGTGATAGATTTCAAAAACCATTGGGATACTCATCTACCCCTAGCTGAGTTTTCTTACAATAGTAGCTATCACACTAGTATCAAAGCAGCACCATTTGAGGCACTATACGGTAGGAAATGTCGATCTCCTCTATGCTGGACAGAAGTAGGCGATAGCCAACTTACTGGTCCGAAAATCATACATGAGACAACGGAAAGATTGCTCAGATTTGGAACCGACTTAAAGCTGCGTGTGACCGTCAGAAAAGTTATGCTGACGTGAGACGCAAACCATTGGAATTTACGGTAGGAGACATAGTGCTACTAAAAGTCTCGTCCTGGAAGGGAGTTATTCGTTTTGGTAGGCGTGGAAGCTAAATCCTAGGTATATCGGACCATTCGAGATCCTAGCGAGGATTGGTCCCGTAGCTTACAAACTCAAACTACCACAGGAACTTAGTGGTGTTCATGACACTTTTCACGTGTCAAACTTGAAGAAATGCTTGTCAGATGAAACCCTAGTTATACCACTCGATGAAGTTCAGATCGATGATCAACTTCATTTTGTTGATAAACCTGTGGAGATTATAGATCGAGAGGTAAGGAGAATGAAACGAAGCCGCATTCCTATAGTGAAGGTTCGGTGGAATTCTAGACGAGGACCTGAATTTACTTAGGAATGCGAAGATCAAATGAAACTCAACTACCCTTTCTTGTTCGAAACCCTAGCGACTATGGATGACACTAACTGAATTTCGGGACGAAATTCTTTCTAACGTGGGGAGTATGTGACAACCGGGCAAATTTCAGGTCAATACCCGACCCCGACTTAGTCATAATCATACAAATTTTACATGAGTTTCAATGGAGTTCTAATTATTTAAGGTCATTTCATGCATTGCAACATTTCATGCATAACGTTTCATACATCGGTGATTCGGCATAATTACCATTTTTACACACGGCACATCCGGCACACCCGGCACACACGAACGTTGGTGATAATTAATATATACATACTAATAAATACTTTAAAGTGTTTCAAAGAATTTTAGATTCCAAATTAAATACATTGGAAGAGTTTAAACTTATAAATAAACCTAATCTCGTAACTTGATATTTTACCCGAAACGAATCGTTTTAACCCCACTACTAGATACACGATGTACATTAACATATCATCAATATTAAAATTTATGATATTGTATAAACTTTTATAATATTTGGATGTATAAAAAAAATAACAAGTAAAAATATATAAATATGTAAAAATATCTATAGTACAACAAATATCATCCAAAATACCCAATAATACATAAATTGAAAACCAACCCCCTCTTGCCCCAACTTTGGTCGTTCCCCATGCCCTTCCCCCTACACTCTCTTTTCCCTTTCACCAAATCCCCACAAATATACTTTTGACTTTTGTCAAAATTGAGACTTTCCTATTTGGTGAAGCCTAATTTCAAGTGATTAAAGTCATGTACTATGCATGCCACAAATAGAATGTCTCTTCCTCTCTTGGATGATTCCAAGCTCAAAAGCCCAATCAACAATTCAAACTTATAAATTTATAAAAAGCAAACTTCATATTCACTTTTCATCTACACTAAATCACCATAGTTTCCCATTCCCTCCCTCTTGAAATCGTTCCACCCACCATCTTCACCATCTTTTCAATCTAAGGTGATTTAAGTTCTATTATTGAAGACCAAGTGATTTTTAAAACTTTCAAGCATCCTACAACAACCCCTTCATCTTTTTTTGCTTGTTTTTAGTGAGAACTTCCTCTACTTGTTAATATATATGCATATATGTATCATTTCACCATGATTATTCATCTTCTAGTTCATATGTAACAATATTCATCCACAAAAGTCTTTTATGTCAAAAAATATGGTGTTTTTACCTATAAGAAGTTCCAAGAATAATATTTCATACAAAACATTTTAAAATAAACTAGATAATAATACTTGTCCTTAAAAAGTAAATATTCATGAATTCATGTTTGACAAAATTACTAGTTAGTGATTTCATAAAAGTCACAAGGGTTTGTTAAAACCCAAGAAATGTCCCAAAAGGGTCACATTATGTTCATGGAACTTTAGATGCCTCACAAGTATCATTATAAATACTTATATCTATTCTACAAGTTATATTTATTTAATGAGTGGTAGTATAAAAGTTGATTATGACTAGATGGTAAGTTGACAAAGCTTACAAGTGTGGTTAAAAACATAAACATGAGACTTTAAATGAAAAATACTGGAGTTTATGACTTTGGATATATGTAGCTTAAAGGGGGTATTATAATGTGTAGTAGTTGACACATGACTTAAATTAAATTGACTTGAGACTTAAAACATAAAATTGTGAATCTTATAATACTAGTTACTAGGTCATTTAAGAAGGTGGGTTAGGACAACTTAGCAAGTTAACTAGAATGACTAAGTATTTTATTAAAGGGAAGTTTTACTTTCTAATATAATAAAAATTACTAAATAATTTGGTGAAACCCTAATTTAATATATGTTAAAGTTCAAAAGGACTAGGTAAGATAAAAGAGTAATGCTACTTAGTAAATAATTAAATAATTAATCTATAAACAAATATATCTATTCATACATGGATGGTAAAATATGAAAGCTTGTGGTTTTTCTTAGATGTTAACATTTTAAATTGTAGTACAAATAATATAATACAAATACTATTTTACCTAAGAAGATAATATTATTCCGAAACTTTAAATTCTATAATTTCATATGTAAGTTACAAAATTTATTTTCTAAACATTCGAGTCACGTCCCGAGTCGAGTCAAAATAATATTTAATTACCTAAACAATATGTCAATATTAAAATACAAGGGTTTGTGTACACTTTCAAGTGAAATATAATTTATTAATATTTTCTAAGTAATATATATATTTCACAATTATCCATCTTGTGTCACCAATGGATCGTCGAGTCAAACACTTTATTACCAAGTGTGTGGATGAAATAGTTACATGCTCACATTACACGTAGGAGCAATTACTTAGACATAAGTTGCCTTGTTTGTTCTAGGGTGAACTTAGTTTGGATTTTCCCGAGCACTTGCGATACTTACAGATCTCACACCCGACCCACTTCACAGGTGAGTTTCACGGCCCCATTTTTACTTGTTTTCATTTTGGGGAAGATTACATGCAAATTACTATTTTCATAGACACAATTACTTGTCAATGATTTCACATGTTATATAAGTGATTTACTTACCGTATGAAGTCCTCTTTACCGGACTGTTAATTTCTTTCTCTAAGAGAGGTAATCATAGATAGTACTATTGGGTTGACTACCCCCACCCGGGTTAATTACCCTAACCTTGACTGGATGTCTAAACGGGTGCATTATTAGTCTGTTCACCCCTATGCTTACGGTAGGCATGGGTAGGGACAATTTATTACAGTTACAGTCTAGCTTTGGTTGCGGTGCTTATATAACTTGTAGCATTGTGTTCACAACAATCAAATCATAGAAAGGCTTGTGGTCCTTTACACTGTTTATTATTACTCAAAACCTATGGATTCACCAATATTATGTTGACATATTTTTCATGCATGTTTTCTCAGGTAATTGATAGATACACCAAGTTAAGCTAGCATGGATCATCTCACGTTTAGGGCCAACCATGCTGTTTGGGACATTCATTTTTCACATTTGTCATGTTTTGAAAACAATCTACTTTATTACTATTGCTTCCGCAATTTAACTCTGAGACAATTATGTATTTTAAACTTATTTAAGACGTATGTTTTACAAACCCATGTAGTGGTCGACTAGTGACTATGAAACCATGACGTTCGCACCCCGCGGAAAATCGCTGTGGTTTGGGGTGTGACAACATCATACTTTTTGGTCAAACTATTAGACTATCCCCCAGTCTTTATTTCTTGATCAAGTTTCGGATCGAACACATCACCGGTACCCAAAGCACTACAGTTTGACTCCATGTATTTACCCATATACCTAAATCCCTCAAAGTATATGTTCCGATACCAACTTGTAACATCCGTATTTTACATACCAATTTTTATCAAAAGTTATAAAAGATTATGAGCGGAAAACCAGGATCTCAAAAACTTTTACTTCAATATATCTTGATAAACCGTCATATTTTACTTTCTAAAAATAGTTACAATATTTTACACGTTTGTGTGTTCGATCCATTTTCTCCGAGATTTGATCCATTTTAGCTTTTTAGCTTAGGCCCATTTTCAGAAAGTAATGTATAAACAGATTAGTTTTCGCCAAGTGAGTGAGTGCACATTAACAAGTTCATATATCAAACATTTGTCGGTCAACATTCAATTCATTTTATCACCCCACATCCATGTGACTTAGAATCATACCACATCCATGTGATTCATTTACATATATTATTATCACCCCGCATCCAGATAACATGCCACCTCAAATACAGATAACTTAGAATCATAGCATGGAATGGTGTTTCTTGTCATCCAATTCTTCTGAAGAAGACGAAGTTATTTTTGATGTATTTAGATGGTTTTTTAAAGATAAAAACAAATTAATTAAGTAATTGTTAATGCCTTTAATATAATATAATCAGACTATTTAATCATAGGTTACATCAAACGTGCAGTGAACATTTATTTAACAAGACATGAAATAACATTAGAGGATAATACGAGGAGGGAGAATTTTATTTTAGAATACATAGCGTTAGGGGTTCCACCCAATTTGATTCGAATGTCATTTATTCTAAGCTCAAAGGAAAGGAGAGGAAAGGAAAGCTGCGCCGCCTCCTCCGGTAACTTTGATCTTGCCCTACATCTGACGAATTGTATAAAAAACTAAAGATTTGCTTTGATTTGATTTGATTTTGCCAAGGCTTGTTGTTGTTATTATTATTATTGTAAGTTGCAGTTGGTCGATGGGATCTCAAGACGACTCCTCTTGTTGTCTGCAATCCATCCGTTACCATCGTGGCTCACTTCACCTCCTTGATCAGAGGAAGCTTCCCTTTGAGACCATCTACTTGGACATTCAAGATGCTGTCCAGGGCTGGTACGGTAACTTCCATTTCTACTTCAATCAAACGGGCTTGTAACGTACCCATTAATATAATTCTCCAGGGAAGCTATCAGAGAGATGGTGGTTCGTGGGGCGCCTGCAATCGCCATCGCTGCAGCTCTTTCTCTAGCCGTACAAGTATCTAAATTACACCCATTCGACGGGACACCAAACGACGCAGCATCTTTTTTGCTAAACAAACTGGAATATCTCGTCTCAAGGTACTCTACTCTTTTATAAATTAATAAATATATCTTCTTTATCCTCTTCACTAAATATTCATGTGTTTTTCATTAGTCGTCCCACCGCCGTCAATCTTGCAGATGCTGTGACTAAGCTTACCCACATTGTAATGACCTCTGCCGCCACGGCCACAGATGCCAATCAAGTTTTCCAAGTGATCATTCACTCTTTTCTACTTGCTTATTCTTTCAACTCCATTTCAGTGTGTGTGAGTAATGTAGTCGTGCTCTGTTTCCTGCTCAATCAGGCTTACATTGAAGCTGCTGAAATAATGTTAGAGGATGATGTTGCTTCCAATAAGGCAATAGGGTCCTATGGATCATCTTTCATTCAGAATCAAAAAAAGGATGCTAAGAAACTATCTGTGTTAACGCATTGCAATACTGGCAGGCTAGTAATCCCATCATCCCCCCCATCTTCATTTCCTATTATATCTTGATTTTGTGTTTTCTGTTTCAATAGTCTCGCGACTGCTGGATATGGAACTGCTCTTGGAGTCATCCGTGCACTTCATGCTGATGGAGTACTGGAAAATGCTTATTGCACAGAAACACGTCCTTTTAACCAAGTAAGCAGATCCTTATCATTCTTATTCAAGCTATGATTACTTTGATATCTTTAACTAGTTAATATATGCATACCCTCCATGTGTAGGGATCAAGGTTGACCGCTTTTGAGTTGGTGCATGAGAAGATACCAGGCACTCTTATAGCAGATTCTGCAGCAGCCGCCTTAATGAAAACTGGGCGTGTGCATGCTATCATCGTTGGAGCTGATCGTGTTGCTGCTAATGGTACTTGCCAACAGCTGCTTGTTACATGTAATGTAATGAAATTGACACAGAAATATAATCGCAATTGCAGGTGACACTGCCAACAAGATTGGAACTTATAGCCTTGCTCTATCTGCAAAGCATCATGGTGTTGCGTTCTATGTTGCTGCACCGTTGACTTCAGTTGATTTGTCAGTGGCTTCTGGAGATGAGATTGTTATAGAAGAAAGATCAGCTAAAGAATTACTAAATACCCATGGAGGCCTCGGGGAACAAATTGCTGCTTCTGGAATATCTGTTTGGAATCCAGCTTTTGACGTGACACCAGCTAATCTTATTAGTGGAATCATAACTGAGAAGGTGAATTTCATTCTGTGATATATATACACGTATGTGTGTGTGTAGGTGGGTGGGTGAATCTAATGTTTGTGTTCTGCCAGGGTGTCATAACTAAGACGGGGAATGACTTGTTTGACATCAAGGGTTTCGTACACAAGACTATGAGCAGCAACTGATCACAAGGGTTTATGTGATTACGACTTGTAATGTATTTCATGTTTCTAAATAAATCGCAATGCAAAAGTTGGGATAACTCTATTTACTTGGCCCTATTTTAGTCAAAGTTTCAGGTGTAATCGCCGAATCATCATTTAAATAATCGTATCAGCTTGCCTTGGTGTTTTTGTTGTTTGTTTGTTTTATTAATTAACTTAGTTAATTTAAATAAGAAGACAGTCGGTATGTTTAATAAGATATGTATAAGGTCTTCTTTTCTTTTAGTACGAAGCATGGAAGCCATTGCCATGTTTATATTTATGCACCATAATCACACAAAGGGAACCCAAACTGCACTGATCTAGTCATCTAGTGAAACAAATTGCAGCAATGGTATACAAAAAATCCAACAAAACTGTTTCATCTTAAAATACTGAGAAAAGAAATTCATCCGCTTATATTCTGAACCACTTGGTCATTCCTGTTACTTTTTAATCAATACCTGGATATTCAGATTTGTGATTTGGAGATACGATTAGTCGTTTGACCTCAAAATTATAACACTGTTACAATTAATTATTTAGATGATTGTAAATTTACCTAAATATCACTAGCAAGGCATATTTATTAGCTTCCAACTATTTTCTGTTACAACCTCTTGAAAGTCACCTAAAGCGTTTATAAATACATGGCAATTATCAATAAAAGAGTACATCCAAAGAGCGTCTTAGGGTTGCTGATGTAGTAAGTTTTCTTGTTTGTGAGAAATCAGAAAACAAATAGATGGATATCTTGGAAGTCAAGGTCATTTGACTTGTGAAGTCAAACTGAGTAGAGTTTAAACATGGATATCTGTATTAGTTCTGTGATAAATTCAGAATACTATCTTACATTTTGCTGACAAAAACAACCATCAGCAGTCAAGAGCACACTTTTAAGCACGTTTATAATACTTATGGAGGAATTCTTCTTCCCCGCAATATTTTTGCAACACTAGGTATACTTCGATAACAAGTTTCGGGAACCGGCTACTAAAATAGCTCTCAAATCCTGTTGGAACAGGCCCCAACACATCTCGAATTTCTTTCGGGAGTTCCCTGTAGTGATTCAATTTGTTTCTTATGACCCGTAACAAGTCACGCACACTATCATACTTGTATTTTCTGTAACGCCCAATGTCACTAAGGAGGATGCTATCTAACTTATCATCCCATTTGCCACCTAAACCACTTGTACCGATATGTTCTAGTGCTTCCAAAAGACTGGAATCTGTCTTACGGTCTTCTAATTCTACACGATCACTTGCGTCTCTGAGAAATGAGAGACGCATCTCCGCATCCCAAAATAGAGGGTGGTGGGATGCTTCTGCAGCTTTTGGTCTGCAACAACATTAGAAAATACACATATAAATCAAGCAGAACAAGTGGTTATTTGGGTCAGCTACAGAACAAAACTAGGTGTTGCAATTTTCGCATGAGTAAATAAGACAAACCCAAATCAACCAATTTCAGGGAAAATGGATAGAAACCACCACTTCAACTTTAGCATTAAAACTTCAACATCTGGATAGATGAAAATAACGACACATGGGCACATGATTATTTAAGAAATCATGCATTACCCAGTAATTATCTAATTACAGATTATAAGACACCAACTATTATTTAAGGGCCAAAGTATACTATACTAACTGTCTATAAAATATAATCTCTTAATGGTAAGATGCGAACAAGAGAATGCAAGTTCGAATCACAAAACAAGGAGATTGCTTTTGAACAAAAAAGAATGTCAATGCAGGTATTTCAGACATTTTACATATTGAAGTAGCATGTCCGAGTAAAATATTTTCAACCAGGGTATTTTAATTGATGACTGATGGACAAAACCTTTTTAAACTACTTTCACCACAAATTATGATGTTGGAAGGTATTTAAGATATTTTACAAGGTCATACCTGAATTCTGGGTCGGGATGTAACAGGTTAGAGATAAGATGGAAAGCCTCAGGTATATTATCAACCAAAAAGAGATCTTTGCGGTCATTTACAATGTTTAAATCACGCTCAAGCATGTCACCAAACGGATGTCGACCACCAGTGATACAGAAGAAAAGCAGGCACCCAAAACTGAACAAATCGACGGCACGTGTTTGTCGTTCATTGCGAAGTTGCTCGGGTGCTTGCCAACCCGAACTCCCATAACCTATTTGTAAATGGCATAAAGACGATCAAGATTCACCACCATGGAAGAAACTCATGGTAGAGCGTGAAAAGCAGTTCATTGTAATACATAATGCTAAAATTTGTCTCGTCACAGAATTTGGTTTAGATTTCCATCCTCAATCTCATTCCGCACGTTCTTGTATAATACGTATATTTGACAAAGTTGGGCTCAAAACGAATGAACTAACATTATCATAACAGATTCAAATAAACATCATCAAAATCTGCAAAGAAGACTTGCCTGTTGCACTCTTTGTTAAACAAGACATATCAGCAGGTAGGCGTTTGCTAATACCCATATCAGAGACCTTTGCACTAATAAAGCTGTTATCTTTGCGTATCAGCACATTTTGAGGCTTCAAGTCTCGGTGAATGATACCAAGGTCATGCAAATGCGCAAGTCCGGTAACCGTATCCCTGCATTTTATAATTTACCGACAATATGTATTGATGACATCTAATACTCTATCAGCAAAATCAAACAAGAATGACTAACCTCATTACTTTCAACAATTCAGGTGAAGGATACCCATTGGGCTTCCATAATTTGAAATCCTTGAAGACTTGCATTGTTAGTTGCAATTGAACAGTTGAATTACTTTGTGACAATATCAAATCATGTAAGCTACAAATGCACCGCTCAAGAGCAATATAAACAAAATCTTGATCATACTCAACACCATACCAACGTACAATGTTAGGATGTTGATCAGAAACAATCAGATTTTGAATCTCTTTCAAAGCAACATCATGATACAATTTTACAATCCTTTTCACAGCAACAGGCCGAGCATCGTAAATTCCCTCGAGTACAATTGTGCCGTTACTCCCCTTGCCAATTTCTTTATCATATACCAATAATTTGCCAATTTTACGTTCACTTGTCTCAATGTATTGAAATCCATTCTTTATTACTTTCTCATTGTTGGTATCGAGCCTAGCAGATTTCCGAGCTTTCTTCTTTTTGGACGTCACATTTTGCACCTTACTATTATAAATAAACTCATTTAATTTATTCTGTTTCCTCCTCCCAAAATTCCAAAAACAAAAGATCATGGCTGCGATGAATGAGAGGCTTGCAACCAGAAAACCATGTAACCACACCTGAATACTTGCAAGATTCTCAGGTCTGATGCTAGCATTTTCTTTATGCAAATCATAAGTATCTTGAGGATTAAGTGGCAGATAAGGAACAAGTTGATGCGAGATTTCAGGTTTAACGGATAAGGGCTTCGGTAAAGCAACAGGAGCAGATAGAGAACTACTTTCATCATCGGGAGACGGTAGAGCAAACATTTCACCACCGTGGAGTGACACTTGTAGATTATTAATCAAGAAAATTAATTCCAATTGACGGAGATCACGAGCTCGGAAAACAGGTGGATTTGACTGGCAAAAGTCTTGTAAACGTTCATCGCCTTTAATTCCACCTAAAAAGTTACTAGAACCACGGCATTGGCGAGAAGCTTCAAAATCAGCAAACATTAGAGACCACAACACATTTCCAGTTGTGGATGAAGAATAAGTTAACACATAGTCAAACCTCTTGATGTAAAGCAATTGACTTTGGTCAACAGGCTCAACGTCAAATGCAGTCAGTTCCTTCCATTTCTCAGCATCTTTTTTAAGCACAATGGAACTCCGTTCAGAACTTGGACCCCCGTCTGATTTAAAAGTGTAAATGACACGACCAGTTTGGGGGTCAACAAGGAATACGGTTGTCTTTTTAGACCCTGTCAGAACTCCATCAACTGAAACGTATGGTGTTCTTCCAATTAATTCTTCAACACCGAATGGAAGTTTCTGGAATACCAAAACAAATATGAGAGATGGCCATTTGGCCCCATTCACTTAGAGTTAATTTTAGTCAAGTTTTTATCTCAACAGGTCAAACGAAAAAGGCATCTAATAAGAGAAGAGCGCAAATGGGTCGAACGAGTAGAAAGTCAACAAACTCTATTATTTATGCATACAGCCACTTAAATCATTTTCATCTAAACAAATAATTAATCATTGCAAATTTGCAATATTATTGTTTTTGTAGTCACAAATAATGCAATAACTATTTATAATAAGCTAAAAGTGAACAAAAAAGAATTTGAGTCAACCAATCCACGCATACTTTTCAACATGTACTAAAAAAGCATGTTTCAATAAAAACCCAATTTGACTGTTACCCAACCCATCCAACCAACCCATCTTCCCACCTAATGTTAGCAGGCTCAGTCACAAGAATGCCAGGACGACACTAAGGTTTGCAAGAATTAGTGATTTATGAAAAAAATAGAAATATAAATGCAAAAGGAAGTTGCTTTGCGCAAAGATACTCACCTCTGCTTTGGAACTCATGCCATGGATGTATAGTTTCCAGTCGTCTCCACAGTCAATGTAGAACTTATTATGCTGTCTAGAGGAATTATGCTCATCATCCTCCAAATTAAGAGCTTGATGTGCATCATATATTGGTGTGCCAGATGGGAAAGACCAAAGGATTTTACCTGAACTGATATCCACCTGATATAATGTGCCATCTGGAGCAGCCACCAATATAGCATCTTGTTTACTGCATGGAAAACATGGCATAAGAGATATTATGATGACATTACAAAAATGATGCAATTTGTTCATCCCAGTGTAAGCTTCTACCACAAAGTTTGAAGGTGTATGAGAATCCATTGCTAAAATATCAATTCCACTCTCATAACCCACATGTGTGAATAAGTATACAAGAGTAACAAGATAACTTCATCAATGTTAGGACCAAGACCAAAGAATGCATACTGAAATAGAGAAAAAGAAAGATTTTGAGAACAATATAACTGTGGACTCTGTGGTCATGTAAATGTAACACTGCTTACATCATAATGATCTAAAAGTGCTTACTATTATGCTAACTGGAAACAAAAGTACAATAAGAGGTAAACAAGACTGCATCTTCTCTTCATACAATCTTTTTAGTCCAAAAAGTTGGTCCTATTTCGGATTTTCAAGTAATTAACGTAGTATCAGACAACTCTCAAGTCTCATAAACAAGTGTCCTCTTTCAGATTATAGAGTGAAGCTAACAACTTTGAAGCTTCAGCTTGCTATTACTGTTATATTAGTTGAAATCAAACAATTCCATAACCACATATAGCATTCTTGAAGTCGGATTTTATTTAAAGCTAGCAGCCTACGAAATTTGTTGGTACCCAACGAGAAGCTTGTTTTGAGGGTACGAGGACCAATAAGAGGCTATCACACCTATAGATGGTTTCCTTCTATTCTTGGTTTTAAAAGACATGCAACGCTTAGGCCCCAGAAAGGCAAAAGGTGCCAACTTAAGTTACGTGAGGCACATTGTATACTTGTATTAAAAAAGTTACTTATAAATTAAATTTACATAATATCTTCTACCTTGCTAATCCTTGGACATAAAAATAACAAAAAATATAAAATACTCACAAATGCAACAGCTGCTTGGACAAACAAAAACAAATACAAACTTAAAAAATTTAGCCCTCCAAGAAACCAAAGACAAAAACAACAATACATAAAAAATAAAGCATCAAAATTGTTAGACAACTGGATCAAGAAAAGCAAACAACAACAGCATTTTTGTGGGAAAACATACCCACGACTCTTTTCTTTTTATTGAATAAAAAACCACACCAAAAACTCTTAGATAATGACCCTATTTTATACTAATCCTAACCTTAATTACTAATGAAAACTCCACTCAAACACAGCTGGAATGACAGCCTATTCACAGACAAAAACATAAACATTATTACCTAAAATAAAGCTAATTGAAACTTACTAAATAAAACAAACCTATCTTTAGACTCTTGATGATTCTCCCCCCCTAAACTTTCACATATGACCACAATTAGGATTAACTTTCAACAATCACCCCCCTAATCCTAATGCGGTCTTCCTTCTCTAAAGTAGAGTCGGTTCATCATCTTCACAAACCAAGTTGGCCTCTTCGTGCTTCAGTTTTGACTTTGGACATTCATATGCAAAGTGTCCAAACTCTTCACATCGGTAGCATTGAACCCATGACTTGTCTCGTTCTCCCGTTGTCCCCCGTTGATCATTTCTTGAACCGGGTCGATTCTCACGACCCCTTCCTCTTCCCAAACTTCAGCCTCTACCATGACCTCTTCCATCTCGATTAACCCATCCATAACGTTGTTGATAATCACTACCATTTCTTGGTTTAGGATGTTCATCATTGCAAGTGAGCATCAATTTCCTTTGCCTATCTTCAATTTCCTCTTGGGATTTTACCCTCTCCTCGTAAGCTTTAAGTCGACCCACCACTTCTTCAAATGCCATTTTCTCAATCTCGGAGTATTGCTCAATCGAAGCAACGATTGGCAAATATTTCTTTGGCATGGAATTCAGGAACTTTCGCACCACTATCTCATCATCAAGTGAAGACCCAAGACTTTTATACTTTGATTGTATCCCACTTATCTTACCTGCAAATTCATCAATAGTCTCTACCTCGGTCATCTTCATCGCTTCCAACTCACTTCTAAGCGTCTGCAAACGAGCCTTTTGAACCCTCTCGACTCCCACATATCTGACCCGTAATGCATCCCAAACATTCTTCGGATCCTTATGCTTTGACACTTGAAGCAACACATCCTCCGGTAGTGACTGAAATATCAACGCCTTCGCCGTGTACTTTCTTCTATCATCGATTTCTCTTCCTTTCACAGGTTCTATGGCCTCTCGCAGACCATGTGCACCTAAGATGGTCTCCATCATAATTGACCATGCAGTGTAGTTTGTTGTGGTCAGTTTTGGACATTGCAAAGTCACATTGCTTGGTTCTCGGTGGGGTACAACAACTGCTCCTACACCTTCTGTCATCTTTTTTTTTTTTTTTTTTTTTTTTTTTTTTTGAACTACCTGAACACCTTTTTTTCACAAAACAAAACTCTTTTCTGCACAAACAGTTCCTGCAGCAGTAGCAAAAATCCTCTGATTCACAAACTTCTGCAGCAAATCAGCATAAACCAATCTGTTTCACACAGATACTGCAGCAAAACGTAGTCTGTTTCACACAGATCAGTTTCTCGTTTCTTCACAGAATCACCTGTTTTCCCACTTTGATCAATCACTGATTAGTTCTTCTCGAACCCGCTTTCACAGCAACCTTGGTTCAATCCTTCACGGATTAAACATCTTCTCCACACTGGTATCACACCTTTGTAACATGTATCACACAGGTCTTCTTCTACTGCAGTTGCGTCACACAACCTGTCTTCAATCGATCTGTTACAGATCAGTCTTTGATTCACCCTGTTTTGATTGCTTCTCCCAAAACTCCAGCAGCAAAAACAGAAAAACAATCTGTTTTAGGTCACTTCTTCTCCCCAACAAGTGAATAGATCAGCCCAGATTTTGATCAATCCTTCACGGATTGATAGACTTCTTCAACACGGTATCGCACCACACCACCTGAGTCGCACAGGTTGTCCTAACAGCACCTCACAGTTCTTGATTAGGTCACAGCAGCATTCACAGCCCTTCATTCAGACCGTCACAGCCTTCACAATCGATCTATCACAGATCAGTTTCTTGTTTAAACCTGTCACAGGTTCTTCTAGTCTTTAACAGCACTTCGGTGGTTTTTCTTCACAAATCTGGATCGTAGCAGCCTTCTTAATTGCAGCTCTGATACCAATTGTTAGACAACTGGATCAAGAAAAGCAAACAACAGCAGCATTTTTGTGGGAAAACATACCCACGACTCTTTTCTTTTTATTGAATAAAAAACCACACCAAAAACTCTTAGATAATGACCCTATTTTTTACTAATCCTAACCTTAATTACTAATGAAAACTCCACTCAAACACAGCTGGAATGACAGCCCATTCACAGCCAAAACATAAACATTATTACCTAAAATAAAGCTAATTGAAACTTACTAAATAAAACAAACCTATCTTTAGACTCTTGATGATTCTCCCCCCTAAACTTTCACATATGACCACAATTAGGATTAACTTTCAACAAAAATCAAACGAAAAATGATGAAACTCACCCACTTCAGAGACATACACATAGGGCTGCAAACGAACTGAACGTTCAGCGAACAGTTCGTGAACCGTTCGGTGGGAAGTTCGTTTATGTTCGTTCGTTTAGTAAATGAACGAACACGAACAAGAAAAATTGGTTCGTTTAGTTAAACGAACGAACATGAACACAAGCCGCGTTCGTTCATTTATGTTCGTGAACGTTCGATAATGTGTTCGTTTATGTTCGTTAATATCCGTTCGTGAACGTTCGATAATGTGTTCGTTTATGTTCGTTAATGTGTTCATTTATATTCTTAATTTTTCTGTTATTTATTTTTATGATTATTATATCAAGTATTTTTTTATTTATGTCAAGTACTTATTTATTTTTGATTAATTTTGTGTAATGTTTGTAATAAAAATGTAAATTTTATTCTAAAATAAATTTATAATCAATTGTATCCGTTTGTGTTTATGAGCTTTTTGTGTTCTTCATGTTCATGAACAGTTGTTTGTGTTCGTTTGCTTTTGTTTGTGTTCATTTGCGTTCGGTAAGTGTTCGTGAACAGTTCATGAACATGTTCATTTTCTTAATGAACGAACACGAACAAAGAATCTCGTTCATTAAGTGTTCGTGAACAGTTCATGAACACGTTTATTTGTTAACGAACGAACAAGAACAAGGCCTTGTTCGTGTTTGTTCGGTTCGTTTGCAGCCCTACATACACAACATGTTCATCTTCAAGAACAATTAAACTGAAAATTCACAAATATACACACCAACATATCAAAAGTCAAATAAGCAAAAAAATAAAACAGAAAACAACAATCAAAAGTGAGTAATACAGTAACTAGACACAGAATGTTCCCCTTTGAGAACAATTAAACTTATAATGGTGAAATGAAAGAGAGCAGGAAGACATGGAAGTAGCAGAAAACCAGAAGCCCCTGAAGTGATGCCTTATCCAAACACGGCGCCTCAAGCCGCTCTATGATCTCACCCAGTTTCACATCCTCAGAAGCTATTTTCGGATCGCCTCTGGTGGCTCACACCTAAGACTAGCTTTTTTAAACTAAGCTTCTATTTAGTCCAATCAGGTCTGCTCTGGTAATAGTCAATACTTTTTTTAATACAAATTATGCATCTGTTATGCTCATCAAGCTGGAAATGCTTGATAAGAATTCTTCACAGGAGGAGCATTGGTGATACAACAGTTAGGTTTTCTTATGTTTTACTGTCCAGAACTACATTACATTAAAATGACCCAAGTTAAGTATGCATATTATGTGACCACAGGAAACCCTCTAATGGATTACAACCGGAACCTGCTGTTTTATGGATTCTAATTGAAGTTACACGACCCATTTGCCCTCTTTGCATGCACAAGCATGCAAGTCACAAGTTCAATACTTGTTACCCGTCTTTCTACCAGAGTTTCTTTTCTAGTCACACAACATTTGATTTCTTCTGATCAGGACCAAACTACCAACCCATGAGTCAAACTCAATCTAGAACCTTTATGTATCTCTAATTCTCTATGATACAAAATCAACATAAAACTCATTTTACGTAGCCTCGAAAAGAAAATTCAAAAAAACCCAACAACCCGCAACCCTTGTTAGTTACTAGGACTTGAAATGCCAGACAAACCTGCAACGGCCCTACTTATACTGAGCTTTTCCTATCTAGCAAAAAGGGTCATCCTCAAAAAGAAAATAATGATAAATAAAAACTACCTGAAACTCTAAATATATTATTACTACACCTGGGTGGCTCAGTGTATAAGAGATTAACATTCCATGTGGTTTTTCCAGCATTTCAGAGGTTTTCTTAAACAAGGTATAGGTATATGGTTAAATGAAGAGAAAGAATAACCTAACTAGTAATTATGGCTATTGTAACAATAAACTTGTTTTGACATTGGCGGCATTTAATTAACATTGGAAAAGCTGAGGAAATCATATACAAAGGTGGTAGTAATATTATCTTTGAAGGCGAGAGATTTTTCTTTCAAGTGTGAAAAAAAGAAAGAAAAAGCAGTGATTTTTTAGCGTGTACAAGATACAATTTGAAGGAACCTAAGGATGTAGGAAGAAAGAACAAAGTGAGTACCAAATTGAGCAGCAAGATTGTGATATAAGAAAACCCTAATCCCCAGATTTGAAATTGGTTGAAATTGAAGCAAAAGCGATTGAAGTACTTACGGGATGATCTTGGCTGGGAGCGGGGGGTGAAGCTGGAGAGAGGAAGCGGAAGTCGTTGTTGTTGTTGAGGAGGAGGAGGGCAGAGTCCCGAATGCCGCTGGAATCACGGCCAAAAGGCGCAATAATGAAATCAACGATCCGCTCATCCTTCCTCACTTTCAGCAACATTCAACTATACCTGATCGGTGGATGGATGGATGGATCAAGACAGCACAAGAGCAAACAGATGAAGACGGGGGTTTCGATTTGCTCCCACGATCGGATTGATTGATTGATTGATTGTTTGATTGTTTGATTGTTTGATTGTTTTGTCAACAAATGAGTCTTGTGTTCGCTTTTGACCACAAATGCTTTTCGTTTTTACAGTCGACGCTTTTATACCAACGACACATTCACTCTCTTCATTTCACAAACATTCCCTTCACTTAAGAATACCAACTGCTCATTACGCCTTAACACAAACACCTTACCACTCCACGTGAGCGTCTCATCCATCAAAAGTTCCAAGGAAAAGCGAAAACACTTAATCGTTCAGCCATCGCCCTTACAAAACCGAGTATAAAGTTTAAATATTCTTTTAAATAAAAAACATTATGATGGTTAAGTGGTATGATCAATGCTATAAAAATCGCGACTAGCCTTCGAATAGTCACTAATCGGAGGTTGGCCGCTTCGATTTCACCAAATCGGAGGTGATAGACGCTATTCGGTCAAAATTGGTCAAAGTCGGTCCTAGGTGGACCAAATTGTTCAAATCGACGGCATTCTGACATCGAGAAGTGTCAGATTTGCCGATCCCGGCGCCAGATTTGCCGATTCCAGAGAGAATTTGGAACGCCGGTGACCGAAATGGCGGAAGGGGAACCAGAATGATGGGGTGATAGGGTTAAATGCTTTAATTTTGTGTATTTTAACATTTAACCCCCTCAATATTAACCAATTTACAAATTATCCCACAAACTTATAAATTAATTCATAAAAAGTATAAAATTAATGTTTTATACACAACAATTTGCAAATTATACACAAGAGTTTGATCCGATCAATTCCGATTTCAGTACTCTATCGCCGACAAGCGACTAACGATTTTTACAACACTGGGTATGATTTATAAACAAAAATTGCGAGTTTAAATCACACGGGGCATAATTTATGAATTATTTATCCCACAAAATCTAGGAATTATAGTTAAAACAAAAACATAAAAAGTTTAAACATGTCTTAACATATTTAATCAAGTTGTAAACAGTTTGAATGAGTCTACATGGTTTGTAATGAAGTTGTTAATGAGTTAAAGAATCGTAAACAAATTGGTGGGTTAAACTTATAAATTTTATCACTAGTAATTATGCTTGCACTTTGCGGCAGGATTTTTTTGTGTTGGTAAAAAATAAACTTATATCAAATAGAATATTTCAAATATCCAAACAAGGGCAAACAACATGAGTCTTAAAATCCCACTTGATACAGGAAGCAACGTTCTTCGCTTGCTTTTAGACTACCGATATGTGTTGCAGAAGCCCCAACTTTTGATATAATTTCACATCTAGTTGAAAGTAATCCATCCAAAAGAGGTAATCAACATATTGTTCTGTAGTCTGCACTTCAATAAGTTTTTGTTGTTGTGATTCTCTTCCTAAATGATTTGGTTGAACTTAGTTCGCTTCATGGACTTGAATGGACAATGTGTAATGTTAAACTTAAAATTAGGGTTTTTCTAAATTCAAATACAAAAAAAACCAAGATCAAAACACCAATATAAAGACTAGGAGTAAAACATGTTTAGTTTTAAAATTTATGAACCTTCTTTCTAATGCTTTAAACATAAGAAGTTTATTGCTTTAGGGTTACATTTTAGTCATTGAAACCTTCAAGAATATCACAGTAATCTCTCAAGTTCAAACAATTTAAACACTTTAGACCCTAATAAAGAAATTAACCATGTTAATCACCTCCATGAAACAGTCGTAAAATCTTTGAAAAAATCACCTCTTAATTGAATGCAATCTGTAAGTTCATGTCTGTATTAAAATATAAATCTAATTAAGCAGAAATCCGAAATTCTAAACTGAAGTGAAGAAACATAAAACTTTACTCACATTTTGAACTTAACATAAGCCTTACCAAAAACCACCATTTTAACCCTTAAATCAATGAAGATTAATTCCATATATGAAGCAAGTGAACTCAAAATGTATATAGGACAATATGGCACATTGGCACCTAGTGGCAAAGAAAAAGTACTTGTATTTGTAACACCCTGAAAATTCTAAAGAAAACGAAGGAAGGACAAGTTCTCACGTGGAGTAATGATCTCGCATGAGAAGCTTGGGTGATACGCCTATGCGTTATAAATTGAGGACAGTAATTATTTGTCCCTATTCTCTTGTGACAACCCCTGTTGTTAGAGAGAGAAAGCTTGTAGTTGAGGTGTTTATGGTATGTAACTTGTGTAATAAATCATTTATGTAACAAGGAATGATAATTGATGAATATAATGCATGAATGTGCAGTATCCGTTCGAGAAGCTCTCGAGAAAAGTTGGTTTTGTGTTAGAATCTTCCATAAGCTGAGTTTCTAGCCCCTTTTTATACAAGTTTTAATATGATTTGAGACTATTATGCATACTACCTTACTTGTTAATGCTTATGATGATTGGTTGTAGAATGGTTAAGTTATGTTGAATCTAGACATAACTAAGACGGATTCGGGCTGGAAACTTTGTGTTTTCGCGTTATGGCTGGTAGGTTCCCGCATAAATGGTTCTCGCATGAAGGTAAGATAACTTGGGCTGCAAGGGTGGGAATCTCCCAAAGTTCTTGCAACTTTAGAAATTCTCACATGGCTTGTATGTTCTCACGTATGGGTAACTTGGTGTGCAAGGTTTTGACTTTGGCTAGGTTCTCGCGCGATAGGCATGTTCTCGCGCGAGAATATATTGTCGCGTGGGCTTAGTTCTCGGATGACTTGTTGTGTTATGTGTTATCTTTGTCATTTTTAGCCATTTTGAAATGATTAAGATTTATGATAAATCTTTACTTGGTATGCTATGTTCTGTTTTAAGTAAAGTATTATGTAATGAAAGTGAAAGATAAAGATAATGAAAAGTGAAACATAATGAATGAGCAAAATTCTTGCAAGCAAAATGTATGGAGGTTCATAATTCCTCGCATGGGTTTGTTAGCTCAACTATATACGGCTTAGCTAGCCACGAAGGATAAACATGGGGTCTAATCCTTAAGATTGACCATGTATGAATGGGGGTAAACAATCCTCATGATTGTTAGCTCAACTATAGGTGACCGTAACGATCTAAAAGGATACTCACAAAGGTCCAATCCTTGTGATCGACCATGAACGGAAGGGATCTTTGTCGTGAGGCTTTGAGATTATGACCAGTCTTATAATGTATGTTTGGCCAAGCATATGACACTGATTTGTTATAGTGAAATTTAATGAATGAATGAAACGATGAGGAAAGATAATGAATTGAACATATTGATATGTATGTATTGATGAGTGCTCACACGTATGAGAAAGGCAAGGTTTTAATGAACGTAAAGTATTTTATTATTAAACAAGAACTCACTCAACGTCGTTGATTTTGTATGCATAATAGTTGGCAGGTAATTGATGATGCTGAGCAGATGTGTGCATGGACATGGGAGCTACCGGGATAGTCTAAGTCTGTCATTCATGATTTTGAAACAATGTCTATATTAATACTTTTGTTATGTTTGAAAGAAACAACAATATGTTTTTAAGAAAAGTGTTATTTAAATGAAAATTTATGATTTCCACTACAAATATCATGTTTATAAATGTTTTATGCTATGAATGACCAACTGTGAGTGTTCTCGGGTTTGAGGTCCTTACAAGTTGGTATTAGAGTCAATGTTTAAGAGAATCGGATAAAATTATTTTCAAAACCAAAACTTAAACTGAAAATAGGACAAAAAGAAAAAGGATGCTAATCTGAGTAGTTACATGCCTGCAAGTAAATGTTTTATATTAAGTAAAGGAAATGGGATTATGTGCATGTGCTATGTGAATTATGTGCTTATAGCTGATTTAGATGCTGATGTAATTAGGATAGGAAATGCTTAGGGAATGAAAAGTAAAGTAAGTGGCTAATCACAACTAACCACTATAATTAGGGACTTACTACACTTGACATAATCTAAGCTATTACCTTGAATGATCGTGTTGATGTGTGGATCTTATAGTAATTAGGAGATGTCTAGTAGAAGGTCTTCGAAAGCTGCTCGAGGTGGAGGTCGTGGTGGACGTGGTGCAGGGCCATGTGTCACTAGGAGAAAAGCTATGACTACTGAAACGGTTGATGAGGAGCCTGAGCTTCATGATCATGAAGATGGGGATGAGAGTGCCAATCTAAAGGCCTTGATAAAGGAGGCTATAGATGAGGTACACCAAGTCATGCAAATGATTCTGTCGTCTGTGGTGACCAAGGTTATCAAAGTAGTGAAGGAAGACAAAAGAAAGGAGAATAAGGAAAAGAAGAGTGTTGTTAAGAAGGGAGGTGAAGAGGGAGGATCCGGGGAGTGAGAGCAACCAGAGACCAAGATGGCTGTTTTTAGTGATAAGGAGGAGGTGGAAGTTATGTAGGAACTACAAAGGGGTACAACTATAGGCATTCCAGAGATGCAATCCCTCGACTTTTGATGGAAATAGAAATGCTACTGCTACTCACCTATGGGTGAGAAAGATGAAGGATGTGTTGGATATTAACAAGTGTAGGGAGGATCAAAAGGTGAAGTTTGCTACCCACTCATTTGTGGATTCAGCCTTGTGCCAGTAGGACAATATCTTCCAAATAGAAGGGTAGGTTTGAACTGAAAAAGCTGGTGATTGAGGAACTCTATCCTTATCGAGAGTTCGATAAGATTAAAAGGGAGTTCCTATGATTAGGAGCGGGAACCATGACACATCAACATAACACGAAGAAGTTTAATGAGATGGTAAGGCTTGTGCTAGAGCTGGCCACGCCTATGACGTGAAAGATTAATAGGTACATTCAAGGTCTGCTAGGGGATATCCACAGACACATGATCACCGCCCGACCAGATACATTTAGGTCGGTGGTTGATCTAGCAAGGAGACTCTATGATGAGCAGGAGGAAGTGGTTGTGGCGGTAGCAAAGAAGAAGTGGAACGGTGACAGGAACGGGAACAGGAAGTGGTACGGAATTAGTGGTTTCGCATCTGGTGGTAAAAGGCGAGAGTAGATGATCAAAAAGCATCGACAAGAGGTATGGGGGAAGGGCATGTAAGAAGTGGGGGAAAGATCATGTAGGGGAATGTAAGTGAGGATCAAATCTATGCTTTAGGTATGGGAAAGAGGGGCATATGGCAAAGGATTGTGCTTAGAGGAACAAGTGTTTTAACTATGCGAGATTGGCCACATGAGCAGAGATTGTAGGAAGCCGAGGGCTGAGGGTTTCGGGCTAAGAAAAAGGGTGGGTTGAGAAAGGGAAGGAAGGGAAAAAAGCCAAGGCTAGGGCCTTCACTATGACAAGATGTAAGATCAAGATGATTATCTTAAAGGCCGATGCTAACCAAAGATATCTCAACATGCAATGAAGTACAAGGAAGGAAGTACTTCGGAAGATTTGACTATGTATAAAGAAAATAACTAAGTGTCAAATCTTCTAATGCCAAAGACAAAAATCTTTCAAAGCCAAAGTGAAGTCTTCTGAAGCTTGAAGACAAAGTCTTTCGAAGCTTGAAGATAAAGTCTTCCGAAGCTTGAAGATTGAACTCTTTCGAAGACTAAGAAGACTTGTATTTCTTCCAAAAGCAGAACACCTTTACACTGTCAGCTCTAAATACTCACCAACTTATACAAGTTGATGATTACCTTTTTACTTTTGTCAACTGTATGATAAGGTATGTTTTCTATAATTTCCTACCTTAGTACTTTTCTCCTTATTGTATTACAATAGGATACGAGCTATGGCCTATTATAGTCATAAGTCAAAAGGCAATTTTCCTTTTGACTCTACATTGATCTTATTGTCTAGATTAGTGTCCAGCTGACCTTTAAAGTATGGCAAGCTGTAGGTTGTAGTATAAAGTATCTTATGTATCAGTCTAAGGACTAAGCTTTGTAATACTTGTAAACACTTAAGATCAATATACATCATCCTTAAAAACATATCTTTCTATTCTTGAGTGTTCTTAGTTGTTCATTATTTACTGCCTGGTTCCCTATTTGATCTAGTAAGTATGTTTAGTTGATAATCTCTAAATGTGACACTGTTGTTTGAACCATAACGGGCCCTACAATTGGTATTAGAGCATCTTAGGCTCTTGATTGCAAGATCTCACTATCTTGAATCTCTCTTTAGTTTCACATTCACTTACTTGCTTAAATGATAGCTCTTTCTAAAGTTGATATGGAAACCAGCACCATGACTAAGTCTCCACTGATCACTCCTAATGATTCTGACACTTGGTGCATGATAATAAAAGGCTTCATCAGGTCTCAAGATAGCAGGACGTAGAGATCTGTAGTCTATGGACCTCACATCCTAAAGACTGCTTCAGCAACTGCTGGAGGTAGGATGATACCCAAAGAAGTAGCTGATTATTCTAAAGAAGACTAGAAGAAAAATAGACATTGATCAAAAAGCCATTATCGCTTTTCAAACTGCTTTTCCCAACTTCATCTAAAGAGGTTTCAAGAAGTGCAAGAGCATAAAAGAACTCTGGGATGCATTGAAGATGATGTATGAAGGATTTGAGGAAGCTAAGGAGAACAAGAAAGACATAATGAAGCAGAAGTTTGAAAACTTTACCTACAAGATAGGTAAAACTATGACTCAATAATACTTTATGCTCGTTTACATAAAGTATTATCATAAATGAAGTGAAAGATTAATGTTAATGAAAAGTGGAACATAAGAAAGGAATGAAAGTCTTGCAAGCAAAATGATTAAGGAGGTTCACAAGTCATTGAGAGTTGCTAGCTCAACTATGTGTAATATAGCATGCGATTTTGGCTAACCCTTAAGGGTTTACACACAGGGGGATCAGTCTTGGTGATTGATCCATACGTATGAAACGGGGTCCTTGTCACTTAACCCCGAGAATGAGGTGGCTTTATGCCCAACGATGGGGTAAATTTATGACAGGATCTAGAAATAGTGAAAGATAATAAAAAAGTACGTAACGAATGAATACGTGACATAATGAAAGATAATCAAGTTTATACCTTGATGTATGTATGATGAATGCTCACGCGCGAAAGTAAAAGAAGTATTTTAAAGAAAAGGTTATTTTCATATATATATATATATATATATATATATATATATATATATATATATATATATATATATATATATATGTGTGTGTGTGTGTGTGTGTGTGTGTGTGTGTGTGTGTGTGTGTGTGTACACAAGGTAATTTTAATGTTTTAAAACTAGAACTCACTTAGCAACGCTCACTTTTATGCATTTTCAGTTGGCAGGTAAATGTTGCTGAGGGTGGCACGCGAGGGAAGCTACTCGTCGGGGGAAGACTGGCATCCATTCACGCTTAATGATATTATTGTTGTATTGTAATACAATTAAAAAGGGGTCTTTTGTAACTTAAGAAACAACGATGTATTGCTTAGCAACAGTAATTATTAATGAAATGAATGGTTTTTGGTATTATCTCCGATGTGTTATTTATGAAATGTAAGTTGTTTTATATATATATTATGCTATGATTGACCAACTGTGAGGTCTCCGGAAACGAGGCCTTATAAGTTGGTATCAGAGCCAAAGTTTAAGAGAAATGGGTAAATATTTTCATAAAAAAAAACCTAAACTTAAACTAAGAATGGGACCGAATGGAGGGATGCCAGCCCGAGTAGCTACGTGCCATCAGGTAATTCTCTTCTTAATGTTAACCGGTATTATGTGCGTGTGCTATCTGATTTATGTGCTTTTAGTAGATTTGAATACTAATGTATTCAGGATAGGAAATGCTTGGGGGATGAAGAGTAAGGTAAGTGGCCACTGTAATTAGGGACTTACTATACTTGACATAAACTGAGCTATTATCTTGAATGACCGTGTTAGTGTTTGAATCTTATAGTGTTTAGAGGATGGCTGGAGGAAGATCGTCGAAGGCTTCTAGAGGAGGAGCACGAGGTGGTCGTGGTGCTGGGCCACGTGCCACAAGGCACAAGACAAGGACTGCCGAGACGGCTCCTACTGAGCCTGGGCTTCGTCATCCGGAGGGTGTGGATGAGAGTGCCAACTTAAGAGCCTGAGTAAAGGAGGCAGTTGTGGAGGAAGTGCATCAGGTCATGCAGACGATTCTATCGTTTATGGTGACCGAGGTCATCCGCGCAGTGAGAGAGGATGAGAGAAAGGAGAAGGAGGAGGAGAGAAGGACTACGACTGGGAGAAGGGGGAATAAGAGGAGTCATGATAAAGAGGAGGAACTGAACGCTAGGATGGCGGCTTCTAGTGATGAAGAGAAAGCGGAAGTGCGGGAAACCATGAGGGGATGCAGCTACGGGGCATTCCAACGATGCAAACCCCCAACTTTCGATGGCAACGGTAATGTTGCCGCTACTCACCGCTGGGTAAGAGAGATGGAGGCGGTGTTAGAAATTAGTGAGTGCAGGGAGGACCAAAAGGTGAAGTTTGTCACTCACTCGTTCGTTGACTCGGCTTTGTGTTGGTGGGACAACATTGTCCAAGTCGAGGGCAGCAGAGCCATCGGGAAGATAAGATGGGGAGAGTTGAAGAAGATGGTAATCGAGGAGTTCTGTCCTCAGTGAGAGCTCAACAAGATAGAAAGAGAGTTCCTACAGCTTGAGGCGGGAACCATGACCCATCAACAATACACCACCAAGTTCAACGAAATGGAGAGGCTGGTGCTGGATCAGGTGACGCCGGTATCGAGAAAAATCAAGAGGTATATTCAGGGATTGCCGGCTGACATCCGTAGGCATTTTATTGCTGCCTGGCCGGGTACTTTTCGATCGGTGGTAGACCTGGCGGGTAGATTGTATGATGAGAGGGAGGAGACTGTGGCGGAAACAAACAAGAAGGGTGGAGGTGATAATAACTGGAGCGGGAAGCGGTTTGGGCGTGGTGGTTTCACCCCCAAATAACAAGAAGTCAAGGGTGGATGATCGAAGGGTGATGACATCAGGTGCGAGGATGAAGAGGTGTGGTAAGTGTGGAAGGGAGCATACGGGACAGTGTAAGTGGGGATTGAACGTCTGCTTCAAATGCGGCAAGCTCGGCCACGTTGCAAAAGTATATGGGGTTATAAGATGTTATAACTGTGGTGAAGCGGGTCATGTAAGCAGGGATTGCAAGAAACCGAGGGCAGAGAGTTCTGGGGCGAAGAGGCGGACGGAGGATGAAGGGTAGAGGGCAAGCGCTAGAGCATTCACAATGACCCGGGAGGAGGCCAGGGTTGACCCCGATGTCGTGTCAGGTATGTTTCTAGTAAACCAAATTTGTGCCTTTGTATTATTTGCTTCTGGTGCTAGTAGGAGTTTCATTTCTATTGCTTTCTGTGCTAAATTGCCTGTTAGTAGTAGGAGTATTGATGAGTGCTTTGAAGTAGAAACTGCTATTGGTAAGTCCACCAGAATATCTGAGATGATAGAAGATTATGACACAGAAAAAGAAGGCCATAGGTTCTTTGCTAAACTATTTGTGATGCCCCTAGGCGGATTTGATATAGTTCTAGGGATGGATTGGTTAGCAGCCTATGAGGCAAATATTGTGTGTCACAAAAAGATGATTCGATTAACCGATGGAAGTTCGGTGACGGTCTACGGTGATCAAGTGACAAAGGTTCCTAAGGTGATCTCGATGACGGTGGCAGAGAAGTGCATGAAACGCGGATGTAGTGCCTACCTTGCTTATGTGAAGGATGTAGACGCGTCAGTACCATAATTGTTTGATGTACCAGTTGTGTGTGACTTTCCGGACGTGTTCCCAGAAGATTTACCAGGTGTGCCACCAGACCGTAAGATCAAGTTTCAGATTGATTTGATACCTGATGCTCAACCCGTTGCCAAGGCACCGTACTGATTAGCTTCGACTGAGATGAATGAACTGATGGTTCAACTACAGGAGTTGATGGACAA
>CM046440.1:482356-539785 GCA_025506505.1 Flaveria sonorensis | reverse complement strand
GTTCTACAAGAGGACTGGGAGAAGGTTTCCTAGCAATGCAGCCAGTGGCAAGTTTGGGCTGGACAAGAGGAAAGTCAAGTGTTACAACAGTAACCAAATAGGACACTTTTCTAGAGAATGCAAGGCACCAAGTCAAATGGTGGCAAGCTTCAATCAACGGCCAAACTCACTGAAGGAGGGCACCAGAATAAGAAGCCAAGACAGCAAGCTGTAGTTGCTGTTGAGAAGGAGGCTTTAACTGGAGCTTTCAAGTAGAAGATGCATCTCCAATCAAGCACTCATGGCTGACCATGATGAAGCCAAGGTACTTGAACATCTTTGCTCTCCTGAATGTATTTCTAAATTAAATAGATACCGGTCCTACAACTTGGAAATGAGATCTGAATGAGTCTTTAAAATATTTTAAAATCTGATTTTAAAAGAGCTGAAAATGACTATAAACTTAAGATATATGATCTAGAGAAAACAGTTTCAAACTCTTAAACAATAAGCAACAAACTATAGGACTCAAATTAAGGATCTCATTACCAAGTTGACTGAATGCCAGGTGAGCTTGTGATCAGCAAAGCCAGGGCAAAAAATGTGTTCTTGAAGAAGAGACCTTCAAGAACATAATATTCCCGTCATTGCATTCAAATGTGTGTTATCAGAATAAGCAGGACTGGTGGGATGAGTAAGATAGCTCCTCCACACACTCTACTATCAGTTAGATTTCCAAGGTGTGGAACTGGTCAAGATGAGCTGCCATCCATAGACCCCAGTGATGAAGAGGATGAAGAGGAGATGGTGAGGGATGACTTTGAAGTGAGTGAAAAGAGTCAATCCAAAAAGGTCACCATGCTCCTAAGGAGGAGAAAGGATCTGGTTTGAGAAATTCCGAGAGAAAGAACTTGATCAGAAGAGCAAAAAAAGATCAAGGAAAGCTCAAGACATCAAGGCCACTCTGAACCCAAGCAGAAACAAGTATTTATCTCTGCAGGTTTTGAGGTGGTGAAAGCTGAAGATTCTGCCAAGAACTCTGTTCCAAGAGTTCTGCTCAGCTTCAACTCACTCCAGCAACAACAAGAAGATTGATCAGCTGTGCATCACTGTTACACAGCCTGACCATCCATTTCAAAGAGCAAGCTCACCCTAAGAAGCTGTTGCATCATCTGAAAAGGTGAAGAAGGAAAAGGAAAGTGTTCATGCTCAGTCTTCTTTAGGAAAGAAGGCTCTTAGAAAGAAGATTTGGATTGTGTTATGTGTGGTAGTACTTCATATCGGCTAAGGATGGTCAATACAATCCAAGAGTACTATCCCATGATCAAGAAGAAAACTTCTGAGAAGAAGAAGAAACAAACAACTTTGGAAGGAAAATCAGTTTCCTTCGGAAGCTCCAAAATAATGAAGAAGGCAAGTAAGAAATTGCCTTGGAAGAAAAGTTTGTCTCGAAAGAAAGGAATGCATCCAAAGTACTGAAGCTTGCTGCAGTGAAAGCAAGATCTTCCGAAGGATCTGTCTCCAAAGCTCCGAAGCTACAAAGCTTCCGAAGTATTGAAGGTCGAGCCCAATCTTCCAAAGGTGGTGTGGAAGATGAAGGAAGAACTTGAGACTGAAAGCTCTCTTCAACAACAGCAAATGATCCTTAAAGCCTGAACATAGGATCACTTACTATTCATTACCTTCATCTGAATTTTATAAGCCTAAGACCAATGAGGCTTGGGTTCCAAATGTAACTCAATCATCTTTTTTGTGCAGGGAGCCAAAGGCAAACAAAAATGTCGGATCATTGATAGTGGCTGCTCCAGGCACATGACTGGCAATGAGTCCTTACTTCAAGGCTTTGAAAGATTTGATGAAGGACTAGTTGCTTTTGGAGGAGATGCAGGAGGTTACATTACTGGAAGGGGCAAGGTTACAAATGGTAAGCTCAGTATTGGGAAGGTAAACTTTGTCAAAGAGCTTGGATACAATCTTTTGAGTGTGTCCTAATTTGTGACCAAAAACATCAGATGCTCTTTACTGAGCATGAGTGCATTGGGTTAACATTCCTCAAGAGCACATTCTGCTTAGAGCCCTCAGGAGAGGGAACATGTACAAGATGGATCTGCATGAAACATCTCCCTCTGGAGAAGTTTCTTGCTTTCGGTCTAAAGCCAATAGTGATAAGCCTTTCCTCTGGCATAAAAGAATGTGCCATGTAAACTTTAAGAACATGAATAAATTGATTAAGAATGATTTGGTAACTGGAATGCCAAAGAAAGAGTTTACAAGTGATGACCACTGTGTTGCATGCCTGAAAGGTAAGCAACACAAGTGTCACAAGCCAAAGGAAACCAACTCCATCACTACTCCCCTACACTTGTTAGATATGGATTATTTGGCCCCACCAGTGTAATGAGTCTAGGAAGGACCTCTTATTATTTAGTGATCACAGATGATTTCATAAGATTCATTTGGGTCTTCTTCCTTAGAACTAAGGATGAGACTCCTGAGATCTTGAAGAACTTCATTCTGAAAATTGAGAATCAATGTTATCACAAGGTCAAAATCATAAGATGTGATCAGGGAACAGAACTTAAAAACCAAATCCTTGATATATTTTTGATGAAAAGGGTATTTCAAGACAATATAGTGCTCCCAGGACTCCTCAGCAAAATGGTGTTGCTGAGAGGAGAAACAGGCACCTATTGAGGCAGCTAGAACCATGTTGTCTGACTCTAAACATCCTATCACCTCTGGGCAGAGGCTGTTAAAACAGCCTGCTATGTGCAGAACAGAGTTTTAGTAGTTAAGATTCATGGTAAGACTCCTTATGAACTGTGGCACAAAAGGAGACCATTCATTTGTTTTCTCAGAACATTTGGATGTCCTTGAACCATCTTGAATACCAAAGATCAAATAGCTAAGTTTGCTGAGAAATCAGATATGGACACTTTGTTGGATACTCTTCTCAAGCTAAGGCTTATAGAGTATACAATCTCAGAACAGAATCATTGAGGAGTCAACCGATGTGACTTTCAATGAACACACACCCTGTGTGAAAGGTTCTGGTCCAGATTGGCTATTTGATCTTGATTTAGTTACCAACTGTTTTAACAATCTTGTGAGAATGTTTCAGGATCTACAGATAACAGATCAGCAGAAGATCCTGATCCAAGATTTGAGCTGAGAAGACCAACCAAGAAGACTACTTTAGCTCTAATGGTAACTAACCCAGCAAGTGAAGCTCCTATCAGCACAAGCATGACAAATACTGCTGATTCATCTGAGGGGCCTTCAAATTCCAGCTTAGAGGCTCCAAATCCAGGTGAAGGAACTTCAAATGCAGAGGAACTGGAGGTGGTGACAGTGATCAAGAATTTTTGATGTTGATAACCACTCCATTGAAGACAACTTGAATGATGTCACACACTCATTGGATCAGTTTTCTTGAAGTGTGCTGATGTGGTGGGGACACCTAATTGCCAGATCAGAATTTCTCAAATTTAGATCTGTCTGACCAACTTGCTGTGATCCCTGAACTTGGATCCACAAGTCACATCCCACCACAAATATCATTGGAATGTTGACTCAGGGGTAAGAAAAAGAGAACAAACTCATGACAGCCATGTTTGCTGCATTCTTGTTTCTTATCCCACATAAAGCCGAAGAAGGTTGATGAGGCTTTGAAGGATAGAAGCTGGATTAAAGCTATGCAAGATGAGCTGCTTCAATCAGAAGACAGAAGGTATGGAACTTATGCCCTCTTCCTCAAGGGAAAAGTGTCATAGGAACTAAATGGGTATTCAGGAACAAGAAGGATGATAGAGGGATTATCATCAAGAACAAGGCTAGACTGGTTGTCCAAGGATACACACAAGCAGAAAGGATTGATTACACTGATGTCTTTGCTCCAGTTGTGAGACTTGAAGCTGTAAGAATATTTCTGGCTTATGCTGCATCTATGGATTTCAATGTCTACCAGCTTGATGTGAAATGTGCCTTTCTCTATGGGTGATTGATGAAGATGTTTATATTAAACAACCACCTGGCTTTGCAGACCCAGATCATCCAGATTATATCTGCAAGCTTGATAAAGCCCTTATAGGACTGCATCAAGCTCCAAGAAAGTGGTATGAGACACTATCAACATACCTCTGTCAACATGAATACAAAAAATGTACTATTGATGGGACTCTCTTCATCAAAGAAACAGGAAATGACAGACTGTAGTTTAAAATATATGTAGATGATATCATCTTGATTCAACTAATCTAAAGCTCTGTAAAGACTTTAAGATGCTGATGAAGAATAGATTTGAAATGAGTGCCATGGGGGAACTCAATTTCTTTCTAGGAATTCAAGTGAAGCAGTTGAAGAAGGCATCTCATTAGTCAGTCAAAGTATGTACAGGACATACTTATAAGATTCAAGATGACTGACTGTATGGTTGCAAAGACACCCATAGCCAGAAAGCACTCCCTTGGTCCTGATCTTGAGGGGGAGTGTGTTGATGAACATCTCTACAGGGCTATGATTGGGTCACTTTTGTACCTTACTGCTAGCAGGCCTGATATCATGTTTGCCACATGCATGTGTGCAAGATATCAAGCCAACCCCAGATGTCACACCTATCACTGTCAAAAGGATTCTTAGATATCTCAAAGGTGCTCCAAATTGGCCTTTGGTATCTAAAGAATTCAGACTCTTTAATATGTATGCATATACAGATAGTGATTATGGTGGCTGCAACATGACTGCAAAGTCCATATCTAGGGCTTGTCAGTTCCTGGGTGGAAGGATAGTCTCTTGGCAATGCAAGAAGCAATCCTGTGTGTCTGCATCAACTGCTAAAGCTGAATACATTGTTGCTGCCAGCTGCTATGCTCAAGTACTTTGGATTTAGAATCAGATGCTAAACTATGGGTTCAATTTCAAAGAGACTCCCTCACATAGAAAACAACAGTGCCATCTCTATTACAAAAAATCATGTACAACACTCAAGGACCAACACATCAATATCAGGTATCATCTGATTAGAGATAATTTTGAAAAGAGATTGATCAAACTAATCAAAGTTAACGCAAATGAACAATATACTGATCTGTTCACAAAGGCATTTGATGAATAGAGATTTAAATATTTTGTATTAGCTATTGGGATGATTAACTTTGAATAGATTTTCTTTAATACTTAATCAACTTTATTTCTTAAAACCGTGTGTCCTAAGTGTCTATTAGATCACCTCATAGGCCCTGTTCTCTTTGGAAGAAAATTAACTTTAACTGATATTCCTTAGATTTGTGAATATTTATCTTCGGAAGAACTCAAATTGCCTTCGGAAGAAATTATGTCTTTAAATCATTTAACAGCTTATCTAAGATTTACCTTTGGAAGAAATTCTTGGGTATCTTTCGAAGCTTAAATTTGTATATAAGCGATTAAATGCATTCAAAGAACAAATATCTTCCGAAAGCAACTAAGTCTCGGAAGACTCATTCACTTCTTCCGAAGCCAAATTTTTAAAATTCTTTGAAATATCTTCCGAAGCTAAAACTGCCTTCGGAAGCTTTGCTACAAAGCTTCCGAAGCCAAAATTGTTTTCGGAAGTTTTATAGCTTCCAAGAAAACTATCTTTTGGGCGCACTTTTTCAGAAGTAGGACCCATTGCTTGTCATAACTTTGTCTCAAATCCACAGCATAATCTTCCAAACAGTTCTATTTCGTCTTTCTACTCTCACTGATCCTTACCCTAAATTTACCCCTAAAATTTCATCTTCTTCTTCCTTTCTTCACTGCAAAGCTTCCTCAAATGGCCAATCTTGATCGTCGTAACGACCCTGATTTCACCATGCACCTGCACAGGCAACACAATCAAGTTGCACTGTTAAACTCTGAGAAGGATCCAAGCTTCTCAGACGTGTGTAGGTATCTTTCTTTGTCTCATTACTTCACCTCCCTTACAATCGATCATCCTCTCTATGAGGATATTTTCTTGAGTTTTGGCGGACCTGTCAAGAGGTCACCATGGATGAGGAGAAGGCACTGTTTGCCATAGTTCAAGGGAGGATGGTTTTCATCAATCCAGCCATTATAAACACCCATTTGCAGCTAGATGATGAAGCAGGTGAGCTGTCCTTTCCAAAAGCTGCTGTCAACCAATCCTTTGCGCAGATGGGCTACGAAGGTGACTTTTCGGTCAAGACCTTTAGGAAGGGGAAGGTCTCATTTCAATGGAAATACCTCCTCCATGTAGTCATACATAGCTTATCCAATAAGCATGGGGAATGGGACCAGATTCCAGAAGACCTTTCCTTCATTGTCCATGGGATGGTACAAAGGGTCAAATTCAGGTACTCTCAATTTGTATTTACAAACTTACTTGCAAATTTGGACTCCTTAGAGTATTACGTGTTCCCCCGGTATGTTGAAAACATTCTTAACTGTGAAATGGACCACAGTTGAGGGGAACAGGTAATATTTTTAAACTTGCACACATGAGCCCCGACATTTTAAAGATTTTGAAAAAGCAACTGTCGCATCTCAGGGTAGAAACAGCCCTTATCCAAAGATGTTTGAGCTCATTTCTCAGGGTGATATCCTAGCAACACCAGCTAGTAATGAACCAAACACCCTCTACCTCTCACCCACCTCAAATACAGACTACCATCACTATCACCTACCAAAGAAAATCCAAGTGACCCCTGCACTTGCTACTGAGCATGTGCAGGCCCCCATATCAGAACCCATACAGGAGGAAGTGGAATCTAGAGCTTCCACTTTCCCTGAGGAGCAGACCACTCCCATCTTTCAAACAATCAGTGCTGAGGTTCCTCATGCTCAGCCTGATGAGCTCATAACTCCACAAACAGTCTTAAGCCATCACTTTGAGTCTCAACACTTTAGTGATCAACCTTCAGGGGAAAGTTACCATCCCCAGCCTCTTGATCTCAACCGCCCCATACCCAGCCTTGACTTTTACTCTGATGAAGATTTGGGCTTCAGTGAGTACCATGAATCTCTTTTTTCTTCCCACACTCAAGAAGAGATGAGTACCCCTGCTTCACCCACTTTTAGCCCACATCAGCTACCCTAACTAAGGTGGATCCCTTTGACACTGTTTAGGAGATCCATATGGCAGGGGCTATCACTTTTGCAAGTGATAACATCACTAGGACCTCTACCATGGCAACCCAGCCTCTTGACACTTTCTGGAAGCTATCATTAGGCAGGGGAAATCCAGCAGCCAAGAAACCCATGCTGGTGGGAGGAAGAAGACTTAGGTCCAATTCTCTCATCCCCCCATGATTCTTCATCAGAAGACGAGGGGAGTCTACAACAACAAGTGCACAAACTGTCAAATCTGTGCACCTACTTTGTGTCAAAGATAGCTCACCTAGAATCTTAGGTGACTATCTTGCAGAAGAGGGTCAATGACCACAACTTGAGATCACCGATCTCAAGGGCAAGCTAGCTGAGAGACCCATGAGCCCAACTCAGCCAGGTCCATAAAGAACATGTGGGATGTCATGGATCAATCTTCCATCTCACCTATGCAAGGGTGGATGTACCAAAAAAGGGGAGAAAATTCTGACAATCACAGAACCTGAAGTTCTTCTCAGAGTATGGCATGGATGACTCACCATTCACTCTTGCAGTTGTCCATACTCAGCAACCTCCTCTAGACAGTGATCTGAAACTGCTCATTCACACTGTTTGAGGAGGGAGTACCAGAGCAATGTCTGCCCATCTGAGAAGCCAATCTGGGGTTAGGGGTATGATAGTGATAGGAAAGCTCTTTTGATCTCTAGAGCTCAGGGTCAACAAGAAATTCCTAACATCTCCACCTTGAGTTTTCTATGAGAGTATAAACTTGGTGGATCTGCCCCTTGTCAACCAAGCAACAACAGACAAGCAGCAAGATTGACAGAAAAGATCCAAGACAAGGTTAGAGGAGTTCAGACTGAGATCAATATTATATAGACAGAGGCTAGAATGTGAGATCTTTGGTCAACTGGATGTTGAGGTGGACCCGAAGATTAGCTTCAAAGAAAAACCTTGACTGAAGGCCCAGAGGTTGAACTTCTGACCCTTGAGACAAGATCTCCCTCTACACCCATTACCCTCAGTGAAAACACCAGCTGGTGATGGTGCTTCACAGCCTCTCTATGGCCAAAGCTTGACAGCTGAACCAAGCAATGAAGGCCAAATCTCTCTTCAGCCTGAGTCACAAGGCCTGTGGTTGACAACGGTAAAAGGAAATTAACTGCTGAGGAGATTGAAGAAGAGAAGAGAGAAAGGAAGAGGAAGCTGAGGGAGAGAGTTCAGTGGTTCCCCAGGACTTATGGAAGCTGTAATAAGGGCTGCCCCCAGGCTGAACACTCAGGAAGATGAGTTAAGAAGCCAAGATAAACTACCTAGGAACCAGAAATTACAATATAGATGACTCATCTCTCTCCCCTTAGATGAGCTGAATGAACTGGTTGACACTGAGTTATCAAAGAGAGAAGGAAGCAGAGGATGCAGCCTTAACCCTCAAACACAAGGAAGAAATAAAGAAAAATACTCTACAAAACATTCCTGTCCTGTCCCCAGTTCAAGAAAGTCCTGAGCCAGAGACTATGGCCACTGAACAACCTCAGGTAGCTACTGAAGAAGAAAGACTAAAGATGATCAGCTACCTGAGTGCCACAGGTCTCTATCAGGTAGATGCACTTCTTCCCTTACCATCTGAGTACATATTGTTTGAATACAATAAGCAGATGGAAGAAAGGGCTAAAAGGAAAACAAGCTAAGAAGAAAAGATTAAGGGAAGAAGCTATATGATACAGGGCCCATCATCCATAAAGCCAAAAGAAGTCTATTGACAGACAAAGGATGATGAGCTTCTTGAAGCTGTATGGATTCTCCGGAAGGAGGCTTGGCCCTATGTCTCTATCCACAATGGATGAGCATATCAGGGTAATCAGCAGAAGATTAAGAAGGGAGAGCTGGTGGACTTGCATTCTCCACCAAGTCCAGCTCAACCTGAAGTTGAGGTGAAGGTTGAACCCACTGAGACAACACAACCTAACCTGGAGCTGCATCTCAGCCAACTCATCTTCTGATCCACAACTGGGTACTCCTCTCACCCCCTCTGAACCTTTGAGAAAGGAGATCCCAACTGAGAGGGACTCAACTGAACAACCTGGTACTCAAGACCAGTCCCCTCAGTTAAAATCATTTGGAGAGAAAGGAGGATGGCTAGAAGATCAACCTCAAAGAAGAAGAAAAGAAAGGCATCCATCTCCTAACCTCAGGAAGAGTCAAGCTTCCTAAGGAAGTGCATGAAGGGCCTGCTCACCAAACTCCTATATAGTATAGCCTCTAGCCATTGGAAGACCCATTTTGTCTTGGAGTTATGATGAAGACTCAAAACAAATGGTATGTCATAAGAGATCAGGAAGCCATGCATGTCTAGTCCTCTATAGACATGCTTAATCTTCTCTGCATGATCTCTTTGAATGAGAAGATCTATGTTAGTCTGAAGGATCCAGATCTTTATATGAAGAAAGGTATGCTGAGGATCCTAATATGGACTATCAAGATCTGAACTTTCTCTGTTTTTGGTAGCATCAGCCTAGGAGGAGTTTGTAGGAACCTCTGAAGTTAAAAGGCTGATGGCACCAAAGGATACCAAACACCAAGTCTTCCAACATGCACTTCGGAACAAAGTGAACTAGCTCGGAAACTTTGACACATTTAGAAATATGCTAAGTGTAAATCTTCCAAAGCCAAAGTTCAGAAGAACTGTGCTGCGGAGCTTACACTAACTTGGAAAATATTCTAAGTGTAAAGTCTTCTAAAGCCAAAGACTCAACTCTTCTGAAGTTAAAGATAAGTCTTTTGAAGCTTCAAAGACAAAGTCTTCCGAAGCTGCCAAGACAAGACTGATTTCTTCTGAAGAGAGAGAAAATTCCTTTTTCCATCAACTTTATCATAAAGCACCTACTTTCCGCTGGTATGCTATGGTGGTTCACCTGCTATCGAGCTAGGTTGGGGAAACTTCCATGCTTTATGATAAAGTAGATAAGCCTCTTCGCCTGCAAGTTTCTCTTTTGTTCCTTTTGGCTTTTATAATAGGAAAGTCAGTGAGCTATGGCATGTCATAGTCACTAGTCAAAAGGCAATAGCCTTTTTGACTTTAGATTGATCTTGCTGTCTAGATTAGTCATTCCACTGTCTTTTTTGCATATTGACGGTTGTAGTATGTATTATAAATAGTCTCTGGTTCTTACACTCAAATATACTTGTACAACACTGTACTAGAACTAGAGAGCAATATACAACTTCCTTGAAAACTTAATCTTGTGTCTAGTTCTGTTCTTAAACAATTTTACTTGTGTTTGTCTTGTATCTTTAGTAAAGTTTATAGTTCTCTATTTGAATTGTTAAGTGATCTTAAGATCCTCCTAAGTATGCAAACTAAGTGTTAAGTACCCTTTAACGGTCCTGCAATATTCATGGATTTAAACATGCTAAAATGGAACATAACTCATATTATTTTATAATCATATATAAATACGAGTCAAAATAACAATGTTCTGATTTTAAATACTAACATCAAATCAAATTCACTAATATCGAAGTCCTAAGGCACAGTATGACTCTCATGCTTTGGCCTTTCAAGGAGCTTCGTGAGTGGATCTAAATATTTTGATCAGTGTGAACTTTGCGAATACATATCTTTCCTTTTCAACTTCATCCATATGTAGTTGAATCTCTGCTCAATGTGCCTTGTCTTTTGATGTGCACGGCGTTCCTTGATTTGAGCAATCGCACCCTTGTTATCATAAAGATCTCTAGGGGATCTTGAATGATAGAGACAACCCCTAGATCGGCAATGAATTTCTTCAACCATGCAGCTTCTTGTGCTGCCAAGAAGCGGCGATGTATTCTGATTCTGTAGTGGACAATGCTACCCATCCTGCTTTAAACTCTTCCAGGACAATGCCCCTCCATTCATAATGAAGACATACCCCAATTGTCATCGAGAATCAGCTCGATCAGTTTGGAAACTCGCATCCATGTACCTTTTACAACGAGTTCCTCTTCACCAGATCCATATATTAGAAATATATCCTTAGTCCTCCTAAGGTATTTCAATATACTCTTAACAGCCATCGAATGACTATTTCCTGGATTCTGCTGATATCTGCTTGTCATGATTAAAGTGCATGACACTTTCGGTTAGTGCATATCATTGCATACATGATGGATCCTATAGCAGATGCATATGGATTTCCTTCATCCTTTCTTGCTCATCCTTCGAGCTTGGACATTGAGATGCACTTAATATTGTTCCTCTTTGAATAGGTACCAAACCTTTCTTAGAGTTTTCCATCTTGAACCTTTTCAAGATTTTATCAATGTATGCACTTTGGTTTAAACCTATCAACCACCTGATCTATCCATATAGGTCTTTATTCCTAAAAATAGGCGACTTCACCAAGATCTTTTATGGAAAAACAACTCCTAGCCAGTTTTAACACCTTCCATGGTTGGAATGTCATTTCCAAATAGTAAATATCATCACATATAATACTAAGATGTGATGATGCTCCTCCTAGCTTTCTATACACACAGCTTCATCAGTGTTCTTGATGAATCCAAATTTCTTGACCTCTTCATCAAACGTCGATTCAAACTTCTTGATGCTTGTTTTAATCCATAGATTGATTTCTTTAACTTGCATACTTTATTATGATATTGTGGATCGACAAAACCTCAGGCTGAACCATATAGACATTCTCTTCGAGATGTCCATTAAGGAAAGTAGTTTTTGACATCCATTTGCAAAATCTCATAGTCATAATAAGCAGCTATTGCAAATAATATCCTAATTGACTTTAGCATTGCCACAGGGGAGAAGGTCTCATCATAATCAACCCCTTGAGTCTGAGTGAAACCTTTCATTACAAGTCTTGCTTTATAAGTATCCAAGTTTCCATGCATATCAGTTTTCTTTTTGAAAACCCACTTAAATACAACCGGTTTGGAGTTAAGCGGTGGCACAACCAATTCCCACACTTGTTGTTATGCATGGATGGCATCTCTACGTTCATGGCTTCAAGCCACGTGTCACAATCCGAATTGGACATTGCATCATGGTACGTAGTTAGTTCATCCGAGTCAACGACATAGCATCCATTCATGAAAAATCCATATCTTTCAGGTGGATAGCTAGTTCTACCAGATCTGCAAACGTTTTTGTGTTATTGATCAACCACTTGATCATTACCAACAAACTCTTGTTGATTACTAGTATTAACCAACTGTATCGGCTTGTGGTTCTCGATCCTTATCAAGTTCCCGTTCTATCGGTATTTCCTTCCATAAGAATTTAGTTTCCAAGACTCAGTCTTTCGAGCAATAAATACCTTTTGCTCTATTGGATTGTAGAAGTAATACCCATCAAGTCTTTGGGATATCCTACAAAGATACACTTAGTGGATCGGCTTTCTAACTTGTTTGGGGTGTTTTGCTTACATAAGCCCATAACTCCATACCTTTAAATATGATAACGATGGGACCCTTCAATGCCATATTTCAAAAGGTGTCTTATCCACTTTCTTGGTTGGGCCATATTCAGAATACAGGCCACGAAGAGCAATGCAAAACCCCAAAATGACAGAGGTAGTGTGCTTCTAGCCATCATAGATCGAACCATATCCATAGGGTTCGGTTTTCTCCTCTCAGACACACCATTATGCTATGGTGTTCCGGGTGGAGCAAGCTCTGAACAATCCCACAACTCCTAAGATGATCTAGAATGCATCACTGAGGTATTCACCTCCTCTATCTGAGTGAAGAACTTTGATGATTTTGTTGAGTTGATTTTCTACTTAATTCTTGAATATTTTGAACATTTCAAAAGCTTCATCTTTGTGTCTCAACAAGTAGACATAACCATAACGAATATAATCATCGATAAAGGTAATGAAGTATCTTTCACCATTCTTTCATTGCTTTAAAAGGACCACACATACATTCGAATGTATGATTCCTAATAAATCTTTTGCACTTTGTTAGTACCACTAAAGGGTTCCTTGGTCATCTTTCCTTGTAAACAAGATTCACACTATCAAATGAACCCTCTTCATTTGCTTCCAAAAGAACCATTCTTTTGAAGTGTTTTAATACGATTCTTGTTTATGTGACCAAGACGACAATGCAAAGATATAATTCACTTAAACCCATTTTAAGTTTTTTGGTGCTTGATTGGTATAACGAGTTATTAAAGGATGTCATCATGAACCATTCTTAAATACCATTAAAGGCATAGCCTTAAATAAATATATCATCTATAAATACACAAATACCATCGTTTACAAACTTTAATACATGACAAATTGTTTTAGAAGGAAAACTGAAATTATGTTCCTAGTAAAATAGGAGTATACAAAACATTCTTCAAAATGACTTCCAAACCACTTGGAAGCTTCAAGATATAGTCTCCTTGGGCTTCGACATCAACCTTTTCTCCATTGCCATATAGAGACTAGTACCCCCTTCTTAAAATGCTTATTTCTTTTGAACCCCTGCAACAAATTGCAAATATGAGTTCCACATCCGGTATCTAATACCCATGTGTTTGAAGAAAAACATTAAGTTCAATATGGATCATGAAAGTTGTACCTGTGGTCTGCCGAGCATCCCTCTTGTTTCTCAACTCCTTGAGATAGATTGGACATTCCTCTTCCAATGTCCTATCTCACCACACTCAAAGCATGGATCATTCTTCGTAACTTTGCTTTTTTTATGCCTCGGTTTTGTGGTCCCGCTTTAGTCTTTCCCTTACCCTTTCCTTTGATGTACCCTTGCCTTTAGCAACATTTGCCTTGGGTTCAGGGTGATGCCTCTTCTGTTTGCCACCCTCATTTATCGTGAGAACTGGTAAAACCCTTTTACCTATCCCTGCCTCGGCTGTTTTTGAGCATTGCATGAAGTTCCCTAATGCTCTTTTCCACCTCCATCATGTTATAATTCATGATAGAATCCAAACTTCTTGCTTAGACCATTAAGGATCAAATCCGTGCCAACTCTTTTGAGACGGCACAATTTAGCCTTTCGAGGCGATCAATGTGGCTTTTCATCTTCATCACATAAGATGACACAGATTGGGTTTCTTCCATTGGACATGCATGAAGCGCTCGTACCGTTTTGAACGGCTCTACCCTCGCTTGTTGAAAGAACATTTCCTTCAAGCTAGGTACTCATGTCGTATGCCCCATGATATTCAAAATCATTTTGAAGCTCGGGAATCATGGTTCCAAACATGAGGCTAGAAACTTGCTCAGAATTGTCACACCCCCCTTAATGCGAAAGCACGATGATGTAACGGATGGGATCGTCATAACACAAGTTGTTAGTTAATAGAGATGCATTAATGATGTAAAGTCAATGTGTCATGACGTCACCCGACACAAATGGAGAGTTGTGCCATGGCTAGTCAATTCCACGACAAACATAGCCAAACAAGCAAAAGAATGTAAGTCCGATAACCCGGAGCAAGTGCACAATTCATGAATAACAAAGAAAATCCAATGTAGTTATCAGAGACATTCAATATGTTTAAATAATGCAAACCTAGGGGTCATCGCTAAGGTAGCATTCCTAGCTATCCTCAATAGTTGTTATTTGAAAAGATATGCTCAAAAAGGTCAACATAATATTGGTGAGTTCACAGGTTTAAGTAGTAAACATAATTGATGCTGTATAATAGTTTTGTAGGACATAGTGTAAACAGTTATAAGCAAGTAATATCACATGTAACCATGAGCATCACAACTAAACCTACGACGTACACACAGATCTTGTTGGAACATATCACCCTAGGGCCCGTCGTAGCCATCGTCAGTCCCTACTAGTATACTAACAAACAATGGTGGGGTGTCAACCTAATATTACTATCAATACTTGTCTGTCGGCTCCAACATCGAAGTTAAATAGTTGTAAATAAAGGACCACACAGAAAAATCATGCATGTACAAGATATAACTTACAAAACAGTAAACACAACAGTTTCAAGAAGAAATGAGTTCACAACATAAAGGGTGAGCATACTTTTCCCCCAAGTTTGTAAACAATTGAAATGAAAACGGGGCTGCGAAACTCACCTTGAATGTGATGTAATAAAATGATCAAAGGCTCCAAATAATGAGGGCAATGCACGATCAAACACCTATTATTAATTGTAATTAAGTCTTAAAATGCGTTCAACGAGAATAGATGCATTCGGTCGGTTCGGGTCAGTCCGGATTCGACGCGCGACACGCACACAAATAGATATAATGTATATATATATATATACCATACTTAAAATAATAATACTAGTAATAATGATAGTAATATTAATAAAGATATTCTTTACCCATTTATCAAATAAAATGATAATGATATTACTTTTAATGATATAATGATAATCGTAATAATATTAATATTGATAATGATAATATTATAATGAAGATACTATTGTTATTATAAAAAAAAACATACCTAATAATATAATAATAATAATAATAATAATAATATAAATAATAATAATAATAATAATAATAATAATAATATAATAATAATAGTAATAATAATATTAATAATAATAATGATAATATAATATAATAATAATAAAGTAGCACAAAATAAAAAGAGCACACACACTGCAATATCTATATCTTTAATACATACACCACACATCGGGCACAGAGACACATTCACGTACACCACCACACCATACGCAGCACACATACATACGCATAATACACACACCACCTTCATGCGCCCAACACAACTACTGTGCCCAGGGGGGCAGCCATGCACCCAAATCGGCTTCATGCGCCAATCCTATATACACACACTGCATACACACATGCATTCATACGTAACACACACATACCATATATATAACGCATACCCGACGCACACACCTACACACAAATACATCGACACGCATATACACACAACACCCGAAACCGAACTCCGTCGATCACACCGACACAAACGCGACAATAGAACGAAACGACAACAAACGAAGTTCACATCGATCGGTTACCTACGAAACGAGTGAACAGCTAGACAACGGCAACAAACGACGGCTAACGGTGGCAGAACGGGGTTGATTTCGGTGGTTCACGGCGGTGGAACGGTGGACGACAGTAGGGTTATCGAAGGGGAAGGGTTTGCCGAGGGTTTTCATGCGACGATTGTATATATATTAATAGATCTTTTACATCTAGGCCCTAGACTATTTAGGAATTATTCCTTCAAGTTTAATAAAATTAAAATTTAGACCCTGAACTTATTAACTATAATATTAATAATATTAATATTAATACTAACAAATTTTATTAATAATAATAATATATTAGTTGTTTATAATATTAATAATATTAATTTTAATAGTAATAATAATTAACATTATTAAATGTTAAAAGAAAGGAAAGTATTAATAAAATTAATTGATGATTAGTAACTAATTTTATTATTATTATTTATATAGTATTAAGGTCGACGCGCAAAACGAATGAGACAAAAATTTTGAGATCAGAACAAATTAATTACGCGCGACGAAAGTAAATACACAAGGAAGTTAACGGACTTGATGTTAAGTGACGGACCTGTTAGTGACGGATTTCACAAAGAATCCTCAGTGTGCTTAACCCAATCCTGTAGGCATCAACATCATCAATATTGGGTCATCGGGAATAGGATCATCCACACATAGATATCTTTCCTGCTAGAACAATTCTCAGTTTCAAATCATCCATGAAATTATTGGGTTTAGATGATCCTTTTCCAGGATAGTTCTCAGTGACAGGTTATGGACGTTCGGGGAGAAGCGTTGTTTATTTGCGGCCATTACTAAATATAACCAAGTTAATATCAATATTCATAAAATGATATTTTAACTATTAATACCCTGTCATGTCCCATAGACAATTAATAATTAAAATCTAGAATCCATGTTTACATTCAAATATGGTTAGTGACCTTTATCTCATTATTCAAATTACAATGTAGTCAACTTTTGACATTGCAACCCTTTGCAATTCTAGTTCATGGTCGGTTAACCTCTTTATTTTAGTCGGTATGTTTATCCAATCAAACCATTGTACGCCATGCTTCAGTGACCTATTCATATGGTTTTCCAACTCAAGTCGTCCTACTTACACACTGTGAGTTTACACATACAGGTGGTTAGGTGACCATTATCCTACAAATTGCTAAACCCCCTCAAAACACAAGTTCCTTAATGTGATTAGGTGACCTTTATCCCACAAATAGTTCCCAAGTGTTTGAGTGTTGTATAAAAGGATGGTGTTTAAATTTGTTTAAAAGGGATTTTATTTCCATTAATTCTAGTTATGAAAACATTTTTGTACCTTACATTTGCATGCATTCAATAGTGATACACGAGTGAAACCAATTTCCAAGGTTTTTCTTAATAAAACCCGATTTTTTTGCGAAACATTAATCTTTATAAAACCATTTTATTACCATGTTAATGTTTCCAAAGAACCGTTTGCAGCATGTTGTTGATCTGAAATTGTTTAATAGTTCATATCCAAATATCACATGAACAATAAATTAAATCAACCATACAAGCAACACATACAACAACAAGTTCATAACCATAGCCAACTAATTTAACCTCACTTGTTGACCGAAACAAGTGAGTTATAAGGTCCTCCTAAGGGTAACACTTGTGTCGGTGATTTCCCACTTGATCCCGTATCCAAGTGCTTCAAGTGTCCCTTTCCGTTGTGATTCTCCCATTCGATTTGAGCTTCCAAATGGACTAAATTCTGCACCAAACCCTTTGGGCCTTCAAAATGTTTTCGGTTATTGAGCTTAAATCCCATTAAGCCATGAAGCCCTTTGGGCAAAATTGGCCCAAACGCAAAACATTCTCGTTGCATCTTCATTTACCAAAATTATATATCCTATATACATTTTTTAGTAAAGTGAAATGCAACTAATCTATTTCTTTTACATACCAAATGAAAATAAATAAATTACATACCAATAGAAGACAAATAAATTCAATTATTACAACCCTTTGAATAATCAAATACAAATCACAACAAAACCAAACACAGGTCTCGGCTAGGTTATGAACATCAAGAGACCTATCCAAATTTGTAAGCAAAAATCCGAGAGTTTTCCCCTTGAATCACAGACTTTCGGTTAATGTATAAACAAACCGAATATCATGATTCTTGTATCCAAACAACTTAAATCATCCAAATGATTAAATTTTTCAAGATTACATATGCATGTAAAGTAGAATCTTGAAAAACGGGAAAAACATAGACCTGAATTTTCGGTCTGTTTGTGAATAACAGCAAGAAACCGAGAATTCAGTCCAGATGAAGCATGTATCCATATAACCGGCTCTGATACCACTGTTGGGTTTTCACAAGTTTATTAGAGTTATTTTATCCTTATAAAATGAAAAATGCAACGGAAGTGGAAAGAAAAACTTGTTACAGTTAATATATAAAACAATTTAATATCTGTTAAAAGAAAACCTGTAATGGATCGTTATATGAAAAAAATGCTTACAAACAACCATAGGGTGTTAATGATTCTACCTCTCAAATGGACAGAGGAAGAAGATCTTTGAACAACAACTTCCAAAGTAGGAAACCTCAAGCTTGTCTACCCCAAGCTTCAAACAAAACACCAGGTTGCTAGGATTTTCTTTTCTTGAATCGGGTTTTAGTTCTTGGTTTTTCTCAACTCGATCGAGAGAAAAGCTACAGGAACACCGATTGAACCTTGTGTGTTGTAAGTTATCAGAGAGAGTGGTTGAATGCAATCATAAATTGCACGTCCTATAAACTGAATTTTCAGGGTGAGAGAAAAGTGGGCGGGACCCATCCCTTTAACCCTCCGTATTTCTCTAATATTCATCCTGTAGGTCCCTCTGAAGTTAAGAGGCTGATGCAACCAAAGGATACCAAAACAACCAAGTCTTCTAACATGCACTTTGAACAAAGAAGAAACCAGCTTCGGATTGTACACACTCAAGAGAAATGCTAAGTGTAAAATCTTCCAAAGCCCAAAGTTCAGAAGAAACATTGCGGAAGCTTTTACGTAAGTTAGCAAAATACTCTAAGTGTAAAGTCTTCCGAAGCCAAAGACTCAACTCTACCGAAGGTAAAAGATGAAGTCTTCCGAAGCTCTCAAGACAAAGTCTTCCGAAGTTGTTTAAAGACAAGACTGATTTTCTTCTAAAGAGAGAGAAAAGATACTTTTCCATCAACTTTATCCTAAAGCAACTTGCTGTCCGCTGCATGCTCTGGTGGTTCACCAACTATCATCATTCGGTGAAACTTCCATGCTTTATGATAAAGTAGATAAGGTCTTTGTTTGCACGTTTCTGTTTTTGTTCCTTTTTGGCTTTTTGTAATAGGAAAGTCAGTAAGCTATGGCATGTCATAGTCACTAGTCAAAAGGAAATCTGGCTTTTGACTTTAGGCTGATCTTGTTGTCTAGATTAGTCACTTCCAACTGTCTTTTTGCATATTGATAGTTGTAGGATGTAGTATAAGTAGTCTTCGGTTCTTGTATTCAAAAATATACTGGTACAACACTTGTAATAAAACTAGAGAAGCAATATACAACTTCCTTGAAAATTTTATCTTGGTTCTTGTTCTTGTTTTTACTTGTGTTTGTCTTGTATCTTTAGTAAAAGTTCATAGTTCCCTATTTGAATTGTTAAGTGAAATTAAGATCCTCCTAAGTGTGTTAACTAAGTGCAAGCTTAAGTACCCTTTAACGGACCTGCAGATCCGCATTAGTAAATGCGGATGAACAAACTCTATCCGCATTTGTAAATGCGGAAGAAGAAACTTCATCCGCATCCGCATTTGTAAATGCGGATAAGTAACTCCATAAGTTTTTGAAAATGCACATCCGCATTTGTAAATGCGGATGATCAGTTTCATCCAGTCCCTTAAATGATCATCCGCATTTGTAAATGCGGATGAAGTAATTCCTTCAGCATTTCCCAAAAGGCACATCCGCATTGCAAATACGATGAGGAACATTCATCCGCATTTCTTCAGTAACACAACCACATTTGTAAATGCAGATGAGTAAAAGAAATGCGGACAAAACATTGTATTGTTGTTCAACCATTTGAATAACAATACAAAGTTCTCTCTCTTTAGAATAAATTATCCATATAATTTATTCATAACACTAGTGTAAATATTTAGAAACCCAATTTCTAAATACTTCAAATGTCAATATTTATTTACATGATTATATCATAAAATAAATATTGTAGGTGTTTGTCTATCTTGTTATTGGGTAAGACCCGACATGGATCATAAAGTACTAGCCACATCATTCATTATTTGTCTTGGGCAGACTGTTCCAAACAAAAAGCTCCTATTGCACCATATCAATTCAAAGAAGCAAAGAATATTGGAAGTGCTTTCATTTCCAATGGTGATGAAGGAAGCTCTTATGCTAAAGTGATGATGAAGAAGAAGCTGGTTTCTACGTAGCAAAGTCTTCTATATCTAACTTTCAAAGCAGTTCAAACAAGAAAACAAAGGGAAATCTGATGATTTTAAAATTTCAGCAGCAAAGAGATCATCAAACAATAAAAGCAACAGCAAATCTAAACCAATCATTGTGGTTCTAGAAACAAAAGAACAGAAAGCAGCATTTGCAGCATTCAGCTCAAGTTTTCAAGCTTACTTGGGTAGTACTCTGACTCCTGCTCATATCTGCCAACAAGACCTGGAAGAACTTCATCGTAATGTGAAGTGGAAGAGATTGATCTATAATGGCAAATGGCCATGATTACTTACAGGGCCAAGATGTACATGAGAAGGAACAAATGAGTATCTGTTGCAAGACTAACAACAAAGATTAGTGTTGAAAAATCAAAGGTAAGGTGTTACAATTGTAATTTTTATGGTCACTTTTCAAGGGAATGCAATAACAATCAGCAATCAACAACAGACACAAGACAAGAAAATCAGAGAAGCTTCAAGCAACCTCAGCTAACAAACTCATCCCCACCAGCCACAAGTTCTTCAACAGGTGCCAGTAACTCTAAAGAAACTGGTTTGATTATTTTGCAGGATGGAACTTGCGATTGGAGCATGCATGAGAAGGAAGTCCAGGAGGAAATCAAGCACTGATGGCAAACTTGGAGAACAAAGTTCCACCTATGGCCAGAGAGGTAAGGGACAGGTATGTTCACCACCATGTGTTGAAGAGGTAGAGAGATACAGGGTCCATGCTCAACAATTGGCTGATAAATTCAAAGAAACAATGATTTTAACAGAATCTCATGCAAGAAAACATACACTGTATCAGGTCAAAATCACTTCCTTGCAAAAGGATTTAGATAAACTTGTGTTTGAAAATTATAATCTGAAAGCACATGTTGAGCATCTGGCGACCTCTTTAACCAAGTCCATGTCTGATCATGCATCTACTGAAGTGAAACTTCTGAAGGTCCGATTATCATCACAACAATATGAGAAACTATTAAATTCTCATATTGAATCAAGAACAGGTATGGGTTGGATTTAATGCTGTTGCATCACCAATGAATGATAATTACACCACAATACCTGAGTCAATGACAAACAGTTTATCAAATCATTTTGTGTCAAGCACCAAAAAGGAATCAAAAATTGAAAATAATGAAGTGGTAAATGGTGAAGATAGTGAAATTAGTGAAACTGATACATCTGAATCAGAATTTTCAAAATAAATGAATCAGAATTTGAATTTGATGACTGTGATGATCTGGATGAGGTTGATGAGCCTAATGAACAAGAATATGCTGGGTTGGGTAAGGAAAAGAATATGGCAATTGAACCTGTAATTCCTAAAGTCCTTGAGGAGATCAATCTACCTTATCCCTCAAACAAAGAAATTTGTTGAAGACCATCTACACAAGAATTGGTCAGCTTAATGAAGGAATTCAGGAGCTCAACAAAAGCACAAAAGTCAGTCAGCAAAAAGAACTATGATGGAATAAGAGAAAACACTTCAGCAAAACACTTGTGGAAGAAGAAGACTGGTCCTCACACATCCGTACAAAAGCAAAGGAAAATGTTCCAAAGTCAACTTTTGTAGAAGATCTACGGAAGAAGCATTCATCTGATTCAAAGTCATCCATAGAAGATCTACGGAAGAAGCAATCATCTGAATCAAAACAGTCATCTGTAGAAGCTCTACAGAAGAAGAAAACACTTGCTGAATCACAAACTGTCAAGAAAGTAAAGAAACAATAAAGGGATGTGAATCCTCAGCAACAACAAGAAGATACTTTAGCTGCAAAGATTGAAAGAGAATTGAAAAATAAGCAGAAGAAGACAGTAGAGTCTGATAGTGAAGCTGAAGAAAAATACTACAAGTGGTGTGACATGTATAATCACAACACAGAAGATTGTTATTTCAGCAGCTATTGCTCCATATGCAATATGAACAATCATATGACTTCTAATTGCTACTTCAGTAAGCACTGTGCTATTTGCAACAAGAAGAACCATTCTACTCAAGAATGCTACTTCAACAAGAAGAACAAATCTAAAGTGCCAAAGAAGCAACAATCTGAGAATCATGAATCAGACTCACAATCTTCTAAGAATGAAGAATCAAAGGTTTCAAAACAAAAGAAGCAACAACCAAAACAAATGTGCCAAAGGTCAAGAAGCCAACATCTATTAATGATCAAACACGGAAGAAGAAGGAGAAGCAACACTATCAAAGCAAGACTCCTCACAAGAAGGTAGTGTTACAGGAAGATGAAGCCTTCTTTGATCATTGTAAAAACGGTAATGATGTACCACAGTCAAAAACGAAAGATGTTGAAACTTTTTCTAACAAAATGTCATCTTCAAGTTTAAAGAAAAAGATACTCAAGGAAGAAGTAATAGAGAAAGTGACTGGAATCAAGATCAAAGTGCTTCAAGTCCATCTTCAACAGAATCATCCTCACCCCAACAGAACATAATGAATCAATTGAGACTAAAAACAATCTTGAGTCATCTAGGCTTATTCTAGAGTAACAATCTTGTTACTCTAGTCATCTAGAGTAACAATTCTAGATAACAATGGCAAGCCCAAAACCATTAAGGATTGGGCTCCACTTTCTAATTGATTTCATTATTTTTTGCAGGAACATCCATGGAGGACTGACAACAAGTGGTATGTTGACAGTGATTGTTCCAGGCATATGACAGAAACTGTTCACTCTCCTCCATGATTTCAAACATAAAATGCTTCATATGCTGCTTTTGGTGGGATAAAAAGGAAGGTAAAATTGTTGGAGAAGGAATGGTAACAATGGATACTCAAATTTGAGAAAGTTAATTTTTGTTAAAATTTACAATACAACTTACTCAGTGTATCTCAATTTGTGATCAAAATTATACCACTTTATTTGATAACTCTTTCTGTTACATTCTTAAGCCAGGTTTTCAAGTCACAGCAGATTGGATCCTTCTTAAAGCACCAAGAAAAGGAAACACTTATGTTTTGGATATAAACACACCTCAATGACATGTAATGAAACCTGCCTGATTTCTAAGTCATCAGAAGAGGAAGCTCAACTGTGGCATAGAAGGATGGTTCATTCAAACATGAAAAACATGAATAAGTTGGTCAAACATGACTTAGTCATTGGCCTTCCCATGAAAGAATATTATTGTTCAAGTCATTGTTCATCATGTTATATAGGAAACAACATAGGGTGTCACACAAGTCCAAAACAATCAATACAAACACAACACCACTCAAAATTCTACACATGGATCTTTTTGGTCCAACCAATGTCTTGAGCATTGGTAAAAAGTATATCGTTTGGTGATTGTTGATGATTTCATTAGATTCACAAGGGTCTTTTTCTTAAAACATAAAAGTGAAACATCAGAAACATTAATGGAGTTTATCACTAAGATAGAAAATCAACTGGATATAAAGGTAAAAATCTTAAGAAGTAATAATGGATCTAAATTTGTTAATCATATTTTAGATTCCTTTGGCAGGAACAAAGGCATAGCCAGACATTTAGTGCACTAAGAACTCCATAACAAAATGGAGTTGCTGAAAGAAGAAACAGGACTCTAATTGAAGAAGTAAGAACAATGCTAGCTGATTCACAGTTGCCTATCATATTTTAGGCAGAAGCAGTGAACAGAACATGCAATGTTCAAAACAGGACATTAATTGTCAAAGAACATAATAAAAACCTTATGAACTTTTGTTTAAAAGAAAACTTTTTATAGGTTATCTTAGAGATTTTGGGTTTCATGTGTCTATTTTAAACACCAAAGATCAATTAGGAAGTTTGATGAAAAGCTTATGATGGTTTCTTTGTTGGTTACTCATCAACATCTAAATCATATAAAGTATACATTCCTCATCACAACATTGTTGAGGAAACAACTAATGTATCTTTTGATGAATCTTGATTTCCAAAATCTATAAAAGGATCATCTTGGTTGTTTGATATAGATGCATTAATAAATTAATTTAACTCTAGTTATTTAAATGTTGCAGGTCATGCAGATACATGTTGTCCTTATGTACCTCCAAGCATGAGTTAAGTTTATTGTCAGCTGATCCTCCAACACTACCCCAGACACATACTTCAAATGTTACTGATCCAGGCCCTTCATCTTAAACGAGCAATGACAATTCTGATGGAAATGGAAATTCAACATCAACAAAGTTTCTTCTACATCTACAGAAGCTCCTTCTACATCACAGAAGTTCTTTCAACATCCGTAGAGTTCTTACTTTCAAAGATGATTCATTTACTTCATCTGAAGTTCCCAATCCATTAGAAAACATTCCAACAACATTCACGTCTGCAGATCAACAAACTACAACATCCGTAGTTGTTCCTGTAACTGTTGCGGAAGTTATTCCACCATCTGCGAAAACAACAAAATCACGAAGATGATTTCATTCAGCATCAGAAGACCAAAATGATTAGGATCTTAATTACTTGTTGATTCCCCATCTCAGCTGAATCCATCCCCATCAACCAACATACTAACTTGGAATCATCTATTCCAGTTGAATCAATACCATCACAAGAATTAATAAGTATCATCTAATAGAAACATTATTGGTGATCTTAATGAAAGAACCACAAGAAATCACGAGGGAGCGCCAATATTTGTCTGTTCTCCTGTTTTCTTTCACAAGTGGTTCCAGCCAACATAACTACAGCATTGAAAGACACAACTGGATTGAAGCAATATAAGAAGAACTTCAGCAATTCAGAAAGCATAAAGTTGGAATCTAGTTGATCTTCCTGAAGGCCATATCCAATTAGTACAAGGTTTCCTTTTCAAGAACAAACTAGATGACAGAGGTATCATCATCAGAACAAAGCAAGGCAGATAGCATAAGGCTACACTCAAGAAGAATGGATAGACTATGACGAAGTCTTTGCCCTATTGTAAGATTGAAGCAATTAGAGTGTTTTCTAGCCTATGCATCAACATAAGAAGTCATGTTTATATCAAATGGATGTAAAATGTGCCTTCTTTTATGGTAAAATTGATGAGAAGTCTATGTTGCCCAACCACCCAGGCTTTGAAGATCCTCATACCCCACACAGGGTATACAAGCTTGACAAAACTTTGTATGGTCTTCAACAGGCCCCAAGAAAATGGTATGAAACATTATCATCCTTCTTGCTCAAGCATGTTACAAAAGGGGCACAATTGATCAGACTCTCTTCCTGAAGCATGATCATCAAGATCTCTTAGTGTCCAAGTCTATGTTGATGATATCATCTTTGAGTCAACAAACAAAAGATTATATCAAGACTTTGAATCTTTGATGAAATATGAGTTTCAAATGAGTTCCATGGGAGAATTAACATTAGTCCTTGGTTTACAAGTTCATCAGAAACCATATGGCATTTCATTAATCAAGAAAAGTATTTGAAGCAAATCTTGAAGAAGCCAACCTTGCTGAGTCTTCTTCATGCAAAACACCAGCATCAATAATATTAGGTTGTACCTGATCCTAAAGGGAAGTCTGTTGATCAAAGACTATATAGATCTATGATAGGATCATTAATGTACTTAACAACTAGCAACCTGACATAATGTTTGCTGTGTGTGTTTTGTGCTAGGTACCAATCAGACCCTGAGGAGTCATATATGAAGTAGTGAAGAGGATATTCCAGATACCTCAAAGGGAAGCCACTCTAGGACTTTAGTATCCCAAAGAAGGAGACTTCAACCTCTACTCTTATTCTTATAGTGACTTTGGAGGGTGTAACAACAATAGAAAATCCACAATGGTGGATTTAATTTTAGGACTAAGACTTGTTTCTTGCCAGTGCAAGAGCAAACAAATGTATCAGTAACCATAGCTGAGGCTGAGTACATAGCTGCTTCAGCTGTTGCTCTCTCAAGTTTTATGGTTGCAAAACCAATACTTGATTATGGATACATTTTCTTCAAACACCAATACATATTGATAACTCAGCTGCTATGTTCATCACTACTAATCCAGTGCAACATAGTAAAACAAAACACATAGAAATTAGATATCATTTTTTGAGAGATTGTTTTGAAAAAGGTTTAATCAAGTTGATTAAAGTGGATAGAACAAATCAGCTTGCTGATTTATTCACTAAAGCCTTTGACTCGCTGAGATTTAATTTCTTAATTGAGTCCTTAGGCATGATCAAATTAGATTAAATAATCAACACAAAGAAAAGCATGATCTGTCCTTAAAATTCTTAATATGAAAAAGTCAAAACATTCATAAAACATATAAATCCAAAAATATTGTCTTAGTTTCATGTTTTATTGAATAAGCAGTTCATATCATGGGAAATGATAGTTCACTATACTTTGCTTAATTTCCTGAATTTATCACACAATAAAGACTGATCAGATATGATTTGATATGTGAGTAGGTTCAGGTTGAGTGGAAAATATACAATTCATGTATAACATAATGCCAAGGTGACTAATTGTGGACAATTCCATTTTGAGGAACAAGCAAGTAAGTCTTATCCTGCTGTGATCAACATACTCACCTAAGCAACTATGTTGTGATAGTTTATAACCTCTATCTTTGTTGCGTATATGGACCTTTGTTTTGTGTAAACAAAGACCTGGGTTCACAGGCACCTCCGTTTACGTAAGTAAAGATCTGGTGTCCTGATGCTGATCATTAAAAAGTTCAAAAAGGAACATTCTAAAGAATCCAACATGTCCAATTGTATTTTATCTCAAAGTGCTTCAAATCATATTAACATTAATAAATTTCAAAGACATCTTAAGATAGAGCTTATAACTTAAAGAACATAGTTTTATGTGTGAAAAGGTGATAATTGACTCATAAACGAAGGACAAACTCTAATGTGAATTGAATGGGGGTCCATATTTGTCTATCTTTAATCTGTCCCAAAACTCATAAACACATGACAAGTTGAAACTACCTCTTGTTTGAATTTACGTGGATCCTAATACTTGCAATCAGCACTAGATCTATGCCTTCTATCATCAACAAAACTGTTTCTGGAAGTTGCTTAGTGTTATAGTATGATCCCATTGTATGATGTAAATGCTTGTACATATATTAAGTTTGCTTGTAAATAGATTTTGTTTTTGCTCTTTTCTTTGATAATAAGTTTGGACAGATAATTGTTTTTTATACTATTCTCTTTATAAATTTTTGATAAATGCATAATTTCATGATTAACACAAATTTAAGGGGAGTAGTAATCAGCATGAAAATATGAGTTTAATGTTTTTTATTTTTAATGAAAAAAGTTAAACTTGAGCACTAACTTGGCTGTAGGATATCTAAGTTTTTAACTAAATCAATTTGCACATTTGCCATGAAGCAGAGTCAACAAGGTCTAATAGCAACATCAAATGATCTAACATGAGTTAGATCATACATCAAAAAGGACAAATATTGCCTTTCGTAGATTGTTACCCTACGGATAAAAAGCAAAATCATAACAAATTTTGCCTTCCGTAGATGTTCTGCGGAGAATTAACTAAACATAAATTTTGCCTTCCGTAGATGTTCTGCGGAAGAATAAACACTAAACTTAAATTTTGTCTTCCGTAGATGTGCTGCGGAAGAATAAAATTAAAACAAATCAAAAAGGGAAGGTTTTGCCTTCCGTAGAGGATCTACGGAAGAATAACTTGTGGATAACCACAGGAGGTTAATTAGGGTTAAGGGTCTACAACATTAAATAAAAGTTTTTTAAGTGTCCGAGGAGTATAAATGATACCTGACCATTTTCATTTTTATTCACTTTTCAGAACCCTTCTTAGATCTAGAAGAACTCACCCAAAAAAAAAAAAAAAAAAAAACCTTCTCCGCCAACTATCAAATTTTCTTTGCACACAACAATGCTCACCTAAATCACCTCTCAAACAACATCAAAATAGCCAATCGATTCGCAAAAGATCATAATGTCTATGCTTTTCTTAATCCAGAGGATACAACAGCCCATGGATGTAGGGTTATTATCAGATACTTGAGAAGATCAGATTATTCTATGCTTTATCTGCGGATCCTGTCATCTATCAATCACACATTATGGATTTCTTGAACTCTACAAGGATTGAGGAAGAAAATGGTGAACATGTGATTTTTGCTTCAATAAGAAATGAAGAGTTGAGGGTGGATGAACGAACAATCAGGAGGGTGTTGGAGTTCGGAGATCAAGAAGAGGGTCACCTGATGTATTCGAACATGAATATACTCATAAAGTATTTCACTAAGGGGTTACGAGGGTGACTACATAAATGGTGAAATCAAGAAGGGGAGGTTGTGCAAGCCCTACAGATTCCTATGTCACACGTACTTGAAATGCATGTCAAACAGGAAGTCTGGATTAGATAGATTTACAAGGCATATATCATCAGGAATCATTGGTGTGTTTGAACGGAGACATATAATTATGCCAAATACATTTTAGGATGCTTGTGTGACCACATAGGGGTACAGAAGGAAAACAAGATATATGTTTTCAAGGTTTCTTCAGCTGATCATTAATGAAGCAATGCCCAATATTGAAAGAGAAGGTGAAGTGTTTGTTCAAGCTCACCTTGGAAGATCTATGCTCAACAAGATCAATGGGTAATATCAAGGAGAAGAAATGGAGATGTTTGCACATGTAGTTGATGAGAATGCTGACATTCCTCAAGAACTTCTATAAATTGATGATCAGTAACAACAAACATCATCGCCTGAATCTTCTGATCAACAACAACAACAAACTCCACCAGCTGAATCCCCTAAACCACAATATCAAGAACCCAATCCTCTTTCACCACCATCCTTTACCAACATACCGTTATCACCACCTATCCATATCATCTTACCACCAGGTGAACCACTATCTCCTTCACTTTCCCAAACATTAATGAACTCTACTGAAACAGAAGTGTTCTCATTTAATGACATTCTACAATCACCATCACACCCAACAGCACAACACGAACCTCAGCCTCCTCCACCAACTTCTGTGATAGACTTAACAAATCATCTTCTAGTAAGTATACCCAACCTATCTCACCTGCCCAATCTTAATCATCACTGAACATAGGTGCCACTAAACCTCTCTCTCCTAATCTCAATCAAACACCATCTCATCCAACAACACAACCAACTTCCTCACCGACACCTACTAAAACAACCTCACCTGCTGAAAGCCCAACTCACACTAAACTAGTCAATCTTAACAAGGATGATGAGCATGATGATGTGAATGATAGTGCTACAGAAGAGTTTTGTTTAGATGTAGAAGGGTAGAATGATGAAGTAGTTGAACAACAAGATGAGAGTAACTACATTGACATAGTTGCTTATGATGAAAATGATCTGAGAGATGAAGAGATAGACGAGAACAAAGTTTTCTGGTGGCCAAATACAACAATCTTATCATCAAAGGCAATAAGAAGCTGGAGAAGTTGAGAAAAATAAAAAGGGAGATAATTGAGAAAGATAAGACAATCTTAAAGCTGGAAGCTACAATCAAGCAGTTATAAGAGGAGATTTAATCTAACAATGAAGTGATTGACTGGATGGATTAGTTTGCAACTGAGTCCTACGAATCTGTTGAGAAAGAAAAACAAGAAAAGGAGAAAGAAATGGCTGAGCTCAACAATGCACTACAAACTATCTTTGAGCAGTTGGATCTGCTAAAAGCCATAGATGAGGAGATAGAGGGATTAAAGAAGAAAGTGGCTGAACAAGAAGGAGTTAGCCTGCAAAAGCCAATCAAAGAAACTGTTGTCTTTTCCATGATCAAATCAAAGGAACAAACAATCAAATATCATAAGGAAAGAAAGTATTTAGGAAAAACTAAGAAGAAGTTACTCAACTTGAAGATACCCCAAAGAAAGCAAGAACCATCTCTCTTGAACACACTTCATCAGTTGATCTTTCTACTCACAAGCCAACTGAACCAGATGAAGAAGAAAGTGATTCTGAATGGATAGATGTAACAAAAGATGAGACTCAAAAGGATGATGAAGAAGCAAGATCTGATGAAGAGCTATTCTCCACTGAAGATACTTTTGAGGAAAGAGCCCAATCCTCAATGTTCATGGATTTGATAAACAATGGCTTCCCATATGACATGGTTGAGAAGATGAACATGGCTGAAATGATTCAAGTGCTAAAAGAGTTTGATGTTGCTAGATTGATGTTGCTGGTATGCAACTATGAAACATTCTCAAAGTTCAAAGCCATTGAAAAGATAAGAAAAGATTTGGGTCATTATGACCCCAAGAAGCTGAAAAAATATAACATGACTTGTTGGCTGCAAAGTCACAACTATGGGTCTCATGAGCTTAAGGGAAGATCAGTGGGAGAATTAAGAGCCATGATGGAGTATGTAATGAAGGTTTAGCTAGACACTGGTGTGAGATTTCAGAACCGGAGCTCCAAGTCCTGCTTACAAACAACAATCAAAACAAACTCCTACTGAGCCAACAGTTGTACAAAGCAAAGACATGCACAGAGGAAAGAAAAAACTTATCAGGGAGCCAAGGGTTGTAATCCCCAACAAAATCTGGAAACCGCTATGAGGGAGACAACTGATCAAAAATATTCTCTGATCATAATTTTGAGCACATGACCACCCCAAGATCAGCAGAAGAAAACAAAATTATAGCATGGAAGTTTGATTCTGAATGGGATTGTGCTGTGATAAAGAGAGCATCTAGGATTGTGTAATATTAATTGGATGGAGACAATCCTATCACTCCCAGATGTAGACCTGTATTCTTTGCAAAACATTACCCAATCAGTCTAAGGGGAAGAGATTTTTCTATGCTGATTGCAAAACTCAGAAACAAGTTTAAAGGTGATGTGTTAAAGGAAGCAAAGAGAGAGGATGTTGAACACAATCAAAGAAGACAGAGGTAGAAAAGGTCTCATTCTAGCTCATATCACTTTTTTGATAATGAAATTTTAAGAAGAGTTGGATATGAAGACAAAACATACGCTTGTGTAAAGACCATTAAAGGAAATCAGTACTCATTCCCTATCACATAAAGGGGATATGTGGAGAGAACAAAAGAGCTTATGCTACAATGGAATGATCCTCAAAAGAAAGCCTCTAGCATAAGACTTTTTGACCCAATGGAAATCAATCTCCTTCATCCCAGCTACACATCCTATCTGCATGATAAGTATTTTCCAAAATTGAATGATGTAGATGCCTCTCGAAGATTAACATTTAGTCTTTATTAGTCTTTGTATAGTTTTGTCATAGTGTAGGGACTTATTGTGTAAATATATGTTCCTTTTTGTTTTCTTTGATAGTATAAACAACATAGATAAGGTATTGTGTAGGTAGACTTTAGAGACTGATAGAGAATAAATCAGTTAGAAGGAATGTAACTGTTTCTCTCTACACTTGTACTTTCTATGCGTTCTATCAATGAAAAACTATGAATTTTCTGATTTGTTTGCATTGAATTGATTAGTGGTGTTTGGTTTGATTGAATTTTATCACAATATCATCACAGATCGATCCATTTTGATCCTATCAAATGGTATCAGAGCTGTTGGTTCAGTGATTTGAGTTCTTCAAACTGTCGAACTTTTGAATCACTTGAATCTGTGATTGATAAGCAATTCAATTAAGAAATTGTTGATTTCAGTTGTGTTTCATCATTAGAAACATGAACTGAATCACAACTTGCAGCTCATTTCGTTCAAAATCAGTGAATTTGTTCAAATTAGTGTTCGAACCTGTTCTTCATTTTCGAACTGAAATTCCATCAGAAACTGAATTGTTGTTATTGTTTGGTGAAATTGAAGATGAAGGACTGTTAATCGATTAAATTACAGTCTAATTGGAAGTTTTCCGAGCAATTCAACAAGTTTTGAAGAATTTCAGCAGATCTGAGTTCGTTTGAATCTGTTGAATTTGGCGCATTAAGTCAAAACACTACTGAAAACTGCCTAAGTGTTTGGGCGCTTGACAATTGTTCAGGCATTTCACAACTGTTAAGGCGCTTTTGGTCTAGGTGTTTTACCACTATGGAGGCGCATCACAACTGTTTGGTCACTTTGGTACTTTTCAGAAACTAAGGAATTCTAGGCGCATTACACTATGTAGGCGCATTTGAACTGTTGGGTGTTTCTTCTCCCAGGCGTCTGACAACTGTTTGGATGTTTTACAACTGTTCAGGCGCATTTCAAGTTGGGCGTTTTTGAGAACTTTTCTAAGGCAATCCCTTAGACGTTTCAAAGTCAAAGAAGTTACACAACTGTTGGGCGCTTCATCACTATTTAGGCGCTTCATCAAAATTTAAAATTCAAAAATATTTTCAATTCATTTTTCAAATTCAAAAACTTATAAAAAAAACAACAACAAAAACTAATCTTATTCTAAAATCAAAAATAAAATGGTGAAGTCAGAAGATTCAGAGAACAGAGTTCCTAAGCTGAAGAACAGAGCTGATTTTAAGAACTGGTCTCTTAGATTGAAACATCATCTTAATTCTATTGACACAGACTTATGGAAGTCAATAGAAACAGGACCTCATATTCCTATCACTTCAGATGGTCCTGATAGAGGGTTTGTTTACACTAAAGACTCTCCAGAACCATATCCTAAAGATGGGTTACAAGGTGATGATCTAAGGAAAGTCAAGAATGATATTAAAGCCTATTCTTTGATGTGTAAATGATTACCACTTGAAGTCTTAACTAGACTTGATGGATATCAAATGAGATACCATGTATAAAGCTTTGAAGATAATTTGTGAAGGTGGTAAGGAGATTCAAGATCTCAAGAAACAAAAACTGAAGAGGCAGTTAAAGCTGTTGAGCATGTATCTGGTGAAACTATAAACCAAATGATGAATAGATTTGTGCAACTTACAATTGAGATGTCTACTGCTGGCATAAAAAAATGATCTCAAAGATCTAAACTTCAGGCTTCTCAATGCTCTTCCATCCTCATGGAAACAAACTAACATTGTTGAAGCACATTGAAAAATTTCCTATGGATCTTGATCTATTGATTGCAAAAATTGAGTCATTGGAGATTGATGAAAGCTCAAGAAACAATGATAGAGCAGCATCAATGTCTCAATACAAGTATGTTGCATCTCTGTACTTTTTGAAATAATAAGCTCAAGAACTTAATCCTTTGAAATAATAAGCTTTGATAAAGTCAACTTCTGCTCACAGTTGAACAATTTGTTAAGCGTTTCCCAAATTTGTGATAAATCATATTCTATACTTTTTGATGATTCTTATTGCTATATTTTGAAGCCAGGTTTTCAGATTAGCAAAGACTGGGTGGTTGTTAAAGCTGTTAGGGATCAAGATGTGTACAAGCTGGATATGTCTCAAGTTGATCCATCTACAGAAACAACATGCCTTATTGCTCAAGCATCAAATGATGAAAGTCAGCTTTGGCATAAACGTCTCGGACATTCCAACTTCAAGAATATGAACAAGCTTGTAGCGAGAAATCATGTTATCAGCCTTCCAACAAAGAAGTTTGCCACTACTGATCTCTGCTTGGCATGTTTAATAGGAAGCAACACAGAGCGTCTTATAAGCCCAAACAAATAAACTCAAATTCCAAACCTCTCCAGATGTTGCATATGGAACTTTTCGGACCAACCAACGTGAAGAGTATTGGAAGAAAATCTTATTGTTTAGTAATCATTGATGACTTTACATGATTTTCATGGGTTTTCTTCTTGAATGCTAAATCTGAAACTGAATTATTAAAAGAATTCATCACAAAAGTTGAAAACCAATTAGAACAAAAAGTAAAAATAATAAGAAGTGATAATGGAACGGAATTTAAAATGCTAATATGACATGTTCTGTGCAGGAAAAGGAATTACTTATCAGTTCAGTGCTCCCAGAACTCCACAACAAAATGGAGTTGCTGAAAGGAAGAACAAAACTTTGATTGAGGTTGCACGATCCATGTTAGCCGATGCGAAATTTCCTATCACTTTCTGGGATGAAGCCATATCTACTGCGTGTTTCGTACAGAATCGTACTTTAATTGTGAAAGACAAACTGAAAACTCCTTATGAGTTGATGTTTGGCAGGAAACCAAACATAGATTTTCTTAAATCTTTTGGTTGTCCAGTTTTGATTTTAAATTCAAGTAATCATCTAGGAAAATTTGATTCAAAATCTGATGAAGGATTTTTCGTTGGATATTCATTAGTTTCAAAAGCCTATCGAGTTTATAACTCTAGGAAAAATGTTATACTTGAAAGATTGAACGTTAAATTTCTTGAAAATTCTTTTCCAATAGTTTCAAATGGTCCAGCTTGGTTATTTGATTTAGATTCATTGTCAAACTCTTTTCAATCTAACTTGTTTGATCAATCTAACTTGCTTGATTCTGCAGCTAAGAAGAAACCTCAAGGAGATCTCGGTTCTTTCGGTGATGATTCAGATTCTGATGATATGGATGACTCAAGCCCAGATTATCCATTTTCTCTTTTGTCAAAGATTCAATAATTCGATTTGATAATAATGATGATCTCTCTCAACAAGATGAAGATCATTCCGTTTCAGAAAATCAAGAAGTTTTCACACCTATTCCTAATGACGGTATAGAATTATACAACCTGAGTCTGGAACGTCATCTATTTCTGGTTATGTAGTTGGTACCGGTAATCTTGATTACTTCATCAACTCACCGACTCAAGTTCACAATTTCAATCCATATTCTTTGAACCTATTGCATCAGCTTCCTAACTTGATCCAACCAATCTGGATGTTCATGTTCAAGAAATGAGATTCCAACATCTCGTATTCACAAGAACCATCCAACGACTCAGATTATTGGTCCTTGAATGAGAGAACAACAAGAAGTAAATCAGAACAAGCAAATCTTTGCTTATACTCATGTTTTCTTTCACAAATTGTTCCTAAAAAGTTTATCGAAGTGTTTAAGGACAATATTGGATTGAGGCTATGCAAGAAGAGTTACTTCAATTCCGCAAACAAGAAGTGTGGAAACTTATGGATTTACCTGAAGCAGAAAATGTCATAAGCACAAGATGGTTGTTCAGAAACAAAACAGATGATCGAGGAATTATTATTCTAAATAAAGCGAGACTCGTTGTACAAGGATACACCCAAGAGGAAGGAATAGATATGATGAAGTATTTGCTCCAGTTGCAAGACTGAATCAATTCGTGTATTCCTGGCTTATGCATCATTCATAGATTCAAAGTGTATCAATGGACGTTAAAGGTACATTTTTGTATGGTCCAATCACCGATGATGTGTTCATAAAGCACCTCGGGTTTTTGAAGATTCAGAATTTCCACATCGTGTTTACAAGCTTAGCAAAGCTTTGTATGGTCTACATCAAGCCCCTAGAATCTAGTATGAAACATTGTCACAACACTTAATCCAACATGACACATGCGAGGGAAAAAACGATCCGACTCTGTTTATCAAGAATGATGCTGATGATCTTTTATGTGTACAAGTGTATGTCGATGATATCATATTTGGTTCTCTAGTCCAAAATTGTGCAATGAATTCGAAGAAATCATGAAGTCTCGATTTCAAATGGTTCTATGGGAGAAATAAATTTCTTTCTTGGACTTCAAGTCAAGCAATCTGCAAATAGAATATTCTTAATCAAGTGAAGTTCATTGACACAAACTCTTGAAGAAATTTAAACTACAAGATTGTCAGTCCATAAGAACTCCAGCTGACCGTAAATTCCAAGATTGAGCCTGATCCAAAAGGAAAATTGTAGACCAAACTTTATACAAATCTATGATTGGTTCATTGATGCATCTTACTGCATCTATACCTGACATAATGTATGTTGTTTGTGTCTGTGTCAGGTATCAATTAAACCCGAAAGAATCTCACTTAATTGCTGTCAAACGCATATTCAGATATCTCAAAGGAAAACCAGCTTTAGGGTTATGGTATCCTTATGAAGGAAACTTCAAGTTATATGGGTATAATGATAGTGATTATGGAGGATGTTGTCAAGATAAAAATCAACTACTGGTGGTTATCAGTTTTTAGGACCCAAATTAGTCTCATGGTACTGTAAGAAACAAACAAATTACAGGAACTAAGAGGCTGATGCAACCAAAGGATACCAAACAACAACCCAAGTCTTCCAACATGCACTTTGGAACAAAGAAACCAGCTTCGGAAGTTTTACACACTCAAGAGAATGCTAAGTGTAAAATCTTCCGAAGCCAAGTTCAGAAGAAACTGCTGCGGAAGCTTTATACTTAACTTCGAAAATACTCTAAGTGTAAAAGTCTTCTGATGCCAAAGACTCAACTCTTACGAGGTAAAATGAAGTCTTCCAAGACCTCAAGACAAGTCTTCCGAAGTTGTTAAAGACAAGACTGATTTTCTTCTGAAGAGAGAGAAAGATACATTTTCCATCAACTTTATCATAAAGCAACTTACTATCCACTGCATGCTCTGGTGGTTCACCAACTATCATCATTTGGTGAAACTTCCATGCTTTATGATAAAGTAGATAAGGTCTTTGTCTGCAAGTTTCTATTTTTGTTCCTTTTTGGCTTTTTGTAATTGGAAATTCAGTGAGCTATGGCATGTCATAGTCACTAGTCAAAAGGCAATCTGCCTTTTGACTTTAGGCTGATCTTGTTGTCTAGATTAGTCACTTCCAACTGTCTTTTGCATATTAATGGTTGTAGGATGTAGTATAAGTTGTCTCTGGTTCTCGTATTCAAAAAACATACTTGTACAACACTTGTAATAAAACTAGAGAAGCAATATACAACTTCTTTAAAAGTTTTATCTGTGTTCTTGTTCTTGTTTTTACTTGTGTTTTTATTGTATCTTCAGTAAAACTTCACAATTCCTCTATTTGAATAGTTAAGTGAACTTAAGATCCTCCAAGTGTGTAACTAAGTGCAAGCTTAAGTACCCTTTAACGGTCCTACATTTGGTATCAGCACATTCCAGGCTCTTGATTGTAGATCTCACCATCTTCAAATCCTCTTAGTTACACACATCACTTAACTCTTCAAATGGCAGCTATCTCCAAGCTGATATGGAAACTGGAAATGACAAAGTCCCCACTGATCACTCCTGAGGATTTTGACACTTGGTGTCAAAGAATGGAAGGCTTTATCAAGTCTCAAGATTCCAGGATGGGAGTCTGTTTTCAATGGACCTCATGTACCATGCACCTCTTCTGCTGCTGCTGGTGGTGGCATGATACCAAAGGAGAGGCTGACTTTTCTGATGAAGACTGGAAAAGAATTGACATTGATCAGAAAGCCATGACAGCCCTCCAAAATGCTCTTCCAAACTCCATCTACAGAGGTTTCAAGAAGTGCAAGACGCTAAACAGCTATGGGATGCACTGAAACTGATGTATGAGGGTTCAAATGAAGCCAAGGAGAACAAGGATCTCCTGAAGCAGCAGTTTGAAAACTTCACCTTCAAGACAGTGAGACCATGACTCAACAATACTTCAGGTATGTTGAGATTGTGGATACTCTGGCTGATGTTGGGTAACTATTGAGAACAGGAATATTGTAGGAAGTTCATGTCTCTCTTCCAGACAATGGACACACTACTGTGTGGTCATTAAGAGGACTGAAAACCTCAAACCCTTACTCTCACTGAGTTGTATGGGATACTCAGTGGATACCAGATGGAGATGAACATGCAAAATTCATCTGGTAACTCCAACACTCACCAGAGTTCAGCCCTTCATGTTTGAAAGGATAGCAGAGAACCACAACATCATCTCATCTGCTACCCTGAAACTCACAAAAGGGTCCTTTCATCACCTCCCAGAGACACCCAGAGAGAGCTACATCCAAGGAAGTCCCTTCCAAGAGACAAGTTCTTCTCAAGCTTTTGTCTCCACTGATGAAGTTCAGGCAACTTTCTTTTCACTCTTGAAGACCTGGACTGTATCCATCCAGATGATCTGGAGTACATGGAGATAGTCCAGAAAATGGCTCTTCTCACTCACAGAGCCCAGAAGTTCTACAAGAGGACTGGGAGAAGGTTTCCTAGCAATGCTGCCAGTGGCAAGTTTGGGCTGGACAAGAGCAAAGTCAAGTGTTACAACTATAACCAGATGGGACACTTTGCTAGAAATGCAAGGAACCTAAGTCAAATGGTGGCCAAGCTCATCCAGGCCAAACTACACTAAGGAGGGCACCAGAATGAGAAGCCAAGACAGCAAGCTATAGTTGCTATTGAAGAAGGAGGCTTTGACTGGAGCTTTCAAGCTGAAGATGCATCTCCAAACCAAGCACTCATGGCTGATCATGATGAAGCCAAGGTACTTGAACATCTTGCTCTCCTGAATGTATTGCTAAAGTGAATAGATACAGGTCCTACAACTTGGAAATGAGATCTGATATTGAGTCTTTAAATATTTTAAAAGCTGATTTTAAAAGAGCTGAAAATGACTATAAACTTAAGATAGAAGATCTAGAGAAAACAGTTTCAACTCTTAAACATGAGCAGACAAACTACAGGACTCAATTAAGGATCTCATTACCAAGTTGACTGAATGCCAGGCTGAGCTTGTGATCAGCAAGCCAGGGTAGAAAAATGTGTTCTTGAAGAAGAGACCTTCAAGAACATGATATCCTCATCTCTGCATGCAAAAGTGTGTTATCAGAATAAGCAGGGACTGGGATCTAGTGAGATAGCTCCTCCACACACTCTACTATCAGTCAGATCTCCTAGGTGTGGAACTGGTCAAGATGAGCTGCCATCCATAAACCCCAGTGATGAAGAGGATGAAGAGGAGAAGGTGAGGGATGACTCTGAGGTGAGTGAAGAGAGTCAATCCAAAAAGGGTCACCATGCTCCTAAGGAGGAAAAAGAAGCTGGTTTGAGCAAAACCAAGAGAAAGAACTTGATCAGAAGAGCAAAGAGAAGATCCAGAAAAGCTCAAGAGATCAAGACCACTTTTGACCCCAAGCAAAAACAAGTATTTATCTCTGCAGGTTTGAGGTGGTGAAAGCTGAAGATCTGCCAAGAACTCTGTTCCAAGAGTTCTGCTTCAGCTTCAACTCACTCCAGCTACAACAAGAAGATGATCAGCGTCACTGCTACAAAGCCTGAACCATCCATTTCAAAGAGCAAGCTTCACCCTAAGAAGCCTGCTGCATCATCTGAAAAGGTGAAGAAGGAAAAGGAAAGTGTTCAAGCTCAGTCTTCTTTGGGAAAGAAGGCTCTCAAAAGAAAAATTTGAATTGTGTTATGTGTGGTAGTACTTCACATCTGGCTAAGGATTTCAATACAATCCCAAGCCTATCCACATGATCAAGAAGAAAACTTCTTGAGAAGAAGAAGAAACAACAGCTTCAGAGGAAAATTTTCCTTCGGAAGCTCCAAAATGAAGAAGAAGGCAAGTAAGAAATTGCCTTTGAAGAAAAGTTGGTCTCGAAGAAAGGAATGCTTCCGAAGTACTGAAGCTTGCTGCAGTGAAAGCAAGATCTTCCGAAGAATCTGTCTCCAAAGCTTCTGAAGCTACAAAGCTTCCGAAGTATTGAAGGTCAAGCCCAATCTTCCAAAGGTGGTGTGGAAGATGAAGGAAGACCTTGAGACTAAAAGCTCCTCTTCAGCAACAGCAAATGATCCTCAAAGCCTGAACATAGGATCACTTACTGTTTCATTGCCTTCATCTGAATTTTATAAGCCCAGACCAATGAGGCTTGGGTTTCCAAATGTAACTAAATCATCTCTTTTGTGCAGGGACAGCCAAAGGCAAACAAAAATGTCTGGATCATTGATAGTGGCTGCTCCAGGCACATGACAGGCAATGAGTCCTACTTCAAAACTTTGAAAGAATTGATGGAGGACCAGTTGCTTTTGGAGGAGATGCAGGAGGTTACATCACTGGCAGGGCATGGTCTCAAATGGTAAGCTCAGCATTGAGAAGGTAAATTTTGTCAAGGAGCTTGGATACAATCTTTTGAGTGTGTCCTAATTTTGTGACCAAAAACATCACATGCTCTTTACTGAGCATGAGTGCATTGTTCTCAAGCCCGGGGTTGACATTCCTCAAGAGCATATTTTTCTCTCAGAGCCCCCAGGAAAGGGAACATGTACAAGATGGACTTGCAGGAAACATCTCCCTCTGAGAGAATTTCTTGCTTTCTATCTAAATAATGATGAGTCTTTCCTTTGGCATAAAAGAATGTGCCATGTAAACTTTAAGAACATGAATAAACTGATTAGAATGATTTGGTAACTGGAATGCCAAAGAAAGAGTTTACAAGTGATGACCACTGTGTTGCATGCCTGAAGGGGAAGCAACACAAAGTGTCTCACAAGCCAAAGGAAATGAACTCTATCACTACTCCCCTACACTTGTTACATATGGATCTGTTTGGCCCCACCAGTGTAATGAGTTTAGGAAGGACCTCATACTATTTGGTGATCACAGATGATTTCACAAGATTCACTTTGGTGTTTTTCCTTAGAACTAAGGATGAAACTCCTGAAATCTTAAAGATTTCATTTTGAAAATTGAGAATCAATCTGATCACAAGTAGAAATAGGACACTTATTGAAGCTGCAAGAACCCATGTTGTCTAACTCTAACTACCCATACACCTTCTGGCAGAAGCTGTCAACACAGCCTGCTATGTGAAACAGATTTTTGGTAGTTAAGACACATGGTAAGACTCCTTATGAACTGTGGCACAAAAGGAGACCATTCATTGGTTTTCTCAGAACATTTGGATGTCCTTGCACCATCTTGAATACCAAAGATCAAATAGCCAAGTTTGCTGAGAAATCAGATGATGGACACTTTGTTGGGTACTCTTCTCAAGCTAAGGCTTATAGAGTATACAATCTCAGAACTAGAATCATTGAGGAGTCAGCCAATGTGACTTTCAATGAACACACACCCTGTGTAAAAGGTTCTGGTCCGATTGGCTGTTTGATCTTGACTTAGTTACCAACTGTTTTAACAAATCTTATGAGAATGTTTCAGGATCTACAGATAACAGTCAACAAGAGATCCTGATCCAAGATTTGAGCTGAGAAGACCAACAAGAAGACTACTTCAGCTCCAGTGGTGACTAACCCTGCAATTGAAGCTCCATCAGCACTAGCATGACAAATACTGCTGATTCAAATGAATTGCCTTCAAATTCCAGCTCAGAGGCTCAATAATTTAGGAGAAGGAACTTCAAATGCAGGAGGAACTGGAGGTGGTGACAGTGATCAAGAATTTCTTGATGCTGATAACCACTCCATTGAAGACAACATGAATGATGTCACACACTCATTGGATCAAGTTTCTCTTGATAAGTGTGCTGATGTGGTGGGAGACACCTCATTGCCAGATCAGAATTTCTCTAATTTAGATCTGTCTAACCAACTTGCTGTGATCCCTCAACTTCGGATCCACAAGTCACATCCCACCACACAACATCATGGAAATGTTGACTCAGGGTAAGACAAGAGGACAAACTCATGACAGCCATGTTTGTCTACATTCTTGTTTCTTATCCAGATAGAGCCAAGAAAGTTGATGAGGCTTTGAAGGATGGAAGCTGGATTGAAGCTATGCAAGATGAGCTGCTTCAAATCAGAAGACAGAAGGTTGGAACTTATGCCTCTTCCTCAAGGAAAAGTGTCATAGGAACCAAATGGGTATTCAGGAACAAGAAGAGATAGAGGGATCATCATCAAGAACAGGCTAGACTAGTTGTCCAAGGATACACTCAAGAAGAAGGGATTGATTACACTGATGTCTTTGCTCCAGTTGCAAGACTTGAAGCTGTAGAATATTTCTGGCTTATGCTGCATCCAAGGATTTCAAGGTCTACCAGCTTGATGTGAAGTGTGCCTTTCTCTATGGGGTGATTGATGAAGAAGTTTATATTAAACAACCACCTGGCTTTGCAGACCCAGATCATCTTGATTATGTCTGCAAGCTTGATAAAGCCCTTTATGGACTGCATCAAGCTCCAAGAAAGTGGTATGAGACACTATCAACATATCTTGTCAACATGAATACAAAAGAGGTACTATTGATGGGACTCTCTTCATCAAAGAAACAGAAATGACACATTGCTAGTTCAGATATATGTAGATGACATCATCTTTGGTTCAACTAATCCAAAGCTCTGCAAAGACTTTGAGATGCTGATGAAGAATAGATTTGAAATGAGTGCCATGGGGAACTCAATTTCTTTCTAGGAATTCAAGTGAAGCAGGTTGAAGATGGCATCTTCATCAGTCAGTCAAAGTATGTACAGGACATACTTACAAGATTCAAGATGACTGACTGTAAGGTTGCAAAGACACCCATAGCAGAAACCACTCCCTTGGTCCTGATCTTGAGGGGGAGTGGTTGATGAACATCTCTACAGGGCTATGATTGGGTCACTTATGTATCTTACTGCTAGCAGGCCTGATATCATGTTTGCCACATGCATATGTGCAAGATATCAAGCCACCCCAAGATGTCACACCTAATCACTATCAAAAGGATTCTTAGATATCTCAAAGGTGCTCCAAATCTAGGCCTTTGGTATCCAAAGAATTCAGACTTTAATCTGTATGCTTATACAGATAGTGATTATGGTGGCTGCAACATGACTGCAAAGTCCACATCTGGGGTGTCAGTTCCTGGGTGGAAGGATAGTCTCTTTTCAATGCAAGAAGCAATCCTGTGTGTCTGCATCAACTGCTGAAGCTGAATACATTGCTGCTGCCAGCTGCTGTGCTCAAGTGCTTTGGATTCAGAATCAGATGCTAGACTATGGGTTCAATTTCAAAGAGACTCCCATCCACATAGAACAACCAGTGCCTCTCTATTACAGAGAATCCTGTGCAGCACTCAAGGACCAAACACATCAATATCAGGTATCATCTGATTAGAGATAATTTTGAAAAGGGTTTGATAAAACTAATCAAAGTTACACAAATGAACAATATGCTGATCTTTTCACAAAAGCTTTTGATGAACAGAGATTTAAATATCTTGTATCAGCTATTGGGATGATTAATTTTGAATAGATTTTTCTTAATAACTTAATCAATATTATTTCTAAAACTGTGTGTCCTAGGTTGTCTATTAGATCACTTCATAAGCCCAGTTCTCTTTGGAAGAAAACAAAATTTTTAAAATGATATTCTTAGAATGATGAAATTTACCTTCGGAAGAACAAATTGCCTCTAAGAAACCATTCTAAATCGTTTCCTATTTGAGATTTACCTTCGGAAGAAATTTTTGAAGTATCTTCCGAAGCTTAATTTATTATAAACTATTAATGCATTTTAAGAAAAATCTCTTCCTCGAAAGCAATTTAGTCTCGAAGACTCATCATTTCTTCCGAAGCCAAATTTTCAAAACTCTTTGAAATATCTTCCGAAGCAAAATTGCCTTCGGAAGCTTTGATTGCAAAGCTTCCGAAGCCAAAATTGCCTTCGGAAGTTTTACTCTTCCAAGAAAACTAACTTTTTTTGGCGCCTTTTTCAGAAGTAGGACCCACTTACGGATTTCAAAGTTTATCTTTTTGCATAACTTTGTCTCAAATCCAGACTATATCTTTCCAAACGGTTCTATTTCATCTCACTTCTCTCATTGTTCCTTACCCTAAAATTACCCCCAAATTTCATCTTCTTCTTCCTTCCTTCACTACAAAGCTTCTTCAAATGGCCAATCTTGATCGTCGTAACGACCCTGATTTCACCATGCACCTACACAGGCAACACAATCAAGTTGCACTGTTAAACTCTGAGAAGGATCCAAGCTTCTCAGACGGTGTAGGTATCTTTCTTTGTCTCTTACTTCACCTCCCTTACAATCGATCCTCCTCTCTATAGGATCAGTTGCTTGAGTTCTGGCGGACCTGTCAAGAGGTCACCATGGACGGGGAGAAGGCACTGTCTGCCACAGTGCAGGGGAGGACGGTTTTCATCACTCCAGCCATTATAAACACCCATTTGCAGCTGGATGATGAAGCAGGTGAGCTGTCCTTTCCAAAAGCTGCTGTCAACCAATCCTTTGAGCAGATGGGTATTTCAGTCAAGACCTTCAGGAAGGGAAGGTCTCATTCCAATGGAAATACCTCCTCCATGTCGTCATCCATAGCTTATCCAACAAACATGGAGGATGGGACCAGATTCCAAAGACCTCTCCTTCATTGTCCATGGGATGGTTCAAGGGGTCAAATTCAGGTACTCTCAGTTTGTATTTACAATTTACTAGCGAATTTGGATTCCTTAGAATATTACATGTTCCCCAGTATGTTCAACACATTCTCAACTGTGAATTGGACCACAGTTGAGGGGAACAGGTAATGTTCTTAAACTTGCACACATGAGGCCCGCATTTTCAAGATATTGAAAAGCCAACTGTTGGTTCTCAGGGTAGAAACAGCCTTGTCCTGAAAATGTTTGAGCTCATTGCTCAGGGTGACATCCTAGCAGCCCATCTAGTGTTAACCAACACCCTCCACCTCTCAACCACCATCAAGGCCAATAATTACCCTCACCTACACTAAAAATCCAAACGAACCCCTGCACTTGCTATTGAGCATGTGCAGGCCCCCATATCACAACCCATATAGGAGGAAGTGGACACTTAGCTCCTACTTCTCCTAGGAGCAAACCACTCCCATTCTTCAAAAGATAGTGTGATGAGGTTCCTCATGCTCAACCTAATGAGCTCACAACTCCACAAACAGCCTTAAGCCATCACTCTGAGTCTCAACACTCTAATGATCAACCTTCAGTGGAAAGCTACCATCCCCAGCCTCTTGATCTTAACCAACCCATTCCCAGCTTGACTTCTACTCTGATGAAGATTTGGGATTCAGTGAGTACCATGAATCTCTCCTCTCTACCCACACTCAAGGGAGATGAGTACTCCTGCTTCACCTATGTCTAGCCACATCAAACACCCCCAACTGAGGTGGATCTTCATGTGATTGTCCAGGAGACCATATGAGGAGAGGCTCTCACTGTTGCCACAATTACATCTTAAGACCTCAACCATGACAACCCAGCCTCTTGACATTGTCATGGGCAGGGAAATCCAGCAGCCAAGAACCCCATGCTGGTGGTGAGGGAGTGGACCTCGTTTCACCTCCTTCATCCCCCAATGATTCTTCAACTGAAGATGAGGGAGTCTGAAACTCAGGGTGAACCAACTCGAGACACATCAGCACCCAACTAGTTTCAAGATATCTCACCTTGAATCACAGGTGACTATCTTGCAACAAGGGTCCATGACTAGCAACTTAGATCACCGATCTCAAGGGCCAGTTGGCTGAGAGACCCATAGGACAAACTCATCCAGGTCCACAAGAACCTATGGATATTATGGATCACTTCCCCAGCTCACCTATGCATGAGGGTGATGCTACCAAAAAGGGGGAGGAAGGTCTGACAGCCACAGAACGTGGGAGTTCTTCCTCAGTATGGACATACAGGACTCACCATCCTATCTTGCTGTTTTCCATGCTCAGCAACCTCCTCAAGACAGAGATCTCGACTTGCAAATTCAACATCTGTTTGAGGAAGGGATACCAGAGCAATGTCTGCCCCTTTGAGAACCCAATCAGGGGTTGGGGGTACGACAGTGATAGGAAAGCTCTTGTACTCTCTAGAGCTCAGGGTCAACAAGAAATCTTAAACATTTCAAACCTGAGTTTCTATGAGGGTATAAATGTGGTAGATCTGGCACTTGTCAACCCAAGCATAACAACAGAGCTGTCAGATTAGCCAATCAATTCAAGACTGGGTGCAGGCAGAATTCAAAAGGAAACCATCATATAGACAGAGCTAGCAGTTGAAGCCTTGGGTCAACTAGATTTGAGGTAGACCCCAAGATTAGCTTCGAAGGGAAAGCCTTGACTGAAGGCCCAGAGGCTGAGACTGTGAACCTTGAGACAACCCTCTCTGGCTAGAGCTGACTACTGAATCAAGCAATGAAGGTCAAAGCTCTTCTCAGGTTGAGTCATCAAGATCTGCAATTGACAAGGCAAAAGAAGATGACTCCTGAAAAGATTGAAGAAGAAAAGAGAGAGATGAAAGGAGCTGAGGGGAGGGGGAGAGTTCAAGTGGTTCCCCAAGATTCATGCAAGCTGCAATTCTGGCTGCCCCTGTACCAAACATCATAAGATGAATTAAGGGCAGCAAAGCTTAACTATCTGGGTACCAGGAACTACAACATAGATGAACTCATCTCTCTCCCCTTAGAGGAGTTAAATGAACTGGCAGACATTGAATTGTCAAAAGAAGGAAGGAAGTAGAGGATGCAGCCTGACCCTCAAACACAAGGAAGAAATAAGGAGAAAAAGGCTTTACAAGAACATTCCTGTCCTCTCCCCAGTTCAAGAAAGTCCTGACTCAGAGATTGTGGCTGCTGAACAACCTGAGTGCCATAGGTCTCTATCAGGCACCTGCACTCCTTCCCTTGCCTTATGATTATATATTATTTGAATACAATAAGCAGCTGGAAGAGCAAGCAAAAAAAGAAAGGCAAGCTGCAAGGAAGAGGCAAAGGGAAGAAGCTGCAAAATCAAGAGCCATCATCCAGAAAAGTCAAAAAAGTCTGCAGATGGGCAGAGGATGATGAGATTTTTGAAGCTGTATGGGTTCTCCAGAAGGAGGCTTGGTCTCATGTCTCTATCCACAATGGATGAGCACATAAGGGTGATCAAGCAGAAGATAAAAAAGGGAGAGCTTGGGACCTTCATTCATCATCAAGTCAAACTCAACCTGAAGTGAGGTAATGGTTGAACTACAGAGATAACACACACCTGCACCTGAAGCTGCACAACAGCCAACTTCATCTTTACCTCTTCTTCTAAAATTAGGAGAGAGGACATCCCAACTGAGAGGGAATCCACTAAAGAACTTGGTACTGAAGACCAACCCTCTCAGTTAAAATCATCAGGGAGGAGAAAAAGTATGGCCAGAAAAAGATCATCAACTAAGAAAAAGAAGAAAGCATCCACCTCCCAACCTCAGATAAGTCAGAACATCATGAGGAAGTGCATGAAGAGGACTCTCAACCAACTCCTTTCATAGTAGAGCCTCTCTCTGTTGGAAGACAAATTCTGTCCTGGACATTTGCTGAAGATCCTGACAGAAGGTATGTCACTAGAGATTAGGGAGAACAACATGTCTACTTCACAAGTGACATGCTTGAACTCCCTCTGCATGATCTCTATGACATGAGAAGGTACTTCATGAGTTTTGAAGATCCTCATGTGGACTATCCCAGTCTGAAGAACCTCTCTGTTTGGTAGCATCATCAGCCGGGGGAGTTTGTAAGAACCTCTAAAGTTAAGAGGTTGATGCAACCAAAGGATAACAAAACAACCAAGTCTTCCAACATGCACTTTGGAACAAAGAAGAACCAGCTTCGGAAGTTTTAACACTCAGAGAAATGCTAAGTGTAAAATCTTCCGAAGCCAAATTTCAGAGAAACTGCTGTGAAAGCTTTACACTTAACATAGAAAATACTCTAAGTGTAAAGTCTTCTAAAGCCAAAGTCTCAACTCATTCAAAGGTAAAAGATGAAGTCTTCCGAAGCTCTCAAGACAAAGTCTTCCAAAGCTGTTTAAATACAAGACTGATTTTCTTCTGAAGAGAGAAAGATACCTTTTCCATCAACTTTATCATAAAGCAACTTACTATCCGCTACATGCTCTGGTGGTTCACCAACTATCATCATTTGTTGATAAAGTAGATAAGATCTTTGTCTGCAAGTTTCTGTTTTTGTTCCTTTTTGGCTTTTTGTAATAGGAAAGTCAGTGAGCTATGACATGTCATAGTCACTAGTCAAAAGGCAATCTGCCTTTTGACTTTAGGCTGATCTTGTTGTCTAGGTTAGTCATTTCCAACTGTCTTTTTGCATTTTGACGGTTGTAGGATGTAGTATAAGTAGTCTTCGGTTCTGTATTCAAAAACATACTTGTACAACACTTGTAATAGAACTAGAGAAGCAATATGCAACTTCCTTGAAAATTTTATCTTATGTTCTTGTTCTTGTTTTTACTTGTGTTTGTCTTGTATCTTCAGTAAAAGTTCACAGTTCCCTATTTGAATTGTTAAGTGAACTTAAGATCCTCCTAAGTATGTTAACTAAGTGCAAGCTTTTGTAACCTTTAAACGGTCCTGCATAAATGTCTCCGTTTCAATCGCAGAAGCTAAGTACATAGCTGCTTCAGCAGGATTTCTCAAATCCTTTTGTTAGAAAACCAACTGCTGGATTACGGGTTCAAATTTCTTAACCTCCAATTTACATTGATAACACTGCTGCTATGTTCATTACAGCTAATCCTATCCACTTTCAAAAACAAAACATATCGAGATTCGATATCATTTTCTCAAAGATAACTCTGAAAAAGGTAATCATTCTGATTCAAATTGCAACTGAAAATAGTTGGCGGACCTTTTTACTAAAGCCTTCTTACCAAGATGGTTTGAGTATTTGGTAGAGTCAATTGGTCTTATTAACCACATTTAAAAATTGGTTTTTAAGCATTTCAGTTAATTGAGTCTAAATATGATCAAAACCCTCCTTACCAGAATAGGACACAACAGAGAATCTGTCAAAGTTAATTGTGTAACACCTAAAAAATTCAAAGAAAGAAATAAAGAGGAAAAGATAATATCCAAAGGTTAAGGGGTGAAGGTGTACAAAAGGTAAACTTACCCATAATGGGTTTCAAAAGGTGGTAAGGCCGCTCATGACCCTCTCTCTCATGCACAATCCGGCTGAAAGCTTGGAAAAGAAAACCCCATCCGGTTTTAGAGAAGAAAGCTTAAGTTCTTCAAAAGGCGAGATTTCCAGAAGATTTCTTCTCTATTTTCCTGCTGGGTTCGGGCTTATGAACCTATTTTTATGTGTTTTATTGTGTTTAGGTGTTAGATATTCTTGTTAGCTCTCGAGTTGTGGTGTTTCACTCTAAAGCTGCTGAGAGGTGAGTTCTAGATCCCCTTTTTCACATGTTTTCTACTTGTTTTGGGGATGATATGCATTATAACTGCTGTTTTTTCCTAACAAACTATGAGTTTTACATGGTGTAAGGTTGTGTTTGATATATGATGGTTTTTAAGTGATTTCTACGATGTTGTGATGATGTTTGTTATGCTTTAAGCTTGTAACATGTTAGATCTATGTTAAGTGTAGGCTAGAATGATATTTGAGATTAGAAAACCTCATAAGTTGCATTGCAGGTAGTGAACAAGGGTCCGCTGTGGATGATGGTCATCCGCTATGGACATTGTGTGTCCGCTGTGGACACTTATAAATGTAGGACATCCGCTGTGGACTTACATGTCCGCTGTTGACACTTGAGGAGTTTTTAGTTGTCTGCTGTGGATGTTTGTTATCCGCTGTGTACCTATTCATCCGCTGTACACTTTTAGTTATCCGCTGTGGACGTTATTCATCCGCATTGGACTATGGCTATCCACATTAGACTATGGCTATCCGCATTGGACTATGTTCATCCGCTATGAACACTTAGTGTTTTACTCATCCGCTGTGGATCTTGGCTGTCCGCTGTAGGCTTAAGTTGTCCGATGTGGATACTTAGTACTTTAAGCCGTCCGCTGTATAAGTTATTCATCCGCTGTGAACGCTTAGGAGTTTTTTTTGAAATTCTGGGAATAGAGTATAAGTGTTAAGAACTTATGTTTATGGGTGTTTATGCTTGTCTCTATGTTCTAATGTTTTATTTACCTTCTTACGGGCTGCTTGCTATGAATAATTATTACTGTTTCTTGATATGTGATTTAAGGTAATAATATTATAAAGTATTATTCGTAATAAGTGGACACAAAGGAATAAAGAAGGACAGTGAAACTTAATAAATGTTACCCCAAGGCCCTAGCAAAAGCTAAAAGCCTTGCAATCTTTTCCAATGAGGTTCACGACCATGTTGTCGTTAGCTCAACTGATGTGTGGCTGTTTCAGTCCAAGAAAGGCACATCCGGGTCTAATCCTTGTGATTGACCAATAAACCATGGGATCCAAGTTCATAAGCAGGCTTCATGCCTAGCAGTTAGGATCAACTGTCGGGGGTTAGCTACCACTTATTAATGTGTATACCGACAAGGGTTCGCATTTGTTGCCAACCAACAATATATGCTCTTGCTTTGTGCAACCTAGACAATGAAAGTGAAAGATAATGAAAGAAAGAAAGATAAAGAATCCCTTAATGATTGAATTGATATTGATCAATTTTCACCATGTGAAGTTTACCAAAGTATATTTCTGTATTATTAAACTAGGACTCCTCAAGGACGCTGACTTTTTATATGTATATCATTGGCAGGTAAGGTTGTTGCTGAGGATGGCATGGCCAAAGCTACCTGGTGAATAGAGACTGGCATCCCTTTATGCAATTATGATATTTTTTTTCTTGTAATGCAACTAATATTCTTTTGTAACTCTAACAATGATGTATTATTTGCCAAAAGTAATCATTAATGCAAGAAATAGTTTTTGGTCAAATTAGTCCGCTGTAAAGTTTTCTTGTTTGATAAATCTGAAGGTGTTTTATTATGAAAAGTGCTATGAATGACCAACTGGGGTTTCCCAGGAATGGGGCCTTACAAATTTCCTGATTGTATTTGTGTGTGCATGTTTCTTGAATAAAGCAAAACCAAATACAAAATAGAAAATTGAAAAATCAAAGATAAAAATACAAAACAAAAACTTCAAAAATAGATTTTTTCTTTGTTAATTCATTATTTAGGATGAATCTGTCTTTGCAATATGTTAGAAATGATAGATACATTAGTATGATCAGTTGCCTACTTCACTTGAGTCATCAGATATGATGTGTAAGTAAGTTCATGCAATTAGACTGAAAAAGTAAATTCTTGTGATTAAACTAAATCACCCATGCAGTCATGTCTGTCTATCTTAGCACTAATGAGTAGTGTTGATTTCTCAAATGATTGCTTGTTAAGACATAATCTCACACCTGATGGTGATATGAATAACCATTGAGCTATATTATTTAAAGCATCTAACACTCTCTGTTATGAGTCATCATAGACCTGAAGTGATGAGATATCCTTTGTTGTAAGTGATTACAGACCTGGATATTTTAATTGATGCAACAAGATGCCAATGTGCACAAACACCAAATGAGATCTGGTTATAGTATATTTAGGTTAACAAGCTAAGAACAATGACTTCTTGCATATCTTTATGAGAATAACCTCTCTAAGTCTAAGTGTGACTGCATAATGTCATATCTAATTGTACCTTAAAACAATCCAAAAATTGAAAAAGTAGTGTGCTGAATATCTTGCTAAATGCACTCATTTTCAGTCCTTAGATCTAGTGCCTCCTTTATTGCAGAAATGCTGACCTGGAACACACTTGATCAGGATTTATTCACTATCTATGACTATCCATCAATTTTTTTGGTTTAATGTACTGATCTTAACTGATATGATCTCACTGCAGACATTGATTCACATATTAGATTTTTATTCTGCTTTAATTTTGATTTTTGCATGTTCTCTGTGCGCAGGCATATTACCAATGCTTAGTCTGATCTTCTTGTGACAAATTCAAGAAACTTTTATATTTGTTAAACTTAAAAGTTTAGGGGGAGTAAAAAGAGTATAAAGTAAAGTGTTAAAGAGAAAATTATTCAATTTCAAGATATGAAAAATCAAAATTTAATGTTTTGAATGGAAGAATGAAGCTAAAAAGTTCAAGCATGTGTGTGTTTGGCATAATGTAAAAATAAACCTGAAAAATATTTTAAAGTGGAAAAGCTTCTTGCAATATTGTAATATGAGATTATTTGTTAAATTAGAGACTAAAATGACGGAAAATTGTTTTTCAAAAATTAAAACTAACATTAAAATATTTTGAACAAAAATAAATAAAAAAAAGTTTGAAATGTCAAATTCAAAATTGAGGTTCAACTATGAAACTCTGGTGAAAGTCAAAATTTGACAAATTGTTTTAAAATTAGTATATGAATAGTTCTAATGTTTTAAACAGTGTTTAGGTGGAAGACTTGAAAATTACAAGTGTTAGACTCATGAAAGTTATCTCATGCGCCTAAACAGTGTTCAAAAGTCGTAGGAGCATGATGATATTTCAGAATTTGCGCAAGTGTGGGCGTCTCACAACCTCATACGGCTAAACAGTTGTCATGCTTCTAACAGTTGTCATATGTCTGAAATTTGGTTCAAGTGTTGGGCGTTTCATCCAAAGTCATGCGCCTGCACAGTAATAGACTTTCAAGAGTTGGGCGTATCAAGTGAAAACTTTCAAGTATTGGGCGTTTCAGGTTTCTCATGCCCTAAACAGTAAAAAGCACCTAAACAGTGCTTATGTTGTCTGAACAGTGCTCATGCTTCTGTCCTCATGCGCACAAACAGTGCTCATGGCCTAAGTACTTAGTGAAAAATTCAGCCTCATGCGCATAAATAGTGCTCATGTTCCTAAAAATTTCACTTAGTATAAATAGAACACTTTGTGATTTCAGTCGATTCATTCACTCAAAATACCCTATTCTCTCACACTCGACTCTCGATTAGCTTTGATTTTCAGATTGTGTTTGATTTAACTTTCTAAAACTGCATTCGATAGTGAGTATTACTGATTATAAACATAAGTTCTTGAACAAAATCACACACAATTTCATGTTTAATGTTGAATTTGATTGGGCGTTTCTATGCTATTCGGGCGTATCAACCCTAGTCATCTGAAATATGTGAAATTGTTGAATAAAATGGATATAAGAACTGAAATTAATGATTGATTGTTATATAAACTTGATTTCGAGCATGTTGATACGTTCAAATCAGTTGTTAATCGAAATTGTTCCTGTTGATGAATGTTCATTAGTCGAACGTTGAAGATGACAGTCAAATTTGAATTTTTTTTATAAAATGAAAATAATCATAAAATCATGTTAAAATCTGTTTTTGATAAGAACTTATTGAATAAATGTACCACTTTCATACTAACTTGAATGCATTTGTTCTTGAACAGACCATGTAAACACTTAGAAATTTTTTTAAGTGCAAGTTAGATTAAAAATTGATAAACATGATAATTCTTTTATAATTTCAATAAATTTCATTGATTTTACGTGTTGAAAGTCAAAGTGTCTAAATCTCTTTGTTTCAAATTTTGTAGATGGCTGAGTTAAAATTTGAGCCAAAGCATAATGTGGCAGCTTTACTAAATGAAGAACTACAAGAGGCTGTTAGCTATGAAGAAAGATTAGGTTCCTATTGAGAACTAAATATGTATATGCTATGTGCTATCAACCAGTCTTATATGCAAGATTGATAAAGAAGTTTTGAACACAGCTACATTTGAACTCAATGATGATGGTAGAAAGGTTGTAAGGGGATTTATTACTAATATGAGAATGATTGAAGTTCTGAAGACTCAATTAGAGAAGCATTAAGGTTGGGACATAACGACCCTGGTGATTAGATGAATTATCTTTCAATGAATGTAGAGAAACATTTATGGCTATGGGTCACCCAACCATTTTCCCAAGAAACAATTCTTTAGAGCACGAGTGTATAATCATTGGAAGCTACTATGTTATATAATTCAACACTGCATGTCAAAGAGAAGTGCAGGATGGAATTCTTTTCCAGTTGACATAGCATCTCCGATTGCAGCTCTTGCAAAAACAGAAGGTTTAACATGTCAAAATGATTCTAAATGGTTTCATTTTTAATCTGGAGAAGGATCAGGAATAAGTACTTGATGTATCCTAGATTCTTACAAATGATAATCAATAAAGAGTATCCAGATATTCATGTTTATGGTGTTGGTGGAGAGATAATGATTTTGGAGCATATGTCAGAAATTTCTTATAAAAGACTTGCTATGATCATAGGTGCACAAAATGTACCCATGTTTGAATACATGAGATGTTGCTAATGATGAGGTGGATATTACTACAGATCACTTTCATTTGATTGAAGAAGAACCAATTGATCCAATGATCTTATTAAAGAATACCTCAAGAACGATCTGATGATGATGAAGATGAAGGAACGATGATAAGATAATGATGATGATGAAAGTTCAAGTTCTTCTGATGATAATGATGATATAATGATAGTGGTACCGATGATGATGGAAATGGAAGAAGTTCATGAAGATGTTGTCATCAAGATGTTGTTCATGAATCTGAACATGTTGATGATGATATACATGAAGCTGAACAGGTTAAATGTGAAAATGAAAATGAATTAAATGTTAAGAGATCATTGAGATGATTGAAGGAAATGTTGAAGCTAATATCAACAGGACCTGAAAATGTTCAAGAATTTAAAGTTGTTGAAGCTGAGATTCGCAATGATTTGTGAATGTACCTCAACAAGATGTTCATGTAAGTGAAGAAACTAATTTTCAGCAGATTATTGATGATCTGAAAGAAGGGAATTTAAAGCATTTGAAAGTTATTGAAGAATTAAAAGAAGTAAATGAAAAGAAAGATGAAGTGATTGCAGAGCTGATGAAAAGCAAAGAAGATAATGTTAAAACATTTGAAGTAATGATGAAAGATTTTTGATTTATGGAGGAAAGTTTAAGAAATGAAAGAAGAAATGAAGTTATGAAAGAGAGTTACAGAAAAGAAGAAAAACAAAATTCTCCATCTCCAGAGTTGATGATTATTTCAGAGATTATCCGATAGATGTTGAGAAATTTCTAAGTGGATAAAGGTAAGAGAAAAGTTGATGATATTGATGTGTTAGTAGTACCTAAATCATCATCCAAAGTTCAAAAGATGATTGATGAACCTGCAAGTGTAGAAGAGAAGATTCGAACATTCAAGACCATTGGAGCTCTAGAAGATTTAGAAGTGAATTTGATGATGACTGGTATAATGAAGTATTAGAGAATGAAGACTTGGTAGAGCAAATGTTGATAAGCTTATTTACTAATTGATATAAGTCATGATGATATACCTGTGGATGGTGGAAGAAAGGTATAATATCTGATTAAAATGAAGTAGAATAGAGTTTTTCTGGATGGTTTAAACTGTGACTCAGATTAATGAAGAATTTGAGATGCATTACAACTGAATCAGTTGTACCAATTGATCCAGATGAGATTGTCGTGGAACACGGGGAGTGGAATCCTTGCAGGAGAGCATTAATATTGAAGAATCTACGTCTAAGTTGCATCATCCAAAGCCTGATGATATGAAGTTTACATCACTCAGAATGACAGTCTCGAAATTATCCACGAAAGAAACTTAATCGATTACAAGCTGAGTCATTAAGGAACTAGTGAGAATTTCCAAGCCACTGAAAGATAAACAACACAAAGATTATGCTAGACATGGACAATCCTCAATACTTAGAAATCACGAAAAGATCGAGGATTCTGAAACCTCAAGAAATTCGTTCTATGACTATGAGAGCATAGTGTATGAACCCGAAAGGAGCTTACAAGAATGTTTCAGAGACTAAAAAGCAAGGTTATCAAGTCTCAATGGAACAAAATAAATTATGGACAAAGCTCGTTCAGCAAGAGATCTGGTACGCAATGTATTGCAGAAAGTGCAATCGATTTCAGAGCTACTAATTGCTATGATTGTACCTGATATAACTAAGAAGTGAGATTATGGCATGGAATATGATGAGATTTTCAATGCATTTTTGATCAAAGAGTAAATACGATCTGTGATGTTTATCATTTTTTCTCAAGTATATTAAACTTCATGTTCAAGATCTCAAGAAGTTGAACAAACTGCCATTGATTAATCCATCTAAAGCTAAGCGTGGAGAAAACTTTGTGCAATTGTTGAATAGAGGGATAACTCGAATGAGTTCATTATTACAAACGAGGTGTGATCAGGAGATAAGGATACTTTCAATCATTGAAGAAGAAGAGAAAAGGTGTGTTGAGAAAGATATTGGAGAAGAAAAGTTCTTAGATGCATTTAGTGATCAATACTTTAAAAAAGTAACAATCTGGGACTCAAAGTCTTTGATGAAACACAACAATTAAAGCCAATCTTGAGGTGGTTTTATAATACCGATACATTTGAGCTGAAGTTAGTTAGAGATTTGGATGATTGGGATCGTGATATGATTTGTTTATTGGTGTTTTCGAGTTGAAACTTTTGCATCCCAGTTACATCTCATTCTTGTCTATATAGAAATTTGAAAAAGTTGTTCCAGAAACAACTAAAAATGATAAGAAATATTTTGTGTCGATTATTAAAGTAATGAATGCGGCGATGGAAAGGATATCTCTAAGGAAGCCTGGCGTCTGCTAACATTGTAAAAAGGATATTAAAGAGATAGAGTCATGAGGATATCTAGAAAAGGGGTTTTTAGAAATTCGTTATAAAGATAATCCAACCCTAATAGAATTTATGCTATGTGGATATTGCAGGTCTATCAAAGGAAACTTGGAAGTAATGAATAGAATAGAGATAAAGACGAATAAGCTAAAACCGGAGCAAGGTATCTTAGCTAGCAAGTTCAAGTCGGCTATTACTAAATCTTTGAGGGAACAAGAACTTTATAAAAGAGAAGCCATTATTCAAGATTAAAGAGAGCCTGAATACTTCTTTGATTTATGAAGTCTAAAGACAAGAAAAAGCATGGAGACTGAAGATAAGACAAAGAATGAAGATTGAAGAAGATCAAGATTGAAGATAGAAGATCTGAAGATAAAATTGATTTTGAAGACTGAAGACAATGTCACTCTTAGGGGAGTATTGTAGATGCCTCTCGAAGATTAACATTTAGTCTTTATTAGTCTTTGTATAGTTTTGTCATAGTGTAGGGACTTATTGTGTAAATATATGTTCCTTTTTGTTTTCGTTGATAGTATAAATGCATAGATAAGGTATTGGGTAGGTAGACTTTAGAGACTGATAGAGAATAAATCAGTTAGAACGAATTGTAACTCTTTCTCTCTACACTTGTACTTTCTATGCATTC
>CM046440.1:327469-482256 GCA_025506505.1 Flaveria sonorensis | reverse complement strand
TGGCATTGTACGCGGCGTGATAAAATATAGAGTACAATCAATCTGAGTTGTTACCGAACTAAATTTGCGTTAATACATTGAGTGACTCGAATTTATTGTCACACCCTCAAATCCGCGTGCGGGGTTTTACCGCGAGGCGCGTGACATACCAGGATCTCAGTCATTAGTTACACAGACGACTCTATATGATTATAAACAAAACGAGTCAACGTTTAAATACTCGGAAGCGTTTTTAAAACTAGACACCAAAACAAGTAATATGTAACGAGAATGCGCAAAACAAACGCGCCCCAAACAAATGTATAAATGAAAATAATCCCAATTTGTAACCAATGCAAATGTAGACAACTCACAATGCTGACGTGCGTGCTCCTAGGCAACTGGCAACCTTAACCTGAGAATAGCATACTAAACAAGTCAACACATGGTTGGTGAGTTCAAGAGTTTGCGTTAAAATAAACCAATCAATAGTTTTCAGAGCATAAGTAGTGTATTGCATAGATAGCTAGTCTATTAACATAAAAAATATTAATCATAGTGATCTCGCGATTGAAGCTGACTGTGATACGTTTGTTGCCTCCGTCACGACTTACCAGGTCGTGACGAATATGTGATAGGACAAAATTGCACCCGTTTGACCTCGAGTCGCACAGGTGGCTCGTCAGACCCAGTAGTACTACCCAAAATTTCCCCGCTAGTCAATATTAACAATCCGAAAGTGTGAGGACTTTCCATGGTAAACAACACTATATCAATATTATACACTCATAAATAAAAGCGTTTGTAAACAGTATGCCATCCCCCCAAAAGAGATTTATGTAAAAGAGTGGGGCAAGAACTCACCTGGTATGCGCAAGAATTAACTTAGAGTTTAACTTGAAAGAAAGAAGGAAAGACAACCTTCAAGGTCACCTAGAATACAAGAGTACATAAGTACGTGTGCACAAAAACAACACGAAACCCTAAGTGCTCTACACCCAGGAACTCAAGGTTTAAGAATACAAGACACGTTTGACCCAGTTGACCCGTTGGACCCGTTGGTGACATTATAGGTGATAATTCATTAAACTAACACAACAGCATATCATACTGATCAACATACCACTTGATTACATATAGCACATCACCACCACATGTACTACCTAGATCATCATATAACGATATCATACAAATCATGCAAATCACAACAGGCCAAAACAGATAACAACCCAATCAACATTCATACACATAAACAACACTTAGTCACCTTAGAAACCATCCATGAACACACTAGCATGATCCTAATATCCCAAACATGCTCAAATCACCCAATCAGGATTTGCACAATTAAAGTTTCCCTTTGGGAAAGTTCATCCCAAATTCATCAAACTCACACAACTTCATAATTCTCAATTATATACCATTTCAAGTCCATGACAACATCTAAACATGATCAACACACCTAATCATCATGATTCATCAACTTTCATACCCAAATTACTATCTTTAGTAAGGTATGAACTACAACATGCATTCTTGAATTCCTAACATTCATATCAATCTAGCATCTAATCATCATCACAACACATCCATAACATTCATACATCAACCAATCAATTTCATGCAAAATAAGTTACTATTATTAGTAACCTATGAACAATGTACCAAAATCATAGCTTCTTGCATAATCGACGTTAACTAGCATCAATCTAACCTAACTACATAATAACATCACAACAACCAAAAAATCGACTTTCAATTGCAAGTTTCGAATTAGGTTTCGGCCCTAATGTAATTTCCATAAAAACTCGTAAAAATCCAACCTTTATTGCATACTTGACGTTAATTAACATGTATCTATCTAACAAACACATAACATCAACCATTAGGCATCATTCGACCATCAATTGAAGATTTCGATCCCCAAACCCTCGGCTAACTACAACATCCAAAGAAACACGAATTACCCTTAGATTCGAAGAAAGAATGGAACTTTGATGCTTCTAACTTGATGTATTGCTTGAATCCGAACCCAAATCGTGGTATTTGCTTGTTCTTGGTCGATGATCGAAGTGTGTGTGTGTTTGAAGGTGAAGTCGCGGCCGAAGAGGGTACTTAGGGTTTGGTTTTTTGTGTTTTAATCAACTAAGCTTTGCATAATACCTTTTAACCCTTGCACTTTGTATTTTAATAAAAATTAAGCTTTTTGAATAGATTTTAAATAGTTTTAACTACTAAACACAATTATTATTAATCACAAATAACAATCATGCATAATTCCCATTTATCACAAAACACACGAATAAATATGCACGTTTTCACGTTACGCGATAACATTACAGTTAACATTCAAATCACATAAGCATAACTTAATAATCACATTGTTAACTTAATTATCATCAATTAACATTACTGATTATTGTTAAGTCACCAACGTTCAACGACAACTAGTGTGTGTGCACGACACGTGTATGCAAGACTTAACGGAACAACGGAGTTTGGTAACGGAAAATTACCGGATGTCACATTTATACCGTTGATTGAAAACGTATTATATTTGACTCGATTTTTTTCCAAACAAAATTATGTTGAAACATTGATTTACAATCGTTTCAACTCGTTTCCGAACTAAAATAACATCAATACGTAGAGTGACTCGAATTTATACCGTTGATTGAAAACGTATTATATTTTACTTGACTTTTTTCCAAAAAAATTATGTTGAAACATTGATTTACAACCGTTCCAACTCGTTTCCGAACTAAATTCACGTCGATACCTATAGTAAATCAATACATATTATATTTGACTTATGCGACACGCTTTCATATAAAACTTATGTCGAAACATAGACGTATGTGGAAACATAGACGTATGTTATTTATAATATTTTTAAACATTATTTATCATTGTTTTAGCTTATGTTTTTATTATATATCATGCATTTGTTAGACATATTTTTATTTATTTTGAGTAATGTTTGTTTTGGTAGAATATAGTCTACTTTGAAAAAGTACTTACTACACAAACGACATTGCTTATATAATGATTAAACACTTAAAAAGAATATTCTTTAACATTTTAAAAATAAATTAAAGAAAACTAGAAAAAGTTCTATTTACTAAACATTTTCAAAAATTAAAGATATAAAGATATCATCCTTATAAGAATTAAAAAACATTAAAGAAAGTCTTTAGTAAGTAGCCAATGAATACAAGAGAGATAATCAATAAAGTTTTAAAACTATATTATTTTGATAAATAAACTTTCTAACTATACCTTTTGATAATAATTTTTTCACCGACGTCATTTTGGAAAAAAAATTCAATAACCCATGTGAGTTCGTCCCACACACTCCACCTCGTTGTTCGTGGCAGCAAATTGTAAATGTTTTTAGAATTAGGAAACTGGAATTGAAGATAACCAAAAATTGAAAAAGAAATACCATTATGTTAATATCATAAACTTTATTTTTTTATGAGGGGTTAATATGCTATACAACACGCCATTGAGATCGTTTTAAACAGCCATTTAAAGACTAGCTAGGTTTGTGTCATAGCTACTTTGTCTTTAAACAACAGTTTGAGTTTTTCACTAAACGACCCTTTGAGTTTGGGTGCGACGTATTTGACTTGGAGGTTGTGTAGGAATCATTTGGCCCTTATATGAACTGTCATAACATGTTATATTATCATAAACCTTTTATATAAATTTATTGTTGTTATCTCCATGAACATTAATTGAAAATTTTTATAGAAGAGATCTGATCGTGTGGTAATAATTCAGTGTTTAATTGATCTAAATGCACGATTTTACATCATGATTATGGTGGAATAGTTTCAAGTTGTTTGTGTTTTAATTTATAGGTGTTAGGAGCTAAAGAAGGCTTATTTTGGAGAAAAGGAGCAAAACACGAAACTACAAGGACTGGAGATGTAAATATCAAAAGTTACAAAAAGGCACAAAATTAGATATACGGCGTATGATACGCCGTGTATGGGCGTATCATACGTCGGGTGGCGTATTGGCGGCGTATTTGTGGGCGTATTTGATCAAAATTCCAAAAAGTTGGGGCGTATGAATGCTGAGGGCGGCGTATGATACGGCGGGGGCGGAGTATGATACGGCGGTAGCTGAACAAACTCCGGATTTTTGGATTTTCAAGTTTATTTAAACCAAATCAATCCTAATTCGATTAAGAACTTTCCATACATGAAAATTGAGATTCTAAGCTAATTTTTGGTGATTCTAAGTCTTCCCATTCATACCAAATCATCTATAATCATCATCAAACCACGATTGAAGATTCAATGAAAACCATGAGTGGCTAGTTCGTTCGTGATTGCTTTCGGGAGTACACTTCTTGTCAAGTGAGATATTGGTATGTTTGATTAGGTTTTCGTATTGAACATGGAATTATTCAATGAAAAATTATGTTTTGATTAAGTTAAAAGGTTTACTTATAAATAAAATTGTATGCTTGATTATCAGTTTTCAGTTTCCTTGCATCGTGAGCTCATTAAAAAAAGTAGACAATATGATATAGGTAAATTGGTAATATTGTGAATGAACAAATCTTAAAAGCTTGTTTCTTTATTACCACTTTAATCAAAAGTTAACATCTTGAAGTTTTGGTCTTATAAACCCTAATTTTAAAGTATCAATTATTGATCTTGCGAAATTGGAAACTCAGAAGTGATTGTTTCTTATTATTTAATAAATTCGTTTCAAAGTTTGTTGCTTTTTGCAATAGTGTTCTTAATTTCATCAAAAGTTTTAATCTTTACTTATAAAGTTTGTGTCTTTAAGTTAATCGAGTCATATCTTTAAATACTTTTCACATATTTTCTATGGAGACGATCTTACTTACCCTTACACATAAAGGTAGCTAAGACCGACATAATAACTTGTTTTTTATCGAGTCTCAAAAACCAGATCAAAATGGCACTGTTGCCGGGGAATTAGTGCGCTTAGTGTTTAATAGTTTTATTTGCTTTTCTTAAAAGTTTTATAAAAAAAACCCAAAAAGATTTTACTTTTTGTTTTTCCTTTTTATTTTTTTTTCTTGTTCAGTATTACGCGAGTTATTTTGTGTTTTCTTGTTTGCAAGTAACCATTACGTTAATGAATATCAGATTTTCAGGAAGGACCTCACCATTTCAATATGATCCAGAAATCGAGAAGACTTCAAGAAAGAATCATGTGTTTCACAAAGCATCAACTTCAAGAACTTCTCAAATTCTTGGTCAAACAAGAACGGAAGAAGGTACATCATCAGCAACTGCTCATCGGATATTAAGCGACTTTCAAGAACACCCGAAAGTAACCAATCAAGAATGATGAACAATCCAGAAAACCAAGGAGTACCACAACCCAACCAACCTTTGGGGGATATTCCATTACCAGTGTTCCCTCAACATGATGATCCTCCACCTCAACCACAACCAGTGCAAACTCAACCTCAGGGGCCGATCCCTGTAAATTAAGGTGTGAAAAACCAACCTTCGCCCATGAACTTCCAACTGATGCCAAATTTCTGGGTTCGTAATTCAAGTTTTCATCATGATGTGAAAGGGAGTCATCATAGCAATGAGGACCGGTTTTCAGTCGAAGGAAGTCATCATACTAACTATGTGGAAGAGTGGATTAAAGATCAAGTCGATATGGACGGACCAAACCAACATGATTTTGAGGATTATTAGAACCAACCAGGCTATCAAAACCATCAACCAATTCAGGATCAGGGTGGTTATGCTTAACCACCCATTCGCAACAATGTTGGAGGTCAACCATTTAATAGCATACCTGCCAATCTGGGAGCGCAACATTATGTACCAGCACATGGCGTGGATAGTCACTTCCGTCCTACCATTGCTATCAATTCATCTCCTATAGTTTCACTAACACATTGGAGACAAGCCTTTGAAGTCCAACCACAATGTTTGGGAATTCTCCCTCACTTTCATGGTATGGCAACTGAAGAACCCTATTTGCACATATTGGAATTTGAGGCATCATATAGCAACATTAGTGGCCAAGGCTTTTCACCGGATGAAGTTAAATTGGTCCTATTCCAATTTACCTTTAAAGACAAGGCCAAACAATGATTCCTATCTCTACCATCTGCAAGTATTTACACATGGGTACAAATGCAACAACAATTCTTGGATGAATATTATACTTCCCAAAGGACAAATGATGCTAGGCAAGCCATTTGAGGATTTACACAACAATCAGGTGAACAGTTTCATGAAGCTTTTCACTATTTCAAAGAGATGCTAAGAACTTGTCCACATCATGGCATAGCTAAGTGGGAGTTGATTTTAGCATTCTATGATGGGTTATCATCAGAGGATGCTAGAGATGTAATTACACAAGTGCAGGAACGTTCACCTTAAACCATGAGGATGATGATTGGGATATTCTCAAAAGGATGAGTGTAATCTCCAAGAAGCGTGCACAATTAAGCCGAAGGTCAAGGGGTGCAAACGTGAAGATGGTGAATGATCATGTAGCCATGGATAGAATTACAGTTCTCGAACGAGAAATTGCAAGCTTAAAGTTGGAAAGAGTGGCGTGGCGAACATATCTAGTGAGTATGAAGTGTGTGACATGTGCAATGACATCGGTCATACATTGGTCACATACTACTTGAATTTGGGGAAGAGTGAAAGTGTACATCAACTACAAGGCCAAAGAGAAAGGAAGACATATGATATGAATTCTAACACATATCATCCCGATCTTAGAAATCACCCAAATCTTAGCTATGGTAACAATACTAACCAATTGAATCCTCCTTTTCAAGTACAAAATCAAGGAAGCAACCAATATGAATACAATCAAGGCGGTTATCAAAGAAACAACTATAATCAAAGAAGCTACCAACAAACCGGTCAATACCAATAAAGGAATTAACCACATCAACAAGGTGATTCTACGAACAATGGCAATGACAATGAAATTTTGTCAGCAATTCAAGATCTTGCAAAGGAGATGAAAGAGTTTAAGCAATTTAGAGAGGTGCAAGAAAAGACCAATGAGGCCATTGCGAAGCAACTAGGACAATTAACTAAAGTTCGATTAGAACTTTCCATACATGAATATTGAAGATTCTAAGCTAATTTTTGGTGATTCTAAGCTAATTTTTGGTGATTCCAAGTCTTCCCATTCATACCAAATCATCTACAATCATCATCAAACCACAATTGAAGATTCAATGAAAACCATGAGTGGCTAGTTCGTTCGTGATTGCTTTCGGGAGTACAGTTCTTGTCAAGTGAGATATTGGTATGTTTGATTAGGTTTTTGTATTGAACATGGAATTATTCAATGAAAAATTATGTTTTGATTAAATTAAAAGGTTTACTTATAATAAAGTTATGTGCTTGATTATCAGTTTTCGGTTTCCTTGCATCGTGAGCTCATTAAGAAAAGTAGACAATGTGATATAGGTAAATTGGTAATATTGTGAATGAACGAATCTTAAAAGCTTGTTTCTTTATTACCACTTTAATCAAAAGTTAACATCTTGAAGTTTGTTCTTATAAATCCTAATTTTAAGGTATCAATTGTCTTGTGAAATTGGAAACCTGGAAGTGATTGTTTCTTATTATTTAATCAAATTAGTTTCAAAGTTTGTTGTTTTTTACAATAGTTTTCTTAATTTAATCCAACGTTTTAATCTTTAATTATAAAGTTTGTATCTTAAAGTTAATCGAGTCATATCGTTAAACACTTTCCACATATTTCCTGTGGAGACGACCTTACTTACCTTACATAATAAAGGTAGCTAAGACCGACATAATAACTTGTTTTTAAACGAGTCTCGGCAACAAGATCAAGATCAAACATCGTATTGGTATTAGTTACTTCCTTAGAAGACAGTAGATAGTAAAAGACTAATGGTAAAACATTTACAACAGTTTATTATGATTTAGACAAGTAGACAATATATAAGTATAAAACGTTACCTTGTTATCACTATAAATATAGGAGATGCTCTTAGCATCACAAAGAAAAAGCCTAAACACCATGCACTATAGAGATCTCTAAACACGATAAAAGTAACTAGAAATCGTTCAATTCAAAACCACAAACAAGTGATAACAATGTGTACGTCAGGGGAGGGTACTTCACTATTTGGTAAATAATTGAAGGGTATATATCTCCAACCATTAATGGGGAAGGAATTATGATTAAGTTACAAGATTGAAAAAGAATAAACATCTTTTCAGAATTCTTTATTTAATCAAACACGCTATCAAGAGAATAATACTATTACTATACCTATACCAATTATATTGGTCCAAGTGTATGTTATCCGACAAAGATAACCAGTGACAGATATGGATATACCCGACCCATCTTTGTATTTGCATGATTGCATCAAATCTAGTTCATCCCCATTGTGTTTTGACTCTTTCCCCTCTCTACAATAAGAACAATACTATGGTAGATATTACCGAGACTCATAGGAAAACCTTAACAAAAATTAATTTAAATAGGTTCTGATTAGTTAAAGTGTCGCACCAGCGAACACATTTCGCTAAATGGGTCGGGTTCGGGTCAATCGGCCTGGTTGGGTCGTGTGTCGGCATGTTTAACCCGCTTATTTTATTATTTTATTTTAAAAATATGTTTTTATCATGGTTAGGTATTTTATGTAGAATTTTAAAAGTTAGAGAGAAAAACCTTTGTATTAGTTATAAATATTCATACTTTAGAGTATTAATATATTAAAAATAAAATAAAATCAAGTTAAACAACCTGTGTTTATGTCATCCTACGAATATTCTTGCTATGTTAGATTCATATGTATGATATGATTTTTGGATCCATGTCCAACCCAAAAACATGACCTGTGTAAGTTTAAGGGTTTAACACCCTTAACTTTCACTTATCATTCACAGGTTTTCTAGCTTTCATGTGTCTAATAATTATTAATAAGTGTTAAAAATGGACTTAAATGCGCACCAATTTTGAAATCTCCTTTATAACTTGTAGGTTACCTACCTGATTGTTTTTCTTAATGTTAAAGGAATAAGCAATAATGTTGATACCAACACATAAATAAAAATATTAGTTACGCTTTAACTAAAATGAACAAAAATATATAAAAAAGGAAAAAAATACCATTACTGTTGAGGTATTATTTTTAGATTGCTATATGTGAAGGCACGCCATCTCTGGCATACACACCATCCTAAAACACAACATAGAAAAAAACTACTTCAATCTTCTCTTGTAATCAAACTTGCTCGCTATAAAATGTCAAATTATCCAAAATCAAAAACTGATATTTCCGTGATCGGAGCTGAAGCGTTCGCTCTCCCGGAAGATAATTTCCTAGGAACCCGGCACAACATGAAGTCTCTGTTACCAACTGCTCCACCAAGCAGAACCCCACCACAGATGTTTCCCTGTCAGTACAAACCCCAACATGCTTATTTGGTGCAACAAGTACCAACCAAAAAGACGGACATGGTGGTAGATTGCTACCAGACGGCTAACATGTATGGCGGGGTTCTGCTTGTTGACTATCCTAAGAGGAAGCCCACTCGTAAGGGCTTCTTTTATTAATAGTTCAAGGTAGCTACAACTATATGTGTGTCTTGTGTATTTTAGTGTTTAGTGTTTACTTTGGAAGATTCCATCCCTTGCCAATAATCGGTTTTATGTGGATGTGCCAAGATTGTTATGAATAGTCGTAGAATGTTAATATATAGACTACTTGATGGTTGTATTTACATGACTAATGGTGTTGTATTTCTTGTATTATATCCATTCTTTATTCTAATCTCCAATTTATTTCTTCCTAGATATCGATTACAATTGATAAATTGAAACCAAAAGACTATATATGTGACTACTTAGGGCTCCGATTTAAGATATGATGATGTTCAAAGATAATCAAAAGAAGGCGATAAAGATCAATAACATAGTTATTATAGTCGCAATTCAAGTTCATCTAAAGAAACTTGAATGCTTATTGATCCTTATGGATGAAGAAATCTTGAAACTAGTCCTTGTTGTGATATAAATTTCCAGAAGAAATTGTTGTGTTTTTTGAATTGGAATCTTATGGATTGTCTTTTGAATTGTGATATATTGTTTATAGATTAAAGTTATATTTAATAGTGATTATAAAAAATTAAAAATTAAAAAATTAATGATAAAGTTTATATATATTGGTGGTATCCCAAAATCTTTAATCAGATAAGTAAAAAGCTTCTTTCAAGAACGTGTGTGGTATTTTCTATGTGACTCTAATCAAACCAAATGATTTCTATATTTAGGAACTGCAACGGTGCAAAATAACTTGATAGTTTACAGTTATAACTGTTATAACTAGTAAATGATAGTTACATCAATAATGAATACCAATAACGGCAACCGATACCTTTATACCATCGGTGGAAACAAAATTATCTCTTCAACTGTTACCAATTATCAGTAGTTAAGTTTGTTACCATCGATAACTATATTACTACTAAAGTGTACTTTTGTTACTATGGCACTAGAGTTGCTACCGATGACCAAAGTTGCTACCGGCCTTCAGTGTGATCATCATCACAAGCTTCGCCCTCTAGACCCTACTATCAGGGTTCTGCCCTCTATCTCCTCTCATTCAGTGGGCTTTGGCCACCTTCAAATCTTCGATTACTATAGTCTTGATCAAATGTATACTTCGCACCTCCTAAATTGTATCAATGTATATCATGTTTTCTAATTTGGTCAAGTGAATTTGAATTACTAAAATAGTCTGATGATACTACAACCATGAACAGAAATCACTGTTATAGTTAAAGTTACATGACGCATATGTATCATCTTTAATTCATATATTACGTACATGAAAAGCCAGCTAAAATCCCTGCCTATGCGAACCAACTCTCATGAATCACCATTTTATCGAATGTCATCACTAACATGCATATTTTGTTGATGAATTCAACGCACCTACATACGCGAATGGGACCTTTCCCCGTTTTCAGAACTCATGTAAAGATTTAAAAGACATCGATACGAATTGGTGGTCTTATGATGACAGTGATCATTTAATAAAATCTAGCCGTACAATCAGAAACTAAAATCAATAATAAGAGTGGTGTTGTACGTGCAACGCTGTCAAGTTTTCATGAAACCAAAATAAATTTAGATGTGAGGCATGTAGCCATTTGTTGTTCTTTTAAATTTAAAAGTGTTGTATGTTTGAACAATTAAATCATGAGTTGAATTGCATCTCCAAATATGAATGGAATAAATCATGATTTATAATTAATTTATAAGTTTGGAAGGAATTAATGCAAATATCTTTTAGTGATTTTATTTACTAATTACTAATTAAATACACACCTAAGAGAATCACATACTTAAATAATTAGATATCAAAAGGTCTAGATATACATCTGGATGGAACTCTTAAACTTTCAAGTCTCAATTGTTTTATATATGCATCCAATTATCCAAATGATGGTCATATATAATTTTTATAAAACTAAAGTGCATGGCTTTATCTGCTTTTTTTCCACTATACATATTCTGATTCCATATTCTTGTATTACATGTGTATTTGCTTTTTATCATTAAATATTCGTATTTCCTAGCTTTCCAGACCGGCCAATAGAAAATAGAACTTTTGTTTAGTATAAAGAACGTGTTTATCGCATGCATAAAATTGATTTCTTCAAATATGAATAGAATAATTAATCATGATTAATATATAAGATTAGAAGGATTAAATGCAAATATCTTTTAATGATTTTGTTTACTAATCATACACGCATCCAAGAGAATCATAGACTCAATAATTAGATATCCAAAGATCTGATATGGATGGATCTTTAAAGTCTTGAACGATTTTTATAAGGAGTAGAGTATGAAGATAGTTCATGTGTATGTTCAAATAACGATTTTGCTCTCCAATTATTAAAATTGCAAAGACGGTTTTAAATGATACATAAACGTAATATTTTTGGTCTCCTAGTTTTATGAAAGTTAACTTTTCTACTAATTTTTTACATTATCATGTGAAATGTCGATTTAAGCATGTGATAAAGCCGTTTAGTAAAGTTTTAGTATTCACATTTTGATAGTAAGAACGCATAATAAATAATTGAGTGCATCAATTTACGTGTTTCCTTTAAACTAACTTTTGACTGTCAGTTCTAAATTCGGAGACATGTCAATATCTGTCAAAGTTTAGTATTTTTTAGCAAATTGGATTTTAATAATCAAACTATTATTTTTTAGTCGATAACAATTCATTCTATTAATTTGGCCGGTAATAATCTCAACTTTCACTTTTGTTACAAATGGTAATCCCAATAATATAATTAATATATTCACATCAATTTCTATTTATTTTAAACTCGATTTAGCTTTTATGATTTTTTATTTCATTCATAATCATTATTATGAACGAAATCGAGTGCAAATTGAGCGTAAATATTTAATATTTATGTTAATGAGTTTTTTTATTGTTGGTAACAAAAGTAAAAATTAGGATTATTATCGGCCAAATTAATAATGTGGATTGTTATTGGCCAATAAGTAAAAGTTTGGATTATTAAAATCCAGTCTTTTTTTCATAAAAGAAGTTTGATGTAATGGCTTTATTAGTTAACAATATATCCACATTCCCTTTTGTATTTCCCTTTCATGTTACATGGTTTAAGCGTGTCTAAGTTATAAATAATTCTCACGACATGAATTAATATATTAGTTGTCTCCAGGTTTGTCAATTTTAACTCGTTAACTTGACACGATTGGCACCTAAAAAACAAGATTATAATAAAGATAATATAGCATAAAGAGATTTGTTTTACTTTATTCTTATTATATTGTTGTTGAACTCTTGTCAACCAAGCTCATGTTTTCATTCTTACCTCAGCTTTCACACTTTGTTTTGCATTTTTTCTTACATTCTTCAGCTGATCCGTAACATTTGACACCCGCAGTTTCATAGCAACAATATGCCGTGAGCTGATTCGGATTATGAATATCGCCACTATTGTGTCTTGCTAGTAGTTTCATCTCGTTGATGCCCCTTATGCTTCCTAAAACAAACTTATTTATTCTACGTCAAATATAAACTTCAAAAAACAAATATAAGCGAACGGGTATGTAAATGATGGACCAACTTAATATCATAATATATTTATAAATAAATTTTAAATGAATATGTAAAACGTAGAACATAAATGAACTAATAAAATATGATATATATGTTTATGTTTGTTCATTTAGTTAAATAAATAAAATATATTATTCATGTGTGTTTGTTTATTAAATAAACAAACACAACTAAAATTGTGGCTTAAGACTCATGGATGGTTTGATTTGTTTAAAAGCCTACTCACCATGGTTATGGTTATGGTTATGGTCATGGGCGAAGCTTATTGAGGGCGGGGAGGGACTCCCGTCCCCTATCTTTTTTTCGTAAGTAGTGTTACTTTTCAGCTCGGTAGTGTAAAATTCCGGCCCGCTAGTGTAAATTTTTTAATATATATAAAGTTCGCCTCCCTAAAATAGTTTACTTTCGCCTCCGTCCCCTTTAAGTGTGGTTCAAGCTCCGCACTAGTTATGGACAAGTGGTTACGTAAACAAGAACACAAGTTTGTTGTAGATACCTCCTTAATTAGTATAAGGTCCTATTGTTGCAATATCGAGTGAGGTTTATCCAACCTCTTTAAATATGTTGGTTTCATTAATCAAATCGTTGTTACCTTGTATAAATTTCAGAAAGCATTTCAGTTTCACAAATGATCAGCTTATGAGTATAGAATCTAATGTCGTAATTCTCTGCATTAAATTTTAAATATTTTTTATTATTAACTAATATTTAAAAAGAAAATAAACATAAGTAAATAATATATGTTGCTAACCAAACTCTTACTAAAAGTTTGGTTTGATTTGATTTGTTTTGACTTTCAAAGTTCGATTTTGGTTTGGAATAATTTAAGCACGTTACTAATGGTTTGATCTAAAAAACCATTCAACCGGCCATCATTAATCCACATGTCACACAACCTATCTTATATGCCTCTCACCAATGTCGTATTCCACCCATTATCTAGAAAAATCTCGTGTAGCTGAAAAATAATTATTACATAAGTAGACATACATCATCTAAAGATTGATTTCTTGCAAAACCATATCATGCATCACTCAAACGCATTTATTTATATACATATAAGATATAGTTGCATTTATATGACAAATAAAGATTTGAATGGTTTACCTTTAGCCATACAAACTAGAAGAAGAACAAGAAGAGTGATCACAGGAAGGTTCTTCATTTAAAATTGATCTTTCAACCAAAAGATAGTTAAAATTGACAACGATCTATAATGGTTATTAAAACAAAGTTAAACTAAATTAGATATCCACGATTTTTGCGTGAATATTGTCGAAACAGAAAAGGTGTGTTGCGGGAATTGAGGCTTGCATTTGCTTTATTTCATATCACATACACACGCTAGAGGTGTTGTTCGGATTTTTTAATCGGGTTTCGGGTTTCTCGGCTCAGGTTCTTCGGGCTTTTAGGTGTAGGAATTCAACCGAAGATCAAACCAAATAATTAATATTTAATTGGTTCTCGTGTTTATTCAGGTCGGGTTAATCGATAATCAGGTTTACACTATACCATTAAACTTTACATTTTTTATTATTTTTAATGTTTATGATATGATCAAAATCCATGTATAACATTTAGCATATGTTATCAAAATAAAATTTTATTTATTATTTTGATCCGAAAGTTTTTACATATTTACATTCACATTACTATACATATTCAAATATTCAAGGACAATTGTCAGATCCCGGCGGAAGCGTGAAATGCATTAGATGTGACTAGCTTGTTCAGAACGCATTGATCATAAAATAAACAAACAACACATAGAGACATAATAAATATATATATATATATATATATATATATATATATATATATATATATATATCATATTTAGTACCAGTTCGGGTTACATTAATATTAGTACACAAAATTTTAATATAACCCTATTACAAAACATACTAAATTAACTGCTACATCTTCAGTAACGATGGAAGTGAGCCTCCACCGCCAAGCTAAGGTCATACAGGTTAACAGTTAAATTCACACAAACTTTTCCCATAATTTCTCCCCAGCCATTGTACACATCAAACGAGAACATAATATTGTTAGACATGTTGAATACCTGAAAAAACATATTCAAAACAATCAACATAAAGTTGACGAGATCATAGATTTAATATCAAAACAAAATACGTATATTGATGCATCATAGATAAGTTTACAACCAAACCTACTTATAAGTCGGGTGATTCATAACTGTCACAATATAAATCACAATAATTGGATAATATAACATCACAACACTCATCCTGTTGGTGCAGAAAATATTTTCCTAAGTAGCGCTACCTATATTATCCAACGGTTCCACATCCGAATTAATGGTTGTAACATAAATGACAGTATATCTCCAAAAAAAATCTTATATATATGCATCAAACTCAAAACAGTATGTTTTTTCCTTTAAAAATTTATAAGTTCAAAATGAGGCTATGAGTCTCACCTCTTATTCCAACAGGTAACCTATAAAAATATTTATAGATTAGAAATAAATATCATTTCTTTAAAATTTTCAGCACCTCTGATTTCAAAAATCAAAACAGAAGTTATAGTTACCTATTTGTCATGAAAATTTTATAGCAGAAACATACAAATATCTATTTTAATATGTAAAAATTTCATATATCAACTAATTATAGTTTATTTTCAGGAATTTTTTACAATATTTGGGAAAATTAGCAAAAATACCTACGGGTTCTTAAAATTCACCAATATGTATCAGAATTTATATATTAAAATTCATATTATCTCATAAATTCCTGGGGTATTAATGCACAACAAAATCCCTTCCTTATGATTTTTACCATTTTAATAATATTTAATAAAAATATCAGAATATCTCTAAAATTTCCAATTTTATACAGACGGTTTTAATCAAGATATAAAATTTTATATAAATTTTTCATGATATATCTTATAGATTAAATATTTTTCCCGATTTTCTAATATCAAAGTCTTCTAAAATATATAATTCAGGCATAACTACAAATTAGATCATGAAATTTATTTTATAGGTCCTATAAAACATAAGATTGTCATATAATTTTTCCAGCTCTCCACCAGGTTTGGATCTTCCGGTTGATAATTTTCTTTCAATAACTTAAATAATTTATATAAATTATTTTATCTATCATAATCATACCAAAATTTGCAGAAGGTTATTTTCTAATATTTCTAACATGTTTCCAGTTTTTACTCCCATAATCACAATCATTTAAATAGCAAATCAAATTTATCAAGAATACACATAATTTCAACCCTTCATTTGTAATCTTTTTGTTTAGTCCTTGGTTTATCATATATTTTTTTTTTCAGGTTCTTGAATCTTTCTTACTGATTTTTGATAAAGATGAGGTGTTCATAAGGTTTTGTGAAGAACTTGGATGTTTTAACCAAAAAGGGTTGGTTATATGTGTTGTTAAAACCTTTTTAAACTTAGTTGGTTATGGATTCGAGGATCAAACCTTGATTTTGATAGAAGGAGAGGATGAAAGAAGTTGATGATAGCTTCCAACTTCTTGATGAACCGATGGAGATGGTTGTCCTTGAGCTTGATCACTAGTGTGTTGGTTTAGGTGATGATGCTTGTGGTCAATAACCGAGAGATGGTTGAGGATGTGATGGTTGATATGGAGACAGAGAGTTAAAAGCAAGAGTGGGAACAACTAGATATCCGAGAGTTGTGCCGAAGGTGTGAAGATGGTGGCGATTTGTGGTGGTATGCGGTTGTGGTTCCATTGGTCGAGGAGTGGATTTTTGTAAAGGAGGTTGCCATGATTAGTTCTAAGCTTAGGGTGGTGAAGTGGCCATTATAGCTTGCCTTAGTCGACCATGAGTATGATATGTGGCAGATTTTTAGGTATGCTTGGTGTCTTGGTGATGCTAGGTGTCGACCAAGGGAGCAATTGAGTCACCAAGTCATTAATGCAAGGTTAACTAGTGTTTAGGTTGTGATAGGTGGCGGTCAAGGGAATTGCTTAGTGTTTAGCAGATTAAGGGTGGGTTTAGGGAGTTTATGGCTTAGCTTAATCGGGTGCCTTTGATGAATTGAGGGTGATTGTTTAAATGGGTGTTTAAGTGACTTAAGTTTTGGTTAACTTTAGTTTTATTATAAGGTTTCTTGATATAATCTTTGTTTTTGTGATGTTTAGTTAGGTTTGTATCTCAATTTATTTAATGTTTGCATGATGCTATAATATTGAAATAACTGATCAAGTAATATCTAGTATAAGAAGTTTATGCATATGAATCCATGCACACGAAAATTCTCATGCATGCATGCAAGCATGCATACGTACCACATATATATAATTACTAAAATACATATAATTTATAAGGTGTTAGTCAAATATAATGTAATATGTATGAAAATTTCTTAAGGCATTAACTTATTTAACCTTAGTTTTTAGGGTTGTCACATTCTCCCCCGTAAAAAGAATTTCGTCCCGAAATTCATTGGAGAGTAATCCCTAGGGTTATGAAGAACTTATCTTGTTACTGACTTCAAATAAGTGGGGATATTTTCTCTTGATTTCATCTTCCCTTTCCCATGTAAATTCTGGTCCTCTTTTTGAATTCCGCTTGATCTTTACTATAGGTATCCGACTTCTTCTCAATCTTTTTACTTCTTTGTCCATAATGGCTATTGGCTCTTCCATGAAATGAAGTTTCTTATTTATTTTGATCTCTTGGAATGGTACTTTTATTGTCTCATTTGTTAGACATTTCTTTTAAGTTAGACACATGGAAAGTGTTATGTATTCCACACAATTCTTGAGGTAAATCTAACTTATATGCTACAGGACCAATCTTGTCAGTGATTTTAAATGGGCCAACATATCTAGGGTTTAACTTATTTCTCTTTCCGAATCGGATGATTCCTTTTGTAGGTGATACCTTTAGATATACTTGATCTCCGACTTGAAATTCCAATGGTTTCCTTCTTTTATCGGCATAGCTTTTCTGTCGATCACGGGCTGCTTTCAATCTGTTTTTGATTTAAGAGATCTTATCATATGTTTCCTGTATAAGTTCAGGGCCTATAAGTTGTCTGTCTCCTATTTCATTCCAACACAAAGGTGATCTACACTTTCTTCCATACAGAGCTTCTAACGGGGCCGTCCCAATACTGGCATGATAACTATTATTATAAGAAAATTCTATTAATGGTAAGTGTATATCCCAATTACCACCAAAGTCCAACACACAAGCTCGCAACATATCTTCCAATGTTTGAATTGTTTTCTCACTTTGTCTGTCCGTCTGTGGGTGATATGTAGTACTCATGTTTATCTGAGTTCCTAAGGCTGTTTGCAAAGTTTGCCAGAATCTGGACGTAAATCTACTATCTCTGTCTGATATAATTGAATTGGGTATCCCATGCCTGGACACAATCTCTTTCATGTAAATTCTTGCTAACTTTTCCATCTTATAGTCTTCCCTGATTGGCAAGAAATATGCTGACTTGGTTAATCTATCAACTATAACCCAGATTGCGTCATATCCACTTGAGGTTCTTGGCAATTTGGTTATAAAATCCATGGTAATCTGGTCCCATTTCCATTCTGGGATTTCTGGTTGTTGTAAATATCCTGAAGGTTTTTGGTATTCAGCTTTTACTCTTGAACAGATATCACATTTTCCTTCAAATTCTCCGACTGATCTTTTCATAGCTGGCCACCGGTATTGGCTTCTTAAATCCTTGTACATTTTATTATTTCCTGGATCTACTGAATACCTTGACTTATGTGCTTCCTGTAAAATAATCTCTCTAAGCATAGTATTGTCTGGGACCTAAATTCTTCCTTTAAATTTTAGGATTCCATTCGACATTACCTCCAAATCTTTTATTTGTCCTTTTATGCTTGGCTTATCTTTTTGTTGGGCCTCTCGAATTTGATCTAATAAATCCGAGTGTAATTTCATTCTCATGGCACGTACTCGTAATGGCTTAGTTCTCTCCTTCCTACTTAAAGCATCAGCTACTACATTTGTCTTTCCTGGGTGATATTTGATCTCACAGTCATAATCACTTAATAATTCTATCCATCTTCTTTGTCTCATATTCAACATCTTCTGATCAAATATGTGTTGTAAACTTTTATGGTCTGTATAAATGGTGCACTTGGTTCCATATAGATAGTGTCTCCAAATCTTGAGTGCAAATACTACTGCTCCTAATTCTAAATCGTGAGTAGTATAATTCTTTTCACTTCCTCTAATTTGTCTGGATGCATAAGCAATTACCTTATCCCGTTGCATCAAAACACATCCAAATCCTTGATGTGATGCATCACAGTATACTACAAAATCATCAATTCCTTCTGGTAATGCTAAGATAGGGGCACTACATAACTTACTTTTTAAGAGTTCAAATGCAGCTTTTTGTTTTTCTCCCCAAATGTAAGGCCTATCTTTTTGAGTTAATTCTGTCATGGGTTGGGCTATTCTTGAAAAAAAATTTATGAATCTTCTGAATATCCTGCCAAACCTAAGAATTGACGTACTTCTGTTGGTGTTTTTAGATCTTCCCATTTCTTAACAGCTTCTATTTTTGCCGGATCAACTTGAATTCCATCTTGGTTAACTACATGTCCTAAGAATTGTACTTCTCTTTTCCAAAATTCGTATTTTGAGAATTTTGCGTACAATTTTTCTTTTCGTAATAATTCCATAGTTAATCTTAGGTGCTTCTCGTGATCTTCCTTATTCTTGGAATAGATTAAGATGTCATCTATAAAAACTATGACAAATTTATCTAAATATGGTTTGCATACCCTATTCGTTAAATCCATAAATACTGCTGGAGCATTGGTCAGTCCAAATGGCATTACAAGAAATTCATAGTGCCCATATCTAGTTCTAAATGCAGTCTTTGGTATATCTTCATCCTGAACTCTTAGCTGATGATATCCTGATCTTAAATCAATTTTGGAGAAATAACTAGATCTTTGTAATTGGTCAAATAGGTCATCTATCCTGGGAAGGGGATACCTATTCTTTATAGTTATCTTGTTGAGTTCCCTATAGTCAATACACATTCTAAAAGTTCCATCTTTCTTTTTAACAAATAGAACTGGTGCACCCCAAGGTGATACACTAGGACGTATAAATCCTTTATCCAACAACTCCTGAAGTTGATTCATTAATTCTTTCATTTCCGTTGGTGCTAAGCGATACGGTGCTTTAGCAATAGGGGCAGTTCCTGGTATTAGTTCAATTTTAAATTCTACTTGATGAGGGGGTGGCAAACCGGGTAATTCTTCAGGAAATACATCAGGGTATTCATTGATGATATGAACAGTTTCTATATCCCTCTTATCTAGTTTTGCATCAACTACATGGGCCAGAAAAGCTAGGCATATTTTTCTTAAACATTTTTGCGCTTTCTTGCATGAAATTATTTTCATAACACCACTAGGTTTTTCACCATATAAACAGAGAGTTCTATTTTCATTAATAAAAGGAATTCTTATCATCCTTTTATCGCATACAATTTCAGCCTGATTCTCACTTAACCAATCCATACCCACAACAACATCAAAACCTCCTAGTTCAATAGGAATCAGATCTATATCAAAACAATACTCATCTAGGTTTATAGTACAGTTAGGAATGATTTCACAGGCTTCAATTATCTTACCATCAGCTAATTCTATCATATATTTATGCTTTAGCTTTTCTGAGGTTAGATTAAGTAACGGTCTAAATGTATTCGAAATGAAACTACGAGTTGCTCCCGTATCAAATAATACTGTTGCGTATTGATTGTTAATGAGAAACGTACCCGTTACTACTTCCGGTTCATGCCGGGCATCTTCAGCTTGCATCACGAAATCTCTTCCACGGGGGTTGTTTTGGTTGAGTGGAGCCTTGCCCTTTAATTATGGACATTCATTCCGAAAGTGATTTTCGTTTCCACACTGATAACAGACTGGTTTAGGATTGGTGGGGCCCTTACAGTCTCAGGATATTTGTCCCTTCTTTTTGCAGTTATAACAGATTACCATCACGCATTTACCATGATGATATCTTTGACAGGTACTGCACCAAGGCTGACCATCTGTCTGTGGTTTCTTTTCTCGGGCCACCCCTAAGAAATTCCTTGTGGTTTGTCGGGTTATCTTTTTCTGTGGATTCCCTCCAAATCTTCCTCCAGAGTTGTTGTCGTTCCATTTCCTCTTCTCTCCTATATTTGGATTAATTAATGATCCATTTCTTACCATCTCATCAGTCAGACTTCCCGATAAGCTTACAACATCCTGAAATGTTTTAGGCATGGCAGACTTAACCAATCCCCTTATTTATGGTACTAAACCCCAAATATACCTTCCTATTCTTTTTGCTTCAGGTGTTACCAGATGTGGTACTAGCCTAGAGAGTTCATTGTACCTATCAGTATACTCCCGATGTGCTGCTCCTTTCATTTCTAATGCCAAAAACTTAGTTTCTAATTTCTCTATTTCGTTATAGAGACAACATTTCTCAATTATCAGGTTCCTGAATTCTTCCCAGCTTAGCCTGTTCGTGACATGCCTCCCTTTTGTTTGTATCTCTATTTTCCACCAGGATTGTGCTTCTCCTTTAAGTGAATGTGAGGCAAACAGTGTCTTGTAATTGTCGGCACAGTTACTAATTTCTAATGTTGATTCCATTCATCCAACCAGCGTAAGGCTTGTACAGCTCCTCCTTTTCCATCAAATTCCCGGGGTCTACATGACATGAAAGTCTTGTAGGAGCATCCTTTCCTAACTTCGTTTACAATTTCCTCCTCTTGTCGTTCTCCTATATTGGCATCTTCTGGTCCCTCATTTCTGTGCGATGCAATTCCAAAGTTCCGGTTTTGTTGTAGTTGAGCTATTAATGTAGGCAGTGCAGCTTCTATTTGTTGGGTTACTAATTGAGAAATCCTATCGTGCTCATTTGTAGTAGCATTCACAGGAGTTTCCTCTCCAAGTCTAGTTCTGGGTCGTCCAACTCGTGCCGTCCTTCGTACAGGCTGAGTGTTTCTTTTTGGCGGCATGATTTTCTATAGTTAATTATAATTAATATTAAAAAGTCAAAAACATAAATTTTATTACAGGTTATTTGACACATAATAGATAATAGTCACCATAAAAGATATATTTTCATATGTTCTTATTTTTAGAAGTTAACATGTTAGTTCTAAATCCTGCAAACCCAGTTCCATATTTTTGTAAAGATACTTTTCTTATGTGTCTTTATTTCCTTGACATCCTTTTGAATTGTCCTGATTCCTTGTTGTATCTTCTTAATCTTCTTAAGGATCTGCTGAGTTGTTTCTACCTGACTTTCTTCCAACTTCTGTCTTTTGGTTTCCTTTTTCTCAGCTTCAGAGTCACTTGATTTTTGAATTTCCAAGTCCTTATTTCTCTTGGTCAAAAATCATTCGCCGCGCCGTACTCTTTTTCTGGGGGTCTTGATTGTATAACCTCCGACTGTTATTGGTGCGCGTCGAACATAAAACCTTGGTTTGGGGTTAATCTTAACTTCAGGTTGGGGGGTTTCCATATCATTCTGAGGTTCTGGTTCGGGTGTTGTTTCTTTAGGGTTGCTATGTTCTGAGCACTCTGAAGGGTCAGTCTCACTATGGTAATTATCGGAATTATAAGCACTCATAGCTGCAGAGTTCTTTATAAATTTTATCAAAACAGTTAGTCATATAATCTTACATATTATGCAATGCAAAAATAAGTTTTGTTCTTTAATCTAGTTACACATAGAGTAAATATATATTCATGAAGTCACTTAATTATTTTTATTATTCATGAAGATTCTTATAAGCACGTAATATATATATATATATATATATATATATATATATATATATATATATATATATATATATATATATATATATATATATTTTCAAACATGCAGAAATGTATTATCATACGAGCTTATGGTTATAGTCTAGGTATTTTATGATACCTAATTCTCTATAACCAATGGCTCTGATACCAACCTGTCACATCCCGGCGGAAGTGTGAAATGCTTTAGATGTGACTAGCTTGTTCAGAACGCATTGATCATAAAATAAACAAACAACACATAGAGACATAATAAATATATATATCATATTTAGTACCAGTTCGGGTTACATTAATGTTAGTACACAAAATTTTAAGATAACCCTATTACAAAACATACTAAATTAACTGCTACATCTTCAGTAACGATGGAAGTGAGGCTCCACCGCCAAGCTAAGGTCATACAGGTTAACAATTAAATTCACACAAACTTTTCCCATAATTTCTCCCCAGCCATTGTACATATCAAACGAGAACATAATATTGTTAGACATGTTGAATACCTGAAAAAGCATACTCAAAACAATCAACATAAAGTTGGTGAGATTATAGGTTTAATATCAAAACAAAATGCGTATATTGATGCATCATAGATAAGTTTACAACCAAACCTACTTATAAGTCGGGTGATTCATAACTGTCACAATATAAATCACAATAATTGGATAATATAACATCACAACACTCATCCTGTTGGTGCAGAAAATATTTTTCTAAGTAGCGCTACCTATATTATCCAACGGTTCCACATCCGAATTAATGGTTGTAACATAAATGACAGTATATCTCCAAAAAAAATCTTATATATATGCATCAAACTCAAAACAGTATGTTTTTTCCTTTAAAAATTTATAAGTTCAAAATGAGGCTATGAGTCTCACCTCTTATTCCAGCAGGTAACCTATAAAAATATTTATAGATTAGAAATAAATATCATTTCTTTAAAATTTTCAGCACCTCTGATTTCAAAAATCAAAACAGAAGTTATAGTTACCTATTTGTCATGAAAATTTTATAGCAGAAACATACAAATATCTATTTTAATATGTAAAAATTTCATATATCAACTAATTATAGTTTATTTTCAGGAATTTTTTACAATATTTGGGAAAATTAGCAAAAATACCTACGGGTTCTTAAAATTCACCAATATGTATCAGAATTTATATATTAAAATTCATATTATCTCATAAATTCCTGGGGTATTAATGCACAACAAAATCCCTTTCTTATGATTTTTACCATTTTAATAATATTTAGTAAACATATCAGAATATCTCTAGAAATTTCCAATTTTATACAGATAGTTTTAATCAAGATATAAAATTTTATATAAATTTTTCATGATATATCTTATAGATTAAATATTTTTCCCGATTTTCTAATATCAAAGTCTTCTAAAATATATAATTCAGGCATAACTACAAATTAGATCATGAAATTTATTTTATAGGTCCTATAAAACATAAGATTTGTCATATAATTTTTCCAGCTCTCCACCAGGTTTGGATCTTCTGGTTGATAATTTTCTTTCAATAACTTAAATAATTTATATAAATTATTTTATCTATCATAATCATACCAAAATTTGCAGAAGGTTATTTTCTAATATTTCTAACATGTTTCCAGTTTTTACTCCTACAATCACAATCATTTAAATAGCAAATCAAATTTATCAAGAATACACATAATTTCAACCCTTCATTTGTAATCTTTTTGTTTAGTCCTTGGTTTATCATATATTTTTTTTTCAGGTTCTTGAATCTTTCTTACTGATTTTTGATAAAGATGAGGTGTTCATAAGGTTTTGTGAAGAACTTGGATGTTTTAACCAAAAAGGGTTGGTTATATGTGTTGTTAAAACCTTTTTAAACTTAGTTGGTTATGGATTCGAGGATCAAACCTTGATTTTGATAGAAGGAGAGGATGAAAGAAGTTGATGATAGCTTCCAACTTCTTGATAAACCGATGGAGATGGTTGTCCTTGAGCTTGATCACTAGTGTGTTGGTTTAGGTGATGATGCTTGTGGTCAATAACCGAGAGATGGTTGAGGATGTGATGGTTGATATGGAGACCGAGAGTTAAAAGCAAGAGTGGGAACAACTAGATATCCGAGAGTTGTGCCGAAGGTGTGAAGATGGTGGCGATTTGTGGTGGTATGCGGTTGTGGTTCCATTGGTCGAGGAGTGGATGTTTGTAAAGGAGGTTGCCATGATTAGTTCTAAGCTTAGGGTGGTGAAGTGGCCATTATAGCTTGCCTTAGTCGACCATGAGTATGATATGTGGCAGATTTTTAGGTATGCTTGGTGTCTTGGTGATGCTAGGTGTCGACCAAGGGAGCAATTGAGTCACCAAGTTATTAATGCAAGGTTAACTAGTGTTTAGGTTGTGATAGGTGGCGGTCAAGGGAATTGCTTAATGTTTAGCCGATTAAGGGTGGGTTTAGGGAGTTTATGGCTTAGCTTAATCGGGTGCCTTTGATGAACCGAGGGTGATTGTTTAAATGGGTGTTTAAGTGACTTAAGTTTTGGTTAACTTTAGTTTTATTATAAGGTTTCTTGATATAATCTTTGTTTTTATGATGTTTAGTAGGTTTGTATCTCAATTTATTTAATGTTTGCATGATGCTATAATATTGAAATAACTGATCAAGTAATATCTAGCATAAGAAGTTTATGCATATGAATCCATGCACACGAAAATTCCCATGCATGCATGCAAGCATGCATACGTACCACATATATATAATTACTAAAATACATATAATTTATAAGGTGTTAGTCAAATATAATGTAATATGTATGAAAATTTCTTAAGGCATTAGCTTATTTAACCTTAGTTTTTAGGGTTATCACAACAATATAATTTGATTATCTAAAAGTTCACATTATATAATTGAAAGACAACAATGAAATATAAAGTTTAAAAAATTATATTTTTAAATCTTGTAAACCTTAGTATAACACACACACACACACACACACACACACACACACACACACATATATATATATATATATATATATATATATATATATATATATATATATATATATCTTTAGAATTTTAAAAACTAAGATTTGGGTTAATCGGGTTGACCAGATTTTCACAAAATCAACACACATACCAAACATTCATAAAAATCAGGTTTGGTTTAATATAGTAATCAGATTGGATTGCTCGAGTAGTCCTTAATCGGGTTCGGGTTGATGTTGTTTGGGTTCGGTATTCGGTTCGGGTAAAATACACACCCCTAACACACGGGTTATATTAAGGTATGTCTTACACAATAATACTTGTAATCGTGCGTCATTTTAAAATTTATCAATCGTATAATTACTTGATATATCAATCAGATAATTCGGAAATAATATACAACTAGAAATTTTACCCGTCGTGCGTTAATGTGCTATTGTACGCCGCGTGATAAAGTATATACTACAATCGATCTGAGTCGTTCTCGAACTAAATTTACATCAACACGTAGAGTGACCCAATTTATACCGTTGATGTATTTTATTTAACTCTATTTTTTTCATAAAAAAACCAATATCGAAACATTGACTTGCAATCGTTCCAACTCATTTTCGAACGACATTGACGGCGGAACCTACAATAAATGAACACTTATTATATTTGACCTATTTGACGCGCTTTCATACAAAACTTACGTCAAAATGTAGACGTATGTCGAAACATAGATGTATGTCAAAACATAGACATTCTAAAAATATATACAAAGTTAAGTACAAAAACATTTTATATTTGACCTGTGACGCTTTGAGTTAAGGGTCAAGTTATGTTTTAAATTTGCAAAGAATTGTATTTGACAAAAATAAAGAAAGAATGAATAAAGAGGGAAAAAAAGAAAAAAAAATCCTTGCTGCTCCTCCTAGGATTAGAACCTAAGTATTGTGTTTAAAATAAGAGTGAATAAACTATTGAACCAAAAAGCAAGTTATGCTTCGAACTTGCAAAAAATTATATATATCATGGGTTGAGATAGAATAAAAAAAATAAAGAAATCCCACCTTTATAATTGTGTTATAGTATAATGGTTTTATATGTTTGTGTTTGTGTATTCTACATATCAAGTGTTGAGATAGAATAAAAATAATAAAGAAATCCCATCTTTATAATTGTGTTATAGTATGATGGTTTTTGGTGTTTGTGTTTGTGTTAGGTGTCTAGCCCAAAAATAGATCAAAGATTATATTTTTATGGAGAGTAAACTATCATAACAATTTGTTGAAACTAACATAATATTTCATGAATTTGTGTGTTTGTTGATAGTTTAATCGACTGACGTGAACCGATGCATGTGTTGGCTTTTAACAAGTAATAATGGTAAGTTTCAAATGACATGTTTTTCATGTTTTCACTCACACCACTCGCTTACCGGACAAGGAGACCCTATTTAGGGTGTTGCCCGTTTGATCTCAGTTGTTCGTCGAACACAAAAATAAGATTAGTCTCGAACGAGCATACCCTTCATATCTCCCAACCTGATACGAAGTTTATTTTGATTTTCTTGTTATCTAGAAGTAAATATTAATTACTAAAAATTACTTGATGACATTAAAATCACCAACAATATTATATTATTGAACTGGAATAATATACATTAACAAAGTCACAAAACTCATAATTATATATTCTCGTTAAGGTGTTAAATTAAGATTTAAGCTTAGGGTACCTAGAAGGGGTGGAACTCGTGGAACCCAAAGAACCAAAATAACTCACGCTAATACGCTATATCCCTATCAAAAATTGTCACATCATTTGAATCAAAAACTACCCTAAAAGAAGGTGGCAAAACCCTTTGAACCTAAAACTACTCCATCTACTCGAAACACACACAGTGGGTTTCTTCAATAGGTTCACAAACCCAAGTAGCATACCTCGCAACACCAAGCCACTGCACTTGCGATAGTGTTGTATGTAGAAACATCTTAATAAGCGAGATCATGCTATAAGCGACCATAGGTTGTGTGGCTCAACTATTAGGCTCAAATTACCTCAATAAAAGCTCTGATTTAATTGTAGAAAGATTAAACAAATTTACACCGAAGATTATGAACTCGAAGCAATCTATTACACACCAATCATCACAAGAATGCAAAATGATTTCACTATGAACAATACGAACGATTACAAATGAAAACAAGAACTCTATCTTACTCAACGTACAAAAAAAAAACTGTTAAATCGCTCGCCTATTAACGAACTATTAATAGGTGAACTATCACAACTCTACACGTTATAAAAACAAAGTTGACACAATTGGTCCTCATACTATATACACTACATTCTCCACCTTAGTACATGACCAATTCCTAGCCCACATTCAATATCTCCAAGAACCTGGTAAACTTGAATCCTGGAACCACCTTGGTTAATGCATCAGTCGCATTATCCTCTGTATCAACGTGATCAACCCTTACCTCCTTAGGCTGAATGACCTCTCAGATAAAATGTAATCTGACATTGATATGCTTAGTTCGTTCATGATATACTTAATTCTTTGACAAACTCAATGCAACTCGATTGTCACAGAGAACCAAAGTATTAACTAACTCTACTCCCAATTTAGATACAAAACCCTTCAACTAAAAAGATTCCTTTACAGCCTCAGTAAGAGCAATATACTCATCCTCAGTAGTTGACAAAGCAACCACATGCTGAAGAGAACACTTCCAGCTCACAACACCACCAAACACCTTGAAAACATACCCAGTGGTGGATCTACCTTTATCAAGATCTTTAGCAAAATCAGCATCAACATAACCAAGGATACTAGGCTTTGAACCTTGACAATTACCAAAGACTAATCCCACATGCCTTGTACCATTTAGATACATCAAAATTCACTTCACTGCCTCCAAATAAAGTTTACCTGGATTTGACAAATACATGCTCACAATGTTTACAGCATATGCATATCTGGCCTGGTACAGACCATCAAGTACATTAAGCTACCAACAGCATTAGCATAGGGTATCTTCTGCATCCTTCTAGCATCTTTCTCTTGAGTAGGAGAATCCTTTCATGAAAGCTTAAAGTGTTGACCCAAAGGTGTCTGCACACACTTGCTACCATGCATTGAGTATTGAGCTAACACTTTATCTATATAGCCAGTTTGAGTCAAAAACAACCTCTGATTGACCAAATCCCTTGAGATCTCCATACCTAAGATCTTCTTTGCTACCCCCAGATCTTTCATTTCAAACTCCTAATGCAACAGCTTCTTTGTTAACTCTATTTGAGACTGATCCTTACAACATACTAACATGTCATCAATATAGAGTAACAAATAAACATACTCATCAGGCTTGTAGCACTTGAAATACACACATCTATCATAGCTACTCCTATGAAATTGCTGACTCAGTATATAATCATCAAACCTTTTATACCAATACCTTGGAGACTGCTTTAACCCATAGAGAGTCCTTTTGAGTAAACACACTTTGTCTTCTTCTCCTGGTTTCACAAACCCAACTGGTTGTCTCATATAGATCTCTTCATCTAGAGTACCATGAAGGAAAGTTGTTTTAACATCAAGTTGTTCAAGCTTCATGTTATTAGCAGCTACCATGGACAGAACTACTCTAATAGAAGAGTGTTTTACCATAGGGGAGAAAACCTCATTGTAATCTATGCCTTCTCTCTGTGTAAAACCCCTAGCCACCAACCTGGCCTTAAACCTTGGTGGATCAGCCTTAGTCAAACCCTCTTTCAGCTTATACATCCACTTGCAGTCAACTAACTTCTGCCTTGCTGGTTTGTCCACCAACACCCATGTGTTATTCTTCCTCAAAGAATCCATCTCATCTACCATAGCACTCATCCACTTGTCTCTATCAGCTGACTCAACAGCCTCACCATATGACAAGGGTTCTATTACACACTCTTCTGCAGCTACACTAAACATAAATGCAGATATATCTTTATTAGTTCTATATCTAACAGGCACAACAGGCTGCCTTCTTACTCTATCTCTAGCTAAACTATAGTCACCTAATGAATGTGAAGAGTAAGAACCCTACTGTGAGCTTTCCCCTACTTCAAAAGTACCTTCGAAAGAAACTTTAATACCTTTTGAAGTTTTAGAGATACCTTCGGAAGATTTAGAAACTCCTTCAGAAGATTTAGAATCTCCTTTGGAAGATTTGGAAATACCTTTGAAAGATTTGAAACTACCTTCAGAAGATTTGAAACTACCTTCGGAAGCTTTAGGCTCTTCCTTAATTTGAACACCATCTACCAGTTCCTTTTGTTCTTTCTTTTTATCAAACAGATCTCTATAAACTACCTCTTCCCTGAAGACCACATCTCTGCTGATTATTACCTTAGGACTACCATCATCAATCCTCCATAATCTGTAGCCTTTTACACCCTCAGGGTAGCCCAGCAACATACATCTTTGAGCTCTAGGACCAAGTTTGTCTTTCTTAACATGAGCATAGGCTAAAGAATCAAACACCCTCAAATGACTACAATCAGCTTTAACACCAGTCCACACCTCCATAAGAGTCTTCATATTGATAGATGATGAAGAAGACATGTCAACAAGATAGGCTGCAGTTGTCACTGCCTCTGCCCAAAAGGACTTTGGCATTCCTAAATCAGACAACATGCACCTGACCTTGTTAAGTAAGGTCCTATTTATCCTCTCAGCTAATCTATTTTCCTGAGGGGTTTATGGCACAGTCAAATGCATAATGCTATGTTCTTTACAAAACTGATTAAACAAAGAACTACAAAACTCCATACCATTGTTAGTTCTTAGTTTCTTAACCCTTTTCCATGTCTGTGTTTCAACCAGCTGCTTCCATTCTTTAAACCTTAAGAATGCTTCATCCTTATGCTTAAGAATATATACCCAAACCCTTCTTGATCTATCATCAATGATAGACAAGAAGTATCTTCCTCCACTAAGAGAATTAGTTCTTGCAGCCCCAATAAGTCAGCATGAATGTATTCAAGAACATCCCTTGTCTCATGAACTCCCCTGCTAAACTTGACCCTTGTTGACTTGCCCAAAACACAATGCTCACAGAATCCCACATTACAGCCACTAATTCCTGTGATGATTTCTTGCTTCCTCAGTTCTGTCAATCCCTGATCACTCATGTGGCCCATTCCCTTGTGCCACAACACTGCAGTGTTCATCCTATTGACATCAGCAACTAATGCAGCACCACATATGACAGTACCATCAAGAACATATATGTTGTTCTTCTTTCTTGAGCCTGATAACATAACCAATGACCCCTTGATTACTTTCACCTTCCCATTCTTGAGACTTATATTACAGCCTTGGCTTTCAAGAGTACCCAGTGAGATGAGGTTCCTCTTGAGTTCAGGTATGCACCTAACCTGATCAAGAGTGAACTCCACCCTACTCTCTAACTTTAGTTTGATTAAACCAATGCCTTTGGTCATACATGGTCTGTCATCACCTAGTTGTACACTTCCTAACTCCACCATCTCCAATTCTAAGAAGAATTCCCTTCTTGGGGTCATATGATAGGAGCAGCCAGAGTCCATAATCCAATCTTGATCTATCTGACCTCTAGACACCATTAGGACATCTGCACTATCATAACCATCAAGGCTACTATCAACAGACATACTACCTTAAGTTCTATGCTATTGAGGGTTGGCTTGTTTCTTCCGTTTATCTGGGCATTCTCTTTTCAGATGTTTATCAGAATTACAGATATAACATCTCTTATTGAACTTGGCCTTCGATCTTGAAGTTGACCTGCCTCTAGAAGTTCTAGATTCAGGTCTTCCCCTCACAAATAAGCCATCACCAGCATCATCCTTGACATCAGACTTTCGCTTTAATTCTTTTAAATTTATTGCAGCCAGCACCTCTTCCTTTGACAACGACTCCCTCCCAAACATGAGCTTGTCAACAAAGTGCTCATACGTTTGTGGCGAAGCCAAGAAGATGATTGCTTGATCTTCATCTTCTAATTCAACATCAATGTTCTCAAGATCAATCACCAACTTATTAAATTCATTCACATGATCCTTAATTGACTTACCACGAGCCAATTGAAATGTATAGAGCCTTTTCTTGAGATACAGTCGATTAGCCAGAGACTTAGTCATATACAGCCCTTCAAGCTTTGACCACACCTCACTGCTGATGTCTCTTTTGATACCTCCCTGAGTACTCTATCTCCGAGACTCAGAATAATGGCATTGTGAGCCTTTTCCAAGATATCCTTCTTTTCTTTTGCTGATAGAGTCGCTGGCAAGCCATTTTCTCCTTTCAACGCATCAACAACGCCCTAATGCACCAACAGCGCTCGCATCTTCACTCTCCATAGCTCAAAATCATTCTTGCCATCGAATTTCTCAATTTCGAACTTCGTTGATCCCATTCTTCAATCGGATTTCACTTCGACACTTGAATCTTCAACCCACAAGCCGAACCAGGCTCTGATACCAATTGTAGAAAGATTATACCAATCTACACCGAAGATTATGAACTCGAAGCAATAGATTACACACCAATCATCACAAGAATGCAAAATGATTTCACTATAAACAATACGAACGATTACAAATGAAAACAAGAAGTCAATCTTACTCAACGTACAAAAGAAAACTGTTAAATCACTCGCCTATTAACCAACTATTAACAGGTGAACTATTACAACTCTACACCTTACAAAAAACAAAGCTGACTCAATTGATCCTCGTATTATATACACTACATTAATCAACTAATTCCTTTAATTTTTGCAATTCCTAGTCTTTCGTTTCTAAAACGCATAAATTTACACGTTGATTTACGTATTTAATTCCGTTTAGTTAATCTCGAAGATTTGACAATACCTGTTGAATCTAGAAATTCCCTACATTAAAAAGCTTGATGCATGTAATGTTTTTTTATTGAATAAAAAATCAACTTTTCTTAAAAATACTCTTTGTTATCTTTAATACAAACAAAGGCTTGATGAAATCAAAAAACTTAAAATAAATGGAATATAAAGTAAAAATGTCAAATTATTTTTTATAAGGAAATAGAAAAATAAATAAATAAATAAATAAATAAATTCATATGACAATATCATAAAGAAACTTCTTATCTTGTACTCAAGTAACTAATGAAATTAATAAAGTAAATTGTCAAATTACTTTTTATGGTTTCAATATCTTTTATGTTTGAAAATTAAGCTAAACTAATTCTATGTTTTGATAAGAATAACGATAAAGATCTATCATTTATCGTTTAGAAAAAGTTTGATTTCAAATAATACTAAGAATATGAAGACGCTTATAAATCTTTATTAGAGATGGAGCGATCATTATTGTTTTTGCGTATGAAAATATAAAATAGAATGGGAGTAAAAGAAAAGTCAGCAAATTAAGAGTCTCGAATCCGAGACCTCCTCTATGAAGGGGTACACTGCCATATGCTATTGGAAAAAAAAAATCTATATTACATCTAGTACAAGTGGAGTTTTGATTGTAAGGTACGTGCTAATGTTGGTAATTTTAAGTTATATAATTTCTGTAAGGTAATAGAATTATACATAAATTAAAATGATACTTCGGAATCCCAACAGAAATTTTAATAAAATAGTGGATATATCTAGTATGACGTGAACAAGTAATCTAAAATCCAATAGATACAGAAGTACGAGACATGTTTTACAAACGACTATTACGTTAGGTTATAAATAATTGTGCTATAGTAATCCATAACGCTACATAGACCACTTTAGTTGGATTTAACATCAATACCACTGGATCATAAAATCATAGGTTAATATCCTATCTATATGGTGGGTTGAAATCTCTCTCCAAATCACATTCTTCTCTCTAGATTCCCTCTTGCAATAGTACTTTAAAAATGTTTCTTGAGAAGTAGATGCATAAAAGAGACGTTAATTCACACTCATTTACAGCTCAATGGCAGCTTTTCATTTCCTTGTATAATTCCTTTGTATATCCTATAAATTGTGGTTTTTACCCAAGTAAATATACAATACAATTGTTCTCTGATTTACAACATGGTAACAGAGCAGTGTTGGAATGATTCTAGGATCAAACAACACGGTTCTGCTCATCATCTACCGATTACCCACCGAGTTTCCCTCGTTCAAGCTGCCATGTCAAGTGAAGGTAGCTCAACCCACCATACCGCCATTAGCAACGATGAGTTAACCATCCAACTCGCCAATATCCTCAAGAATGGTCTCAATTCCCACCCTCAAAACCCAAAACCAAATATGTCTGATAACCTTAAGATTAGCCTTAACCTCAACAGTAAAAACTATGCCTTGTGGTCATGGATGATCGCAAATATGATCCTATCAAAAGAGAAATCTTGTGGTGGGATCCCTTGCCCGTAGCCGAAGAAGCCTACGTCGCTGTGACAAAAGAAACCGCCCATCGATACATACTCGGAGCGGCTTCTGTAGATACATCTTCACAGCGTGTGGCAACAGGACTAAGTATAGGGTTTGGGAATTTCATCTCAGGCCCTCTTTCTTTATTTTTAAATCCTCTAGATTTTTCTTCTATTTTAACTTCTGATTTTTTAAATCCTAAAATTTTTGACATATTAAATCCACACATTTCAAAAAGGTTAGAAAACACCCTTAAATATTCTGATTTGTCAAAAATGAACCTTCTATTGGAAAGGTTAATATGGCAATAAATTATGAGAAAATAATGGGTCATGGATATTGATTGTGGTGCCACGAATACCATGACATATGAGCTCTCGGACATGTGCTCGTTGACAAAACCACAAAAAACGCAAATTCATACTACAAATGGGGCAATAGTTCAAGTAAAAAGTGAAGGAACAATTGAAATATCACCTACCTTAAAATTATCAAATTGCCTTTATGTTCCATCCTTATCACATAAATTGTTGTCAAATAGTCATGTTACAAAAGAACTAAATTGCACGGTGTTAATGCATCCAACATTTTGTAACTTACAGGATATCAGGACGAGAACGATTATTGGGCATGGCACTGAACGTAATGGACTAGTGGATGAAGTGACTCGGTAAGGTACCGTGATGTTGGCACATGGAACTACTGATAGGGAAGCTTGGTTATGACATAGAAGGTTGGGCATCCATCCACTAGTTACTTGCATCTTTTATTTCCTAAATTATTTCCTTCAAATAAAATTTTAAGTTGCGAGACTTGTGTTTTGGCCAAAAGTCATAGGCATACGTTTAAACCAAATAACACTAGAATAGATTATCCTTTTTCTTTGATTCATTCGGAAGTATGGGGACCGGCAAAAATTAACGGGGGACAAAAAAATCGGTATTTCTTGCTTTTTATTGATGACTGCACCCGCATGACTTGGACTTATTTTTTAACAAATAAATCTGAGGTGGTTGATAAGTTCATAATGTTTTTTACTATGATTAAAACTCAATTCAATAGAAACATACAAGTTTTACGAACTGATAATGGAGGAGAGTTTGTGAACGCCTCCATGAAACAATTTTGTCAAACAAATGGAATAATCCATCAAACATCATGTGTCCATACCCCTGAACGGAACGAAGTTGCAAAGCGGAAAAACCGTATTCTTCTAGAAATAACATGCACGCTCCTAATTGAATCTCACGTCCCAAAATCGTTTTGGCCTGAAGCTATTGCAACAGCCATTTTTCTTATAAATCGTCTTCCAACCAAGGCCATCGACCTTAAAACTCCTATTCAAACCCTATCTAATTTCACTAAATCCCCCCCCCCCCCCCGCTTACTTTAAAACCTCATGTATTCGGCTGCTCTGTCTTTGTACACATACCAAAGGTAGAACGCACCAAACTTGGTCCGTGCGTTGAAAAATGTGTCTTCGTGGGCTATGGAATCAACCAAAAAGGATATCGATGTTATAGTCCAAAAAGACGTCACATGTTTACTACCATGAACTGTGATTTCCTTGAAACTGAGTACTTCTACGTCACCCAACACACTGGTCAGGGGGTGAGTGAGTATAATGACACATTGAGTTGGTTGAAATGGATGTCATCGTCAGAAGAAGCCAATCATAGTACCCAAACCGAGTCACATCCACAATGCACAATGCATACGATCAGTGCTACTGCTGAACAAAATCTTCCCAACCAGATGTCCGAGGTAAGTGACTCTCAAACCCATGAGAATGTTGAAGAGTTTGAAAAGGTTGAGGTGACAACTTTTTCCTCGAACCCTACAAATGATGATTCTTCTCCTAATTCTCAAACCCATGAAAACGATGATTCTTCTTCTAATAATTCTAACCATGATAATTATGAGATAGGCACACAAGAAGACGTGCCATCACAAAATGATTGTGATGATCCAGTAGAAGTAGAATCAACCGAAAGATATGTTCTTCCTCCAAGGTCCAACAGAGGAATCCCTCCAAGATGATATTCTCCTGGAAAAGAATCTCAAAGCTCAAAATATCCTATGGCAAACTTAGCCCAAGCAAACATACCTACAGAAGCCAAGGCATTTGTCTCTTCTCTATATTCCGAAGAAATTCCAACCATAATCAAACAAGCTTTGAGATCACAGAACTGGAAAGAAGCAATGAAAGTAGAGATGGATGCACTAAGGAAAAGTGATACGTGGGAAAAGTGTAACCTCCCAATCGGAAAAAAAACTTTGGGTTGTCGTTGAGTTTTCTATAAAACACAAACCTGATGGAACTATTGAAGATACAAGCCAGGTTAGTAGCCAAAGGGTAAATGTATGGGATTGACTACTCAGAGCTTTCTGTCAGGATCAGCGATCTAAGTTTGATCAATTAGAATTGAATCGCAGCGGAATTAGAACAAGAATTAGACAAATATTGCAAGAACACAATAGATATTCAATGGAACAGTACACGGTTATAGAGAAAGAGGGTTTTCTTCAAAATGGATAATATCATTCATGCACAATGCTTCGGTGTGGCGGCTGCTAAGCTTTTCTAAGTTTGCTATAGCTTCTCGTCCCACCTTACAATTAGGTCAACATTCCTTATATAAAGGAATGTGACGTCTGCTGATGTCACTTGATAGTGACATCTAACAGAATTATTACAAACAACTGAAAGTAAGCAAACTACTGAGAATGTTCACAACAACTGAGAACATCTCAGAGTATGCTAAGTACAAGATAAAACTAAAACTACTGAAACTACAAGTACTGATTACAAGAAACATAAAACTACTGAAAGGAAACCATCACAACTACTGAAGAGGTCTTCTTCAGCTGTTGTGACAACATCTGAAACTTGGTCTTCAGTCTTTGTCTTCAGCTCTTTCACTTCAGACTTTGTCTTCAGCTCTTTCACTTCAGACTTTGTCTTCAGACCTTGTTATTAGTTGATGTCTTCAGCTGTTGCAGACTACTTCAGTTGTTGTAATGTCCGTGGGACTTAAAGGTTTTTCTGATCAGGCTCATTGGTTCTTTTGGTCCAACAAACTCCCCCTGAACCAATGCAGCCAAAACCTTTAAGCTTATTGAGGTCCCACTTATTCTTGGCAGAAATACTCTCTTGATCAGCTTCAGAGATATCGATAAGCACAGGCCAGGGAACAGGTTTCAGTAGATGTGAATGTCAAAGAATGGAAGGGAACTCTGTCTTGGGGAACTGGACACAGAGCTGTTATCCCAACCATGAAACCTACTTCCCATTGATGAGTCTATAAGACTCTCTGACGTAGGCCTCAAGGAGAACAACTTGTTCCTCCTTAGTGAGTTCTTCTGCTTCTCCTTCGAAGAAGAACTCTGGGCCATAGTACTCTGATAGGTACTTTAACGTCTTTCCATTTTTCAACTCAACAGTTGTTATCTCTCTGTAAGCAAATTCATCTGGGTGAGTCCCTTCTAATAACAACTGGAGTTCATTTTTCTTGATCTCTTCAAGCCTCTTGTATAACAACCCCTTCTTGACCATTTTGTTCTCCATTAGAGTTTGAGGGGTCATCTTTGACTTGTAGGCTCTCTTGAAGTCTTCAAGTATCTCCCAGGGTGAGACTACAATGGCCAACATAATAACAGCATCTATGGTCTTTCTCACTTGGCCATTGTATCTACTTGGTATGGATTTCTTATGAATTCTAGAACTAACCCTGGGGTCTGGCCAAATCCTTACTCTCTCCTTTTGATATTGAAAGGTATACCTGAGAGCATACAGCCTTTGAGCGTGTTTCTTCATGGCTTGTATAGATGATGACTGAGGAAACTCTTTGTCAACCATCTTCAAAAGTTGCTCATCGTGCTGTTTCTGCTGTTCTTCTTCTTCAATCTTAACTTTCACCATTTGCCTCTGAAAGTCTGGTGTGATCATTTGTTGACTTCTGGGCTCAGGTATTTTTAGAACAGCAGAGATTGGCAGACTGTCTTCTTCATCATCATCTTCTTCTTCTTCTTCCATCCTCAACACCCTTCTCCTCCTTCTGGGTGCATCCTTGGATGTGGTTTGAGGTGGTTTTTGGGGTAAGGGAGTTGGTTTTGAAGGTTGAGTTGGTTTAAGTTTAGGTTTAGGGATTGGTTTGGAGAGTTGTGGGGTTGGTTGTTTTTGAGTGGGAGTTTGGGAAGGCTGATCTAGCATTTTTGTGGTAAGTTTGGCTTTGGAAAGCTTGGCCATATCAGATCTCTTCCCAGCACCTGCTTCATCTAAGGCTTCGATAATCAACCCTTATTGAATGCTTCAGAAGCACAGATTCTGGTGGTTATTGCCAGAATACTGTCTCTGGTCCATGATTTAATCTCAATTAATGATCTTCCCAAGTATTTTGCAATAAACCTGATCATTATCTCCAACCTCTCCCTTTCCATCACACTGTAACTGGCCCATCTCTCTTGTATCTCTTTAATCTCCAGCCTTCTGATCTCAGTGTCTAAAGTAGCTGTATCAAACCCTGTCTGAAGAGTTGGTCTATTATTTTGTCCATTGATCTGCTGTGAGCTTCATCAGCTTCTTTAACCAGATCTTCCAATGATTTCTCTTCATCAGGCTTTTGAGTTTCAGCACTTTTCTTTCTCTTGTATGTGATCAGCTGTTTTTCCTTTTCTAACTCCTTTTCTTTCTCTTTTGTTTCTCATCTTCCACTCTCTTTCTCTTTCTTTCTTTCACTGCCTTAGACTCCCCCTTTTTGGGTGCATTGGGTTCAGGGGTTTGAATGGCAGAAAGCTTCTTTTGCACAGCATCATCAACAAGTGTTTGTAGATTTGAGGAGATCCTCTCGTCAATGGCTTTATGCACAATCTCATTGATGATGGGAGTGATGAGAGGTAAGGAATGTTGAAAGTAGCAACCATCTGCTCAGAGGGGTTCTGTCCCTGAGAGGTGGTGCCAAAAGCAGTGGCTGGTGGCTCAGTTGAGTGTAGTGGCTGAGTGTTTGGTGAACCTTCAGATGAAGGTGCCATCTGTGGGTTTATTGGGGCAGATGGACTTTGATCCTGAGACATTTTGGCAAGCAGTTCTTTGAGTCTGCTCACCTCAGCCTCAAGGATTGTGTTATGGGCTAAGACATCAAAGAAAAAGCCCAGGTCATCATCAGTCTTTGCTGAATCACCTGACCTCCTGATTGAATCAGGATGTACATGCCCTGAGTGTAGATCAGTTGTAGCATGTGCCCCTTGTTCTTGGTTCTGGGGACTTCCTGCCTCAGGACTGAGTCCTTCATCGGCAGTTGCCTCTGGTGAGGTCTTAGAGATGTTACCAACTGCATCCTGTTCATTTGCTGAATCAGTAGAAGTGGCAGCCTCACCAGATGTTCTAACCTCCTCCTCTACACGGGGAGATTGAACATTATAACCCCTGTGCTGTGGGTTATCAGCAGCATTTTGGTCCTCTTCCTCAGCTGTTGAGGTTCTCCCCATTGTAATTGGTTTCTGGGGAGGAGGAGAGGAATGCAGCTGACTCAGCACTTGTGCAACTATAATGGTTGGGCTTTGAGGGGCGGTTGCATTGGAGATAGGTTTGAAGCAGATTGCACCCGGGGTGACTGGTGCTCTTCAATGGTAACCTTCTCAATTGAGATAGGTTCCAGCATTGTGGTATCCCCAATTATGGTTGCATCAGGATCCTGTTGAGAGGATGCCTGAGCGGCTAGGGCTGGTGGAGTCTTTGACACTACTGGGGGGTTAGAACCAGTAAGTGTTTCCTGTATTGGTGTTACAGGGGCATCCTCAGGGGACTCATCTCCCTGAGTAGCCTTTTTGGGCTTTTTGGTGTTGGGTTTGGTGGGGACTTTGGATCTGGAAGTGGAGGCTGTGGGTTCCCGCTGCTTGGGTTTTAGCAGCCGGGCAGCCCCTTTCATTGTAGGGTCAGAGTTGTGCCTGGAGTATACTTCAGGCAATACAGCCGGAGCAGGGACTCCAAGGCCAACAAGGCCGTCTGATTTTAGCTGATTTAAAATTATGGCCATGAGAAACCTGGGATATAATATCCATCTGTTTGCCACAGGTTTCAAAGCCAGATCCTTTAGTTCCATAAAAACTATCTCAGAAAAATTTAGATTTTGTCGTTCAAAGATAGAGTATAATACCTGTTGCCATCGGGAGGACATCTGATCCCATGAGGAGGTTTTTGGTGCAAGGCAGACATTCACCATGTGGAATATAAGACGTTCAGCATCATGGAAGTGCTTCTTCAGAATGGTGGTAGCACTTAAGTCTCCTTCATACCCGTTATTGATGAAAGACATATCGGTTGTGCCTTTCGGGTATTCTGTGACACAGGTGGCATCATGTAGATTTAGGGTTTGTCGAATGATGTCGGGAGTGATGACCACCTGTTTCTGGTTAACCAACGACTGGAGAGTGATTTGGCGATCATTCTCACCAGTTTGCACAGAGACGTTGGTCCAGAATTGGCTTAGGGAATCGGGGTATATGGTAGGATTCAGAAGAAAAGCGGTTCGGTACTGGGAATCTACCATAAGATCGATGGCATTATCAAATTTGTTCCAAAAGGCCGATTTCGAGAGGTAGGCAACACAGTTGTGTCTGGGTTTGAGTTTCATGGTCGCCATTGTTGAGAGAGTGAAGGATATGAAACGGCTAATGAAACGTTTGAAATTAGGTTTAGGTATTTATAGGGTAAGAAAAGGCTGATATAAAACGACTGAAAGTGTTGGTGCTGTCATCAGTTGTTTGAAAACAACTGAAGACCTGGTTTTAACTTTCAGAAGTTGTAACAACTGAAGACTTGGTATTAGTCATCAGTAGTTGTGAAACTACTGAAGACATGGTTTTGGCTTCAGTTGTATGAAGTGAAAAAGCAGTTGTAGAAACAACTGAAGAGAAAAGTTTCTCATCAGCTGTTGTCGTCAATTCTTAGCTCATCAGCTGTTTCATTCTGACCTCAACACTTATCAGACTTTTGTCTGATTTTCAGATGTTTCATTGGTCATCAGTACTTATCTGTTATACTGACATCAGTAGTTGTAACTACATCAGTAGTTGTAACCACATCAGTTCTTTTCAACAGATAGAGTACTTCAGTACTTTTAAGTAATTTAGTCTTCAGTAGTTATGAAAACTACTGAGGATAAAAGAACTTATCAGTACTTATTTGTGACAATAGTATACGAATGCTCATCAGTACTTGTTGACTGAGATCATCAGTAGTTGTCACTTATTCTAGCTGCAGCATACCAAGCCTTAACACTAGGTTTTGGAAAGTTGAACTGTCCAAAGGCTTAGTAAATATGTCTGCAAGCTCATCAGCACTAGGAACAAACTTTGGATCAATCAGACCTTTTTCAAAACAATCCCTAATAAAATGGTGTCTGATCTCAATATGTTTGGTCCTAGAGTGCTGGACTGGATTCTTGACAATACAAAGAGCTGAAGCACTATCCATTAGTAATGGAGTCTTAGTCTCTGTAATGCCATAATCCAATAATTGATTCTGAAGCCAGAGTACCTGAGATGTACAACTTGCAGCAGCAATGTACTCGGCTTCAGCAGTGGATGTAGCAACAGATGTTTGTTTCTTACTCTGCCAAGAAACCAAACAGTTGCCTAGGAATTGACATCCACCAGAAGTTGATTTTCTAGTTAATTTACACCCTGCATAGTCACTATCAGAAAAAGCAACTAATTTGCAAGAGTGCCCAGTGGAATACCAAAGACCTAGAGATTGAGTACCTTGCAGATATCTAAAGATCCTCTTGACTGCAATCAAATGAGACTCTTTAGGAGCAGCCTGAAATCTAGCACAAACACAAGTTGCAAACATAATATCTGGTCTAGAAGCTGTTAAGTACATCAAGGACCCAATCATACATCTGTAAAGTGTTTCATCAACAGCTTTACCTTTCTGATCTGCATCCAGTTGTGTGGTGCTGCACATGGGAGTAGAACAGGGCTTACAGTTTTGTAAATCAAACTTTTCCAAAAGACTCTTTGTGTATTTTGACTGATGAATGAAAGTTCCATCAGCCTTTTGTTTGATTTGCAAACCTAGAAAGAACTGTAATTCTCCCATGGCACTCATTTCGAATTTTTGTTGCATCAACTTTGTAAATGCATCACACAACTGTGGATCAGAGGATGCAAAAATAATATCATCAACATAAATTTGAACAAGGAGCTTATGCTGACCCACTTTCTTAATGAACAAAGTTTTATCTATGGAGCCTCTAGTGAAATTATTCTGAAGAAGAAAATTTGACAGTGTTTCATACCAGGCTCTAGGAGCTTGTTTCAACCCATAAAGAGCCTTATCAAGTTTATACACCCAATCAGGATGTTTATTATCCTCAAAACCTGGTGGTTGACACACATAAACCTCTTCTTTTATTTTACCATATAAAAATGCACTTTTGACATCCATTTGAAAAACTTTAAGATTGTGGAATGCAGCATAGGCTAAGAACAATCTAATTGCCTCCAGTCTGGCTACAGGGGCAAAGGTTTCATCATAATCAATACCTTCTTCTTGTGAAAACCCCTGGACAACCAGTCTGGCCTTGTTCTTGACAATTTGCCCATTTTCATCTGTTTTATTCCTAAACACCCATTTAGTGCCTATTGCACACTTACCTGGGGGTAGAGGAACCAGTTCCCACACTTGCTGCTTTTTGAACTGAAGAAGCTCAAGCTGCATGGCATCAACCCATCCATTGTCTCTTAATGCAATATGATAGTTCTTTGGCTCTTGCTGACTGATGAAGAGAGCATAGAAGCAGAAGTTGGACAATTGACTTCTAGTTGAGACACCAGCATTGATATCACCAATGATTTGAGACATTGGGTGATTCTTCAGCTCTTGGTACACTATGAGATCTGTGCAAGTGTTTGTAGCACGCTCAGCAGCAACAGATGTTGATCCAGATTCTTGAAACCAAGTATTAGATGGCAAGTCAAATGAAGTAGAGGATTCAAAAATCTCATCAGCATTTGTTGTGGATGGTGCTACTGAAGCTACAGGAACATCAAGTTTAGTAGACTCAGGCAGTTGATCACTAAACTTGAATAGGTGAGTACTGGGATCATCATCAACATCAGTACCACCAGATGGATGACTAGCTGCAGAAGGTGATGAATTCACATGATCTGCAACAGCTGGAGGCTGATAAGGAACATATTGCAGTATGTCCAGATCAAACAACTCCACAGGGTTTTGTGGAATTTTGTCCTTAGGGGATTCATTGAACTTCACATGCAAGGTTTCTTCAACCATCTTTGTTCTGCAGTTGAACACTCTGTAAGCCTTGCAAGTGGATGAATACCCAACAAAATACCCTGCATCCACCTTAGAATCAAACTTTTGGAGTTGATCCTTTGTGTTGAGAATGTAACAAGGACACCCAAATGCTCTGAAGAATGAAATTAGAGGAGCCAAATGATGTAGAACTTCATAAGGAGTCTTCATCAACCTCTGATTCACTAAAGCTCTATTTTGCACATAGCATGCTGTGTTGACAGCTTCAGCCCAAAAGGTCAGTGGCAAACCAGAGTCAGCCAACATGGACCTTGCAGCTTCAATTAGGGTCCTGTTCTTTCTCTCCACTACTCCATTTTGTTCTGGAGTCCTTGGGATGCTATACTGCCTCTTGATTCCTTTTGAAAGGTAGAAATCATCAAGTGTATGGTTTCTAAATTCAGTTCCATTATCACTTCTTATACACTTGACTGATAGGGAATACTGCTTCTCAACATACAACACAAAGTTAATAATTGTCTGAGCAGCCTCATCCTTTGAATGCAAGAAGAAGGTCCATACAAATCTGGAGTAATCATCCACAATTACCAGACAGTATTTCTTCTTTGCCATGCTCATTACTCTCACAGGACCAAAGAGATCCATGTGCAGTAATTGCAAGCAGGCAGTGGACTTTGGTTCTTCTATAGGAGGGAATGAAACTTTGTGTTGTTTTCCTTTTAAACAAGCAGTGCAGGTTTCATCACAGTGGAACTCCTTTATTGGTAGACCTCTCACTAAACTATTGTGGATCAGCTGATTCATGTTTTTGAGATTAACATGACCCAGCCTTCTATGCCACAGTTTAGATTCCTGAGGAGAGGCCTTGGAGAACAGGCAAGGATGACCTTTTATATCAATCTTCTTTGACAAATCCAAGGCATATACTCTTCCTATCCTGTTGGCCTTCAGGAGAGTATGTTCATCCAATACCTTGTCAATCAGCCTCAGAACTTTGGAAGACAGAATCCGGCAGTTCTGGCTTGTGAAAAGTGCAACATGCCCTTTATCACACATCTGACTGACACTCAGTAGATTATACTTGAGATTCTCCACATGGTTAACATCATCAAATCTGATTTCTCCATTTGACACAAATCCTTTCCCGATGATGTAACCTTAGCATCATTTCCAAATGAGACAAATCCCTTCTTTCCTTGAGAGTAGTCATTAAGAAGAGAACTGCTCCCAGTCATATGCATAGATCCTCCACTGTCTACATACCAGATGCTTCTTTGGCATGCTGAAGAACCCTGCATTTATCATAAGAAACTAGTTAGCTTTAGAGACCCAAACCTTTTTGGTTTTGGGTCTGTTTTCATCAACAGATTTAACCATAACTTGTTTCTCATGATTAACAGCTGATGAAGGTGGAGATGGTGCTGAAATGGATTTCTTAGATTTGGGCTTGGATTTCCTTTTCAGTGGTTTGATCACAGGTGCATCTAGTTGGTTAACTCTCCCCAACAAATGCTGAACCATCATAACAAGTTGTGTCTGATTTGTTGCTAAAGCCTTCAGCTCATTTGACACATCAGTACTTGTTTTTGATGAGTTCCTGTGACCCACCATTTCCTCCTTCTTGAAATTCACAGACTTAGTCTGATGTTTATCATGAGGAACACTATCAGCTGTTTTCTGATAAACCCCATCCTTCTTTTTGGATGTTGGCGAGGCCTTGGGTTTATCAGTTTGAGATGACTGTGGTACAAACTTGGTCTCAAACTCATTTTTCATTTTATTAATCTCTTCTTTAATGAGCTTATCTCTGTTGAGTTTGGAACCCTTTTTGTACCAGCATTCATCAGATAGATGATTGAATTTACCACATATTTCACATGGCTTATTCTTCATCTTGGATTGATCAACTGCTGAAGTGGAAACTACTGAAGGTGTGATCTTCAGTACTTTCCTCCTTTCAGTACTTGTGTTAAGTACTGAAGGATCGGTAACAACTGAAGACTTGTTCTTCAGCTGTTCTCTATCCGTCCTGAAAGACCGTATGATAGATTCCTCAGCAGTTGTTAATCCTTTTATTTCAGCAGATTTGAAATGCTTTTCAGATGTTGTGACTTGCCCTTCAGTACTTGGAGTACTTTGAGGGACAACATCTGAATTGCTCAGCTTCATGTGTTTATCAGCATTTAAACCATCAGGCAATTGATTTGCTGAGATCTTAACACTGACTTCATCCTCTAATTTTGATTTTGTATTATCATTTGAGGATGAATCACATGATGATGTGGTTTGGAAATTACTTTCACCTTCAGATTTTACTATTGATTTTGAAGTAAAATCAGTAGGTGGTGCAGTATGATTGTAACCTATTCCAAACTTCACATTTGAAGCTGTTTGCTTGCTGAGAAGCATTTCAAATCCCTTGCAGGATGTTACCCAGCGGTCACACTCAACTTGGGTAGCTGCAAGTGTCTCTTTGAGACTTCTGTGGTTCTCAAGTATGACCTCTACCTTAGCCTTTTCATCATTAAGTTGGCATTTAAGCTTGTAAATCTCATCATCTTTGTCATTAAGACAGACTCATACTCAGCTTTTCTTTTGGAAATAGTTTTCTCAAGCTCAAGATTTTGATTGATTAAAGCTACATTTGCCTCTCTAATAGAGACAAAGGCAGCTATGCATGATTCAGAACATAACTTGGCTTTAGCCTCAGAAGATACCTGGGTTACCTGTGAAGATGATGCATCGGAGCAGGAACCCTCAGTAGACTCCAGGGCCATGAGAGCAAGATTCCCAAAAGGATGTTCACCACCATGTTGACCAGCACCAGCAAATAATTGCTCATTGAAACCAGAAAGATCATCTGGTGAGCTGCTCCAGTCAACAACTCCTGGTGTGAAGAAGCTGTGATGAGGTTGAGATTGTGATGGAGATGGTTGAGGCTCAGGTAGGGCTTGAGGTTGTTGTGCTATAGGAACTTGAACTGGATTTGGCTGTGGCATGTAATAGCAGGGATATGGATATGGCATTGGACCCTGAGGGACAAAATATGCAGGAGATTGAGGTTGTGAGTGATGACCAGAACTAGCAGGATGTTGCCCTTTGTTTTGTGAACTATTGCTTGGAAAGGTCACAAAGGGTGCAGAGGAGTTAGATCCAGTTGATCTACACTCTCTTGCAAAGTGCCCAAGCCTGTGGCATTTGTGACACCTCAACTTACTCTTGTCAAAACCAACTTTGGTTTTGCCAGAGAGTCCTGGAAATTTCCTACCAGTTCTCTTGTAGAACTTTTGAGATCTGATATTGATCAAGGCCATTTGGCTCAAAATATCCATCTCTTCTAAATCATCATCAGCAATACCCATCAAATCATCCATGATAAAGCATAAATTATCACTATTACACCCAGAATGACTGTCAACACCAACAAATGCATGATCAGAACTGTTTGAAGAGAAATCTATATGCTCATCATAATGGCTTTCTGATCCAGCATATTCTGACTCATGACCGACCAAGGCAGTGTTCCCTGGTACAAAGTCATCAGTGAGCTTTCCTGATGATGCCAGTTTCCTTTTCTGCTCTATCTCTCTTTCAAATGTAAGCAGTTTCCCATGGAGTTGGGTGAGAGATAGGCTATCCAGATTTGCACTGGAGCGTAGGACAATGGTGTATGTGTCCCATCTCTCAGGCAGTGATCTGAGGAATCTGTTGTTCATCTGGCTGTTAGTATACTCATGCTTGACCATTTTCAGCTCAGAGATCAAGCAGGAGAAACGCTCAAACTGTTGAGTCAGTGTCTCACCCTTCCTATGAGAGAATGTCTCATATTGTTGGGCGAGGATTTCTCTGTTGTTTGCTAAGACCTCATCAGTTCCTCCGAATTGTTCCTTCAAAGCATTCCAGAGGTCATGAGCAGTTTCATGATGCATAAGCCCAGAATAGATTTCATTAGGCAGTGCCATGGCCAGAATTCCATGGGCTTTAGCATCAATCTCAAACAGTTTACGATCTTCATCTGAGTATTGCTCCTTCTTCTTCGGAACCATTTGGTTGGTCTCCGGATTGTTCACCATAGGCTTGTGTGGACCGTGAACCACAGATGTCCAACAACCTGAACTGTTAACAGACAGGTGATGGAGCATTCTTCGTTGCCATATGTTATACTCACTCCTAACCAGCATCGGAGGCTTGGTTGAGGAGCCAGTATTGTGAGGGTCATTAGAAGGAGTAGTCATTCTCAGATTCAAACCAATTCAATCAAGTTTCAAAGATTTAGCACAAAAACACAACAAACTCAATATGAACCAAGAAGAAACTCAAATTGACTAACCAGAAGCAGCAGAAGACCAATCTCTATAACCAATTCTTGCAAATATGCTAATTCGATCAAACTTTAGATATCGAAATAGCAGTTTCAATGATCAATTGTTAAACCGATCAATGATTAACCCGCTCTGATACCATTTGTCAGGATCAGCGATCTAAGTTTGATCAATTAGAGTTGAATCGCAGCGGAATTAGAACAAGAATTAGACAAATATAGCAAGAACACAATAGATATTCAATGGAACAGTACACGGTTATAGAGAAAGAGGTTTTCTTCAAAATGGATAATATCATTCATGCACAATGCTTCGGTGTGGCGGCTGCTAAGCTTTTCTAAGTTTGCTATAGCTGCTCGTCCCACCTTACAATTAGGTCAACATTCCTTATATAAAGGAATGTGACGTCTGCTGATGTCACTTGATAGTGACATCTAACAGAATTATTACAAACTACTGAAAGTAAGCAAACTACTGAGAATGTTCACAACAACTGAGAACATCTCAGAGTATGCTAAGTACAAGATAAAACTAAACTACTGAAACTACAAGTACTGATTACAAGAAACATAAAACTACTGAAAGGAAACCATCACAACTACTGAAGAGGTCTTCTTCAGCTGTTGTGACAACATCTGAAACTTGGTCTTCAGTCTTTGTCTTCAGCTCTTTCACTTCAGACTTTGTCTTCAGCTCTTTCACTTCAGACTTTGTCTTCAGCTCTTTCACTTCAGACTTTGTCTTCAGACCTTGTTATAGTTGATGTCTTCAGCTGTTGCAGACTACTTCAGTTGTTGTAATGTCCGTGGGACTTAAAGGTTTTTCTGATCAGGCTCATTGGTTCTTTTGGTCCAACACTTTCTCTCCAATCGCAAAAATTGATATGATTAGGGTACTATTCTCCATAGCTGCAAATGAAGGGTGGTACTACATCAATTTGATGTTAAGAATGTCTTCCTACATGGAGAACTTAAAGAAGAAGTATATATGGAAGCTCCACCTGGGTTCTCAAAGAACTTTCAGAATGGAGAAGTTTGTCATTTAAAGAAATCTCTTTGTGGATTAAAACAATCTCCCCGAGCATGGTTCGGCAGGTTCACACTAGCTATGAAATATACGGGTTCAAACAAAGTAACTCGGATCATACTCTCTTTCTTAAACGAAGAGACAAACTTGTGACCTGCTTAATCATCTATGTTGATGATATGATCATTACAGGAAACAATGAAGAAGAAATAACTAAGTTGAAAGAAAGTTTATCATGGAATTTGAGATGAAAGATCTAGGCAGACTTAAGTACTTCCTTGGAATTGAAGTGCTACGATCAAAACAAGGAATTTATTTGCCAGAAAAAATATGTTCTCGACTTATTGGCAGAGACAGGGATGATTGATTGCAAACCCGTGGATATTCCTATGACAGTAAATCAGAAACTCTATATGGAAGAAGGAGCATAGTTAGCAAACAAAGGTAGATACCAACGAAATATGGGAAAATTAATATATCTCTCACATACTCGTCCAGACATAGCCTACGCTATAGGGGTAGTAAGTCAATTCATGCATCATTTCTCATATGGAAGCAATCTTGAGAATTATTAGATACCTCAAAGGAACAACCGGGCATGGAGTCCTGTTCAAATCAAATGGACATTTAAAAACCCAACTATATATGGATGCAGACTGGGCAGGAGATAAAGGGAATCGAAGGTCAACATCGGGCCATTTCACTCTGGTCGGTGGGAACATTGTTACATGGAGAAGCAAGAAGCAGAAGGTGGTTTCTCTCTCAAGAGCTGAAGGAGAGTTTAGAGGAATAGCATGGGGATTGGCAGAAATGTTATGGATACGAAAACTCTTAACAGAGATTGGCTTCCCTCCAAAAGAGACTAGCAAGATAATGTGTGATAACGAGGCAGCCATCCAGATATTAGAAAATCCAGTTCAACATGATCGAACAAAACACATAGAAGTGGATAGACATTTATTAAAGAAAAATTGGAAGCTGAAATTATTGAATTACCATTCGATCGATCAGAAGATCAACTGGCCGATATACTAGCAAAAGCCGTTAACTGGAATATCTTCAATAACTGCTTGGTCAAGTTGAAATTTGGTGATCCCACTATTCAATTTGAGGGGGAGTGTAAAAACAAAGATGATTGAATAAATTATGGGATCAGTTGATTGACAGCATCATCTCCCAAAATTCATGGTCCAAAAAAAGACGTTAATTCCCACTCATTTACAGCTTAATGACAGCTTTTCATTTTCTTGTATAATTCCTTTGTATATCCATTTCATTGTAATCACCCAAGTAAATATATAATACAATTGTTCTCTAATTTACAACATTACATAACAATAACAATGCAAAAAGAGAGTTTAGAGAGAAGAATTTGATGTGGAAAGAAATTTCAATTCACCGTATACGCAATGTTTTCAGAACCGGATCGGACGTCGAACCGGACGCTTTACTGGTTGGACCGGTCGGACAGGATTTAAGAACCGGATGACGTCATAACTATATATATAGTATATTATATATATATATATATATATATATATATATAGTTATACATATAATTCAGTATAAGTAATTTATGTGTGTATTTTATAATTATATATAAAATTTAATAATAATCTTATGTTCAACATACTAATTTATCGTTCAATCTCTTATTCTTATATACCTTAACTCAAAATGATTAAAAAATCAAATAATAAAAGATAGTTATATATCTTTATCATAACCTATTAACCTTGATCCAAAATTCAAAATTCATAAACCAATTATTAAATATTTTGACTAAACTTACATTTTATGAACAGTAATTTGTACCAGCGGCCATTAAAAATATGAATTTTTGAAGTTTACCAATATAATGGATCCGTTAAAAAAAAAAACTTATATAAATATAAAATGATTTTGAACCATAATTTCATTAAACTCAGAAGTCTTAACCCATTAAGTTATCACGCAATAAACTAATACCCTTAAGCATAAAGCTCAACTTTTATTATTCAATAGGTCAATAACCATAACCTGTTAAACGGAAACACTAAAAACTTTAATCATTAATCATCGGAGTGGTGGACCGAAACATCATAGACTCGCACGTCAGCAGGGAACGGTGTAGCACGACCTTCAGTTTAAATTGTACGTCTCTGTGATGAAAAAAATCGATCAACAAATCGGCAAGCAATTAGCAATGGTAATGTTTGTCTGATTGTTTAATTTGATTGTTTTAATAATTCGCAACATCTGTTGTTGAAAGATACTTTTCGGCAATAAAGTACGTGAAGTCCGATTTGCGCAACCGGATTAGAATGAGAATTTGAATAATACTTGTATTTGTTATATTGAAAAAGACTTGCTTTAAAATGTTTCACTAGATGATGGAATGAATATACTTCAAAACATGAAAACACGTAGAGAATAAATTTAAAAATATTTTATTTATCTCGTGTAATTCTGATGACTATTAAAGTAATTTATTATGTTATTTTGATATTAAACTTGGCCCTTAATATTTTAATATTTAACCTGACCCGAATTGACCCGACTCGAATCATACCTAAAGAATTTATTTACTATAGCCGATGGACACTCGATAAATTATCCGACCCCCATAAAAATAATTTCTAGATCCACCATTGAATATTAGTATTATGCTTTTGATTCTATAAACTGGAATGAAAAACCATCTGTTCCAGTCTTCTTCATTCCTGAAACAACCATCTATAAGCATTAAGCAGCTTGCAGAACCTAGGTCCAACATTCTCCATAGCCTCAACTCAACTTCATATTACTTCATCAATGTCTATTGTGATACCCTCTGCTCAGAATAGAACTTACAATACAAAAGAAGTAAGCCCCTCAATAATATGTATTTTCCCAGTTTCATTACCATATAGAATTTAATAATTTTGGATAATACACAAACTTCAAATATATATCATGGTACTTGATGTTCTATGATCTAGAAATTAATCTTTTCCCCATAACAACTACAAAATGATTATCTACTACCATTAAACTCATGAACGCATATGAATTATGTACCCCAATGGGTGAACTGTCTGTTGTCACTGCACTTATGAGTTTGTTCTTTTATGGTCCAAAGTACAGTACAGGCTACAAATTATTTCCCTTACTAACAAAAAAAATTGCACAAACGCAAAAGAAATGCACAGGTTCTTAAAAGGTAACCCGAAAATGGAAAACCCACTACAAAAAGCTCCCACATGTAATACACGAGGATCCAGCATGTCCAGGGGATGTTGGGCCACTTGAACCCAATGTACGCATCTTACCCTGCATTTCAAGAGGATGTTTCCACGACTTGAACCCGTGACCTTTTCAGGTAACCCGAATAACAAAACACATTAAAGACCAAATATAACTGGAAATGGAAATTGGCTAAAGACTAATGTAAACAGAACAGTGTTGGCTGAAAACCAAATTCCCAAACATCTAATAAAGAAGCCATGGGCTGGAGACTAGATAGTAGTAGATTCTGATATATAGATCCTCATGGCTTAACATGCACCCTAAAACTTGTACTAGCTGGATATTCAATTCCTACTAACATAACAACTTGCAGCTCGGTTTAGTTAAATCGGTGCTGTAAAAGTATGCCAACCAAAACCGAACCGGAGTCACAGTTTTTCCCAAAACTAAAAGTCAGACCATCAGTTATTCGTTCGGTTCTGTTAATTTGGGTTAGTTAGGGGTCAGTTTTTCAGTCTCTTTGCTCGCCCCTACCTTCTCACGATTTCGTTACACGTTGCCGCCCATATTCTAACCCTGATACCAACAAATCCACCTACTACAAGACCCAAATGGCAACATTACACATAAGCATTACACATTAGTACATTACACACTAATTTGGGATGCAAAGATAACTAGCATGAAATATATTTATTATATACAATGTCAAAGAAACATTCAAATTCAACCTAGATGACTGGATTCTAAACATCAAGAACCAAATTATATACACAATTCACAGAAGAACATCATATATCCAATTCAGAGTGAAACTAATGTTACCAGATTAGCATATTGGAGAAAACCTTAGTGCAACCTTCTCCCTCTCACCATCAGAAACTCCATCAGCCATTATCCTGATCACCTTCTTAAACGCAAAGTGCAAGCAATTCGACATAACAATCCAACAAAGCACCTCATACACAAAATCAAAAGCCGGATCCGACGCCGGCAACGATTCCTCAAACCTAAATCCACCAAACCACCACCACTATCTCCACCGCCGCCTCCGCCGCCTCCGCCGCCACCGACTCCGCCGCCTAAGGGACCATCGCCACCGTCGAAGAAGCCGCTACCGTCTTCATCGACAAAGGCGTCGCCGCCGTAGGTCTTCGAGCTTCTTTTGACGCGAGAACGTTTTCGAGCAAGCTTCTTAGGCGCTGTTCGAGGTTTGATTGTCGGTGGAGCTATGGCGTCGATCGGGACCATTAGGGCGTTGATTTGGAGGTGATCGTGTGATGAAAAGTGGCGATCGGTGACGGAATTGGAAGCCCCTAAGGCTAATCCGTTGGCGTATTTGGTGGCGATTGTTGTTAGGGTGTCGAAGATCAGTGAAATCTCCATTGATGGTTTTGGTGAATTGGGGGTGTGGGGAGAGTGATTTTGATCGGTCGGTGGGGTGCAGAAATCGAAATTTGGGAGAAGATATTGATATTCCAATCGGTGGCGTGAGGATAGAGATGAGTTGAAAGTCAAAATTGGTTCCGTGGAGCTCCCACCATTCAATTCAGATTCCAATTTCACCTGTTGAAATCAAGTATTTTTTAAGACATTTGTGAGATATAAATATTATTTTAGTCGAATCATTATTTATTTTCCGCCGGATCATACTTATAATCTTTTCAAAAAAAAACTCATTGTTGAAAAAACACACCGGCTCAAGTCTGAGTATTTTTGCTTAAAATAAGACTTGAACTCATGATCTTTTAATATTTACATGTAATGAGTACCTCATCTAACCTTTTTTTAATGACGATTAAGCATTCGTCTACTTATTTTTTAAACTAAATCAATAAATAATACCTGAATAATCAAGATAACTTGTTACTTTTATTACTTAAACTCGCAATTTTTAGTTGTGATGTTAATGCTATTTAGCGCTACACACCTCCCACACACTAATCTAACAAATGGTGACTGAAACAAATAATCAATTCATGTTATTAATTTTCATATGAATTTGTTCGTGTTTGATTTATAGATATCTTTTTGATTGTTTCTTAAGGATTTAATAAGTATTGTATGATTCTTGGTATATCTCTTCTCTAAGTACTGATTTTGGATTAGGTTTACATGGATCATATGGTTCGTAGATTATCATCTTCATTGCTTAATTGTTATTGTTTGTTTAATGTTTCAATCGTAATATGTTTTAGCTTTAAGTAATGATTTAGAGTTAATTGCTTTTATTTGTTTATATTTTTATGTGAAAACAAAATCGAAAGTATAAAATTATCATTTAAAAAACATTACACAAACTTAACACGAGGTTGGTCATGTGTAATTTCGAATATGACATGGAAACATTACACAAACCTAACACGAGGTTGGTGAGTTTGGTTTATTCTAAACAAGTTTTGATCAATTTCAGATCGATCGTGTTGACGTTTTTACTTAAATGAATCATATTCATATCATTTGACAGGTTGTGGGCTAAAGTTTAATTTTATAATTCTTTAAAGTGTGTTCTACTCACTCATTGGCATACCTACGCTTGCTTGAGGGGATTAGCCATCCACCTTAAAAAAAAAACAATGTTATATATACGATCAAATCCCGATAGCCTCCTATAAACTTTTGCAACCGCCCCCCTTTTGAAACCCAATCTTTTAAATATAAGTCATATCTTTGAAACCTAATTTGTGAAACTTGATCGTTTAAATATCGGCCCAATGTTTAATTCTTCGTTTTACTCTTTATAATTCATTCGTTAGAAAATATATAGATATGGAAACGAGATAGTCATGACTGCACAAAAAATCATCCAACTTGTGATAATTTTGGTGGGTTTGGCATTACGAGACTACTAAGATTATTTGAGTTGTATCATATAATTTCGATGAAAATGATAAAAGAAAATTGTGGGTTGAACTAGCGGTCTTTGTTGGCTATAAACAATTTGCCATTTTGAATGGCTTATCATCAAGTTTTGTACAATTAATGGTTGAAGCAAATAAACATTTCTCATTTACAATATTGGTGCTTTTATAATAACATTTGACGTGTTTTTGTTGATTCTATGAAACTTAATATGATTGTCTTTTTTTGTTAATATTACCTGACCTGATACGACCCGAGCTAAATCAAAAAAATTATTATATAGCAATATAGCACTAGGCAAATAACCTTTAAATATTTCCACAGAAACGTTCGACCCGACCCGCAGAGACCAGAGCATACGCAAAAATAGGGACTCCACTCTACACCATGACACCAACGTGCAAAGTGCTCCGGAACACAATCAGAATCACTTTCCGTAGTGATCTGACCCCAAACAACAAAAACATGCATTCAAATCGATGCACACACATGATAATCTTCTATCAGATCATAACCACCTCCTTCTTATGATCGGATCCGCGTGATACAATGGCATCCGACCAATTCATGCGTGATGGAGGAGGCGGCCCTCGTTACGTGCAAATGCAATCGGAGCCCGCGACGGTGTCTTCCTTCTTCTCCCTTCACAACCCGCCTGAGGCCTGTCGTATATTCGACGAGCTGCCTAAGGCTACAATCGTTGAAGTATCGCGTAATGACTCCGGTGATATCATCAGCCCCGTGCTTCTTTCGTACACCATCGACTTCCAATACAAACAGGTGATTGGTCACTTGATCATGATTGTAATCACGTTTATTATCGCTCCAAATGCCCAATCATGCATCGTATTGTTCATTTTTCGTTCACGTAATTGAGAGATTCATAGCTTTTGATGATGTAATTCATGCATGAATGTTTCGGTTTTGGTCTCTGGATCTTATTATCTTAATACTTAGAGAGATTTGTAACGTTTTAATATATGATTAAGTAGTTTTTTTTTTTAAATTCTGTGTACACGTATGGCAGTTTAAGTGGCAACTAGTGAAGAAGGCTTCACATGTATTTTATCTGCACTTTGCTTTGAAAAAACGCGCATTTATCGAAGAAATTCATGAGAAACAAGAACAGGTGAGTTTATGTTTTGGATGTCAGTACATTAAAGCTTTGGCAAACAGTTAGATTTAACTTATTGGTGGTGTTCCTATTGAAGGTGAAAGAGTGGCTTCATAACATAGGGTTCATGGATCATGCAGCAGTTGTGCATGATGATGATGATGATGATGAGCCTGATGATGACGGCACACCCACACACAACGAAGAAAGTGTTAGAAACAGGTGATTGCTGAATGTCTTGATTTTTCAAGATTGGTGGGAGTGATGGATGATAATTTGTAATTTCTTGCTATAATGATTATAGTTCTTACAGGTGGTTTTTTGTTCAGAGATGTTCCGTCGAGAGCAGCATTGCCGATGATTAGACCGCCACTTGGCAGGCAACATTCCATGTCAGACCGCGCCAAGACAGCAATGCAGGGGTACTTGAATCATTTTCTTGGCAATCTGGATATTGCTAATTCTAGAGAGGTAAAATTCTAGCTGAAATGGTGAGCATTCAGCTAAAATCTTGTTGCCTACGCGTGAAAATGTTAATCGCAGGTTTGCAGGTTTATGGAGGCTTCTAAGTTATCTTTTTGTCCCGAATATGGGTCTAAACATAAAGAAGAATACGTGTTGGTGAAACATTTACCACAAATCCCAACAAATGATGACAGTAGACTGTGTTCTGTTTGTCATTGGTTCAATTGTTGTAATGACAACTGGCAACAGGTATCAATGGCTCAATGATCTTAGATGCTGACATGGCTCTGGTTGTCTGATGTGGTGGTTGACATGGCTTTTCTTGTCTGCAGGTTTGGGCTGTTCTGAAACCGGGGTTTTTGGCGTTGTTAAAAGATCCATTTGACAAGGAGCCGTTAGATATTATTGTATTTGATGTTCTACCTTCTCCACATGGGACCGGAGAAGGTCAGGTGTCATTAGCAAATGAAATAAATGATCGTAACCCCTTACGCCATTCATTTGAGGCAAGTGTAACATGAACTTTTGTTATAAGCTAGTATGGTGATACTTATCCTTATTAACCAAAATGACATTAGGTGTCAAGTGGAAACCGAAGAATAATGATAAGAAGTAGAACTAAAGCTAAAGCAAGAACATGGGTTTCTGCGATTAATGATGTTGGGCTTCGGCCACCCGAGGGTTGGTGCCACCCTCACCGGTTTGGGTCATTTGCCCCGCCCCGTGGGCTGACTGATGATGATAGTCAGGCTCAGTGGTTCGTTGATGGTCGTGCAGCCTTTGATGCAATTGCTTTAGCAATTGAAGATGCCAAATCAGAGGTTTTTACTCAAAGTTAAATACTTGTTTCTGATTATTGTAATCAGTTCAAAAGACTGTTAGTTGATTGTTGGTTTCATGCAGATATTTATGTGCGGGTGGTGGCTGTGCCCTGATCTTTATTTGCGACGCCCTTTTCAGTCCAATGCGTCTTCTCGCCTTGATAGTTTACTGGAGGCAAAAGCCAAGCAAGGGGTTCAGGTATGATGCCACATCAGCTTTTTTTAGTTGATCTATGTGCCACATCAGAAAAATATTGCCCCAGGAGATCATTGATTTCAATCATCATCAAGAACGCAAAGATTAAGAATACACACTTCAATATCAATTGAATAAAACTCATACGTTTACATGATTTTGACATCCTATATATACACACATACGGTTAATAAGATAGACATGTACACTAAGGACCCTTTGACTTTACAATAATATGAAAAATACTCAAACTATAACTTATCATTAATTACTTATTTGACCCGAACTTCGTATCAAACTTGTATTCAACAATTAAGTCCAACAAACACCCCCCTAATTGTTGATCCAAGTTTGATTCTTCATCTTGCAGATCTTGTTCCATGCTTCCTACTCCTCATGGTTCTTTTCATTTTGCGTCTCTCGAACTTTGCTTCACACGAACTTTTCTTCACGAGATTCATATCACACGATCTACTTGTCTTTTGCCTTTTCTTGTGTAGTGTCTCACACAAACTCCACTTGGACTTGATGTGACTATCAGATCTCATGATCAAATCTACCTCACATAGATTTTGATGATCTTCTCCGGTTGTTCTTGTATCACACGAGTCTTAGATCTATCATAAATCACTTTACTTGATCGTATCACACGATTTAATTTTTAATACTTCCTTTGTTGCTTCACACAACAATATCTGGTTTGATCACCTCATATGATCTAGATGCTTTGTTTTCATCCACTCACTGGATTGTTTGTTTACACTTCTCACAGGTTGTTTCCGAATCACACGGTTTTCTCTTTGCTTTGATCGTATCACACGATCAAGCTTCTATTTTCTCTTCTTTGTTTGAGCATGTAATCATCAAGAGAGTGGGTTTTTCGTCTTCTGTCTCAATAAAAAGAGATTCGTTACTCTTGTGTTGATTTGGACATTCATAAGCATAGTGTCCAAGTTTCTCACAACTATAACACTTGATTTGAGACTTATCTTTTGTACCCATTTTTTCTTGATGATAGGTATGTTCTTTCCCTCTATCTTGAGAATTTCTCCTACATCGACCTCGTGACGATTTGAATCTACCTCGTCCACGATTTCCAGAGCGGTATCCACGGTTCATGTTATTGTCATGTTGCGTGAACAAGAGTTCATAACTATTGTGAACATGACTTTCCTTTTTTGACTTAATCCTTTCTTCAAAGGTTTTAAGTCTTGCGATAGTATCATCTAGAGTTACATTATCTAGATCAGTGAATTGCTCAATGGAGGCAATTATCTGAATGAACCTATCTAGCATAGAGGTCAAGACTTTTCTAACTAGTGTGGGTTGATCATATTTTGCACCACAACCAGTTGCCTTACTAACAATATTAGTTAGTCTTGATGTGAAAGCATCGATGGTCTCATCGTCTTCATCTGCAATTTTTCGAACTCAGACTAATACTTTGCAACCGTGCTTGTTGCACTTGTGTTGCACCAAGATGTCTGGTTTTAAGCGAATCCCACATTTCTTTAGCAGATTTGCAATCTTGTACGTGCAAGATTAAATCTTCGGATAGAGTCTGGCTAATGTATGCCATTGCACACTTATCCTTTTTCTTATCCGAATTCGTTTGAGCAGTGGGTTTTATAGTTTTCCCAAAGATCATTTGCATCTAGCATGATCTTCATTCGAATCGTCCAAGTTGTGTAATTTGTAGATTTCAACATCGGGCATTGAAAATTTGAAATAATGGTTCCCGCTTCCTTATAAGTTACAACGGGATTCTTTTCTTTTGGTGATTCCGTCATGGTCACCACTTAATAATAAAATGTATACACAGAGTATAACAAGGTTTTTTAATAAATAATCCTTTAACAATTTTCAAAAACCAAATTAAAATTGGTTCTAAACAAAAGATCAATCCTTTTGTTTATAAATGGCAAATCCAAAGGACGGTTGTTTGTTTCTTATTAAATCGAGAGTTGTACACCAGAAAGACTTTGGTCTTAATCTTTGTTTTGATTAAACAAATTGATTTGTGTCTTTGTCTCTTCTTGATTGTTTTTTTGTTTGATTCGAAACCATCAAAAGACAAGTATTCAAATTATTTGTTTGATTAAATTCAAGCAACCAGGAGATCATTGATTTCAATCATCATCAAGAACGCAAAGATTAAGAATACACACTTCAATATCAATTGAATAGGACTCATACGTTTACATGATTTTGACATCCTATATATACACACATACGGTTAATAGATAGACATGTACACTAAGGACCCTTTGACTTTACAATAATATGAAAAATACTCAAACTATAACTTATCATTAATTACTTATTTGATCCGAACTTCGTATCAAACTTGTATCCAACAATTAAGTCCAACAAAAAAGACCTATAGAACCAGTTACCGGTTAAAATTTTTGAAGAACACTACGCATGCTTATAATAAGACTAAAAGCTATGGGAATTTTTGAACTACACTATGCATGCTGATAATAAGACTAAAAGCTATGAGACTGTTTTTAATGTTTTTTATGGCATATGGCATCTGTTTAATGCAGATTTATATTCTGATGTACAAGAGCTTGCTCTGGCTCTCAAAATTAATAGCTTTTATAGTAAGAAAAGCTAGCTGCACTTCACGAGAACATCAGAGTTTTACGTCATCCGGACCATTTCTCTAGTGGCGTCTATCTATGGTAAGCATTCTACATTTCATGTTCTTGTTCCTGCTGATCTTTAAAACTTATTGATCTACTTGTGCTAAAAAAATACAGGTCCCATCATGAGAAACTTGTCATTGTTGATTATGAGGTCTGCTTTATTGGTGGACTAGATCTTTGCTTCGGTCGTTATGACTCATATGAGCACAAAGTGGGTGATCATCCACCTATGATATGGCCGGGAAAAGATTATTATAACCCCAGGTAAGTTTATTCTTGTTATCTGAATATGAGCCAGTTAAGAAGTTATGGTATAATATCTTAACTTCACAGAGAATCAGAACCTAATTCGTGGGAAGATACTCTAAAAGACGAGTTGAAACGTGAAAAATACCCTCGTATGCCCTGGCATGATGTCCATTGCGCGTTATGGGGTCCACCATGTCGTGATATCGCTCGCCATTTTGTTCAGCGTTGGAATTATGCCAAGGTTTCTTCTTCTTTTACTTTCATTAAAGTAACATTTAAGGTCAAAGTGTTTAATTATTCTCATGATCTGATTTTTGTTGTAATTATATATTTTAGAGAAGTAAAGCTCCCAATGAGCAAACAATTCCACTACTTATGCCTCATCAACACATGGTTATCCCACATTACATGGGTAGCAGTAAAGAACAAGATGGAAAAACTGAAAACATTGATGTACCACAAGCAATGAACAGACAGGATTCTTTACCTTCTTTTTCTGCCTTTCAAGACATCCCATTGTTAATCCCTCAAGAAGCTGATGGGCTAGAAACCACTAATGGACATCCGAAACATAATGGGCCGAGTAAAGCCCACAATGCTCATGGTCAGTCCAGCAAGCTGCCGCGGTCTCCATTTTCTTTTAGAAGATCAAAATTTGAACCTTTAGCTTTTGACATGCCAATGAGAGGGTTTGTTGATGAGCAAGGGAAGTCCAATGTAACAACTGTGCAACCTGCCATGAAATCATCTGATAGAGAATGGTGGGAGACTCAAGACCGAGGTAACCTAGTTGTTTCATCTGATGAAACAGGACAGGTTGGTCCTCGTGTTACATGTCGCTGCCAGGTCAGCTTTAATTAAAAAAACTAACTTTTATACATTAACATTTGCATACTATTGATGTTTTCTTGAGTTTTATAATTATTAATATTCTCTATAGGTTATAAGGAGTGTGAGTCTATGGTCAGCTGGAACAAGTCAAGTTGAAGAAAGCATTCACAATGCTTATTGTGCCCTTATTGAGAAAGCAGAACACTTGGTTTACATTGAGGTATGCCATGAACTCATAAATTATGTAACTTGTTACATCTTTTTAACATCTTGACTTCTGTAGACGCTTTATTTACTTTTCTCTTTTGTATCCAGAACCAGTTTTTCATCTCGGGTCTTTCTGGAGATGAGATCATACGAAATCGTGTGTTGGACTCTTTGTACAAACGTATTATACTGGCGCATAATGAGAATCAGTGTTTCAGGGTTATTATTGTTATACCATTATTACCCGGGTTCCAGGGTGGACTAGATGATGGTGGTGCAGCATCTGTAAGAGCTATTATGCATTGGCAGTATAGAACAATATCAAGAGGACCCAATTCTATATTGCATAATCTTTTGGATCAAATTGGGCCCAGAGTTCATGACTACATATCTATCTATGGTCTTCGGGCTTATGGTAGAATTTCTGATGACGGGCAACTGGCCTCCAGCCCGGTAACTTGTTAAACTGCATATTTCTTTTTATCTTTAATAAATTTTTAGATGTCTTTATAGGTGATATGCTACCGCAGGTATATGTGCATAGCAAGATTATGATTATAGATGATAAAACAGCCCTAGTTGGATCAGCTAATATTAATGACAGGAGTTTACTTGGATTACGTGATTCTGAGGTAATTAGTGCATTCTTTGTCGCTGTCACTTTGTTTGATTTAATTTTTCTTATAATTTGGTTGTAATATTTTTTTTTTTGCAGATTGGAGTCCTTATTGAAGATAAAGAGGTTGTTGAATCTTATATGGGAGGCAACCCATATAAGGCTGGAAAATTTGCATTGAGTCTTCGGCTTTCACTGTGGTCCGAACACCTTGGTCTTCATATTAGTGAGGTTGTTCTTATTCTTGTATGATATCAATTCAAATTCTAGTGAAACAGTTCTCGTGATCATGTTTCTTCTTTGTAGATTGATAGAATAGTCGACCCTGTGATTGATTCTACCTACAAAGACGTATGGATGGCAACTGCAGAGGTAAAAATTGAATATTAATTAAATTTCAAAATTTTGGTAGAAGGGGTAATTTTGGTCAGTCAGATAAAATAAGTATAATAATTACCTTAAAAAACATGTGAGATGGGTCTAACGTGTTAAAGTCGCCAGAAAGTGTATCTTTAACGCTTATAACCTCCTACATCACTACATTTCAAACAGTTAGTGAGTATTAAAATATATAAATTTTGCTTTAAACAGACTTTTAGGAATGATTATCTTTTGATTAAGAAATCAGTCAAGAAGATTTCCTAATCATCACAAACTTAATCGTATTAGACACTTAATTAAAGTATGTGTAAATTATCTGTTTTGACCCATTACCCTTTCAGTCCGTTATTTCACCTCTACTTTATTCATTCATGCAAATTCACATGAGATGGAAATGAACAAAATTTCATTTGATGCTTACACTTTGCTATTGACAGAACAATACCATGATCTACCAAGATGTCTTCTCCTGCATCCCTAACAATCTTATACACTCCAGGTACATACAATATTCCATTTTACCTTTTTTCAGTTTACATTTTATTCATATACTTTTATAAAAAAAACAACACACAGAGCATCTTTGAGGCAATGCATGGGTGAAATGAAAGGAAAATTAGGGCATACAACTATTGACCTAGGAATAGCTCCAAAGAAGTTGGAATCATATCAAAATGGAAACCTCAAGAGCATTGATCCAATGGCTAGATTAGAGGGTGTGAGAGGGCATCTTGTTTCTTTCCCTTCGGATTTTATGTGCAAAGAAGATTTAAGGCCCGTTTTCAAAGAAAGCGAGTACTATGCATCACCGCAAGTTTTCCACTAAACATTGTTGCTATGATGCTATCGCGTTTGTTTCTTGTATCGGCTCCTAATAGATAGAGCATAAGAGACATACATAATATTCATACCGGGCTTCGGTATACCTGTATAGATCCCATATATACATGCCTCTAATTATTTATATAAGATACTTGTTTCCTTCACTTTGTTTTCTTTGAATTGCATAAGCACTTATAATCTATCAAGATGTAAATAAATAGCTGTAAGAAAATTGATTATTATCAGTGTTAATTGGGGGTGAGAAATGACGATCAGTGTTTTGGCTTTATACCTTTTGATTGGTTTTGGCGGCAATTGTTTAACCACTTGGAACAAACATACTTCTTTTCAGGTATTACAACCAACCCCCTCTCATTTTTAAAAATCATCAATGTAAACCCTATAATCCTTGATTTTAATCATCTTCCTTAAGTCAAAAAATTCTTGGGTATAACCAGTGATGTAAACAAGACGCCTCGTGCATGCCCGGGTCGTTTAAGCTTGGCTTCTTTATTGCATATTAATTATTTATTTATATACATGTATAATTATTTTATATATTATATTATTATAAATGTATAATATATATATATATATATATATATATATATATATATATATATATTACTTATTTTTATCATAATTACATAGGACAATATTCATAAGGTAATTATATATTTGTTATTAAAAAGATTCATATATATATATATATACATATATATAGGTATATATATATATGTATATATATATATATATATATATATATGTATATATATATATATGTGTATATATATATATGTGTATATATATATGTGTATATATATATATGTATATATATATATATGTGTATATATATATGTGTATATATATATATATGTATATATATATATTTATATTATTCAAATGAGAATCCACTCTATTTGTGAGAACCTTTTAACTAAATTTGAGCCATTGATTTCCTTCAAATATTACAATCTAATGGTCAAGAATTTTTTAAAATACTTTATTACTTGACACTTTTAGTTAATACGCAATGAAGGATATATTGGTAAAGTTACCCTCTCATTTAATGCTTTTTACTTTTTACTAAAAAAGCAATCATCAAATCATCACTTACTCAACACAATTCACGATAGTTGACTATATATGTGTATATATATATATATGTGTGTGTATATATATATATATATATATATATATATATTTATATTATTCAAATGAGAATCCACTCTATTTGTGAGAACCTTTTAACTAAATTTGAGCCATTGATTTCCTTCAAATATTACAATCTAATGGTCAAGAATTTTTTAAAATACTTTATTACTTGACACTTTTAGTTAATACGCAATGAAGGATATATTGGTAAAGTTACCCTCTCATTTAATGCTTTTTACTTTTTACTTAAAAAGCAATCATCAATCATCACTTACTCAACACAATTCACGATAGTTGACTATAAACAAAATAATTACAAAAATATGAAGGGGAAATGTTATAATATTTTTACTATTTTAGTATTTCAGGTGAGTACATTCGCTTACACTACTATATTGACGTACAATACATTAAATTACACCAGAGCAACCATTATATAAAGGGAAAATTACTATAAAAACTATAAAAACAATTAATTACATCAAAGTTACAGAAGATTACAATACATTAAATTACACTAGCACATTGCTTATGTACAGTATTGTAACTACAGTCTAATTAAAAAAAAACTATAAAAACAATTAATTACATCAAAAATTATATCTAAAAATGATGGCATATTATGGTCACAAAAGCTTATAAACACTTGAATAAACATCACGAGTCCAACCTTTAGCGGACACAACAGGCGAGGGATTTGACCTATATAGGGTTCCAAGCGAGGGATTTGACCTACATCTCGCCCACAACGAGATCAAAGGTCCACAGCGGACACAACAGGTCCACAGCAGACATTCATCTGTCCACAGCGGACATTCATCTGTCCACAGCGGACATTCATCTGTTCACAGCGGACGTGTAACTTAGCAACAGACAGAAACAAACACCCACACAGCGGACGTGTAAACACACCTACAGCGGACGAGTGGAATCAGACAGAAACAAATCCACAGCGGACGTGTAAGTAACAAACACTAAACATACAACAGTCCACAGGGGACACAACAGGTCCACAGCGGACACAACAGGTCCACAGCGGACATTCATCTGTCCACTGCGGACGTGTAACTTAGCAACAGACAGAAACAAACACCTACAACTTGATCAGTTATTTTAGTAATTCGATTTGATCAATTGGTCATTTTGGTAATTTTCCTTTATATAAAATATCAGGTAAACCATTATATATAGTCATTTAGTTACATAAAATTAATTAGTATAAAAAAATATTGCATTACATTATATTACAATACACTAATATTAGAATTTAATAAAATATAAATTTCTTGTAATGTAATATAATAACATATAATGTAATGTAATGGAAATGTAATGTAAAAAAGTGTAAGAAAATATAATATTTGATGTAACTACACTAAAATATATCACTCAACTTATATTATTAGTTAATGTAACAACTTGATTACATTCTCTAGCATTACTTAAATTACGTTAGTGACATTAGTTAAATTACTTACATTAAATTAAATTAATATCATATTTAATTAACAATATATAACATTAATTAACATCAAACAATAAATTACCTTACATCACACTAACATTGCATTACATTACATTATATTATATTATATTAAATACATTACATTTTACATTATAAATAATGCTAGATAAATGAGCATAAAAAAACTAAAAAACAATGAGCATAAAGGAGATCGCATTGCATTACATAGCAGAAGATTACATTACATAAAGTTACAGAAGATTATATTACATTAAATTACACTAGAACATTGCTTATCTACAGTAATATAACTGCAGTCTAATTAAAAAAACTATAAAAACAACTAATTACATCAAAAATTACATTTAAAAATGATGGCATATTGTGATCACAAAAGCTTATAAACACTTAAATAAACATCACGAGTCCAACCTTTAGCCTAAGAATAATCAAACACACATGAAGCTTGACATAAAAAATATTACAGAACATACAAGGAGGTGTATAGTCTTTAGAGGTGAGACAATCATCGAAGACGAACAACCAACCGTCGATTGGGACAAATCCACAGGCGCTATACCTAAACTTTAAGAAGAACAACCAATGGTGTTGAAATCAATTAAACTATACATCATCTCAAAATCTTCCAACTGATCATTTTTAGCTCATCGATTGATCAACTTCCTCCATCTCATCTCTTTACCCGTTCTTCCTTTTTATCTCTTTGGTAGCCTTAACATTGAAATTTTAAGGCTCAAAATACAATGGGTTTTTTAGATACAAATGAGTTTTTAAAGAGAGAGATATGGAAAGAAATAATGTGAATTTTTAATAGAAAAGAAGGATGGTTTTGGTGGAAAAAATCTACGAATGCATGTTGAAAAAATGGTTCAATCGATGTCATTTGAAATGCTTTGAAGGTTAGAGTATGTGAAAAGCAAATATCAAATCATGATACATATTAGGCATGATGGTTGTCAGGTAAAAAAAGTTCATAGGGCTGTACACCCATGTCAAATTACAAAAATACCCCCAAAAATTTATTTGACTAATGATGATGTGTCGCATTCCTATTGGATGATAAGGGTTAACCGGTTCTCACAATTATATGTGGTTCTCACATGAACCCATCCTTATATATATATATCAAATAATAGGGATGTTTAGTATAAAGTATCCCCAACGTATTCCCCAAGTTTTTATAAATATTTTTGTAAAAGAAAAATTTTAATTTATATCACATTTGGTTACTCTAACGTATAGATAAGATATTTACAACAATTTTGTGTAAAATTAGTGGGTTAGACCCTTCGCGCTTATGACTCGATTTTAAATGTAAATAAAAATAAATACATCGCAATGACATGTTCAGAATATGAAAAAACTATAACTTTTTGTGAAAATCAGTGTTAAAGAAACACAAAAACAATTTTAAAAAGAAAAGGGGTAGAAACATATTATGTTAAAACATAAATAAAAATAATCACTGATTGTTAACTCTATACTATTTTTTAAAATTACAAGAGAGAAGCAATATATTTGTCAAAATTAATTATAGAGGTTAACATAAAATAAAACCCAAAACTAAAAATGAGACTCATCGAAATAAAAAGACTATTAAATTGTTAGGATAGAGATGACACTCATGATATAAACCTTCACCACATCATAAAATCCACCAATAAGATTATGCCACGTCAAAACATGGCACACTATACCACACACTAATATTTAGAAGGGACACTTGTGCCACACCACATCATGTAAAATTTGTCGTTAAGAGAGGGGGCAACGGTCAGATTTTAGAAGCAAACCCATGGCAGTGCAAGCTGCGATAACACGCCGTGAGGACATGCCGCAAGATCAGTGGAGGTGTTGGGGTGCCACGCCGAGGCATGCCGGGAGGCCCGGCGTGGGCCCCCTCCCCTTAGTATTTAAAACATAGAACACATTCTCAAACACAACCCATAAAGTTATCATCATAAACCTTTCCAGATCAAACTTTGTCAACACCATCTTCTTTGATTTTGTGACTTCAATAGATCATCTTCTTTGAGAGCTCGAGCTGAACTAAGCTCTGATACCAATTGTAAGCAATAAATGAAAGAAAAATTGAAATCAAAGAAGAAAAAATTAACTCTTGTATTCACAAAATAATTAAAGAGAATTTACAGGAAGAAAATGGCTTGATCTTATTGACTCTTCTCTGCAACTTATTTATACCCAAATTCATTTTACATCTTTAACCTCTATGAAAATGAAAAACAACATAAACAATCCCTGAACTTCACAAGTAATGAAAACAGCACAAAAACTAACATTTGATTTTTGACTTTAACTCTTAACAAGACCCTAAGAGAATGATACGATACATCAATCATATGGCGCCCGTGTTCTCAAACTTTTACTTTTGGTATCATATAGTCACACATATATTATTTCTCACCTTTGATATGAGCTCAACTATTCTAAATTGATAAAATATATATCGTTACATCAAATTTAATTTCTTATATTTTTTTCGAATGGTAAGCGTAAGAACTTGCTTCGGGTCCACCTATTCATTTTCTAGCAGAGACCGCACTTCCAACGTTCTTAAAAAGAAACCCACAACCGAAAAAACCCTCTTGGTCAATCCTAAACTTTTTTGCTAGGAGCGAGTTTAGAACCAAATACCTCCTCGTTTAATTTCTAAATTGATAAGAAATTTCTGATAAATACGAAGCTTTAATCCTAATTAGTAATATTTAGCATCATAACTATATTTTGTGAACTTGTGATGGTTAATGTAAAAAAAAAGGCATGCAAGGTCAAATGGAATATTTTAATTTTAGTTAAATACATATGTATAAGCGTGGGTGTCTGGAGCAGTATCAAGATCCACATTCTTAGTTGAAAATTCCAAGATACGAAAATATAAACAAAATAAAACTCATATTATAAGAAAGATTCGTGTCGATATTAATCATGTCATTACTCATTAATTTAACTGTAGTTCAGAATTTTTAAACACTTCTTAATTGCAAATGTTGTCCTAATTCATCAAGAGACTGCTAATTTATCTTCTTATAGTACACATCCTATGTTAATTTCCGTATACTTTATATAATTTATGCATTGCCTATATTTGCATAAATGCATGTATAATAGTGTTTATTACAAAATCCATATCAGTATAAAGCACTAACACCATACATATCAGATTTAGTGAGGAGGGAAAAAAATACCGTTACATAATTATGTTATGCATATGAACATGCTTTACGTAGCTTTTACTGTTTCCTACTTAAAATTAATTTGATATTGAACGACTTTAGTATATATGTTTGATCAATTTAGAGGTCTTGATCCCATAATCAATGACGTATTATTATAATTATAATTATAAATCTTTTTAGAACACATGCAAAGAAATAGTGATTTACAACCGAGGTGTAGCATTAATGTATAAGAAGTTTCTCAATGTTTTCATGTTAAGTTTAAATATTATAAGAATAAGTGTGTAGATATAGTAGTAAGATTAGAGTGTATTAGTTATTCGTTGTTATTAGAAAAAAAAAAAAAAACTGATTTTATTTGTGATCTATTTGAGCCCATAAAACTAAAACGGTTTGCGTCAGAGTTTTGGTTCTCTAATTTGTTGGTGTAAGCCCATTTTTTGCAATTTGCAGTAAGATATCAAAGCTTTTAATGAAAGAACATTTATTTCAACTATGCACATGTAGCTTTCAAAAACATTGGACATTCTAGTTCTAGCAATTCCTTAAGAAGCAATACAAAATAAAACATCATACCCTTACAAAGTCCTAATCATATACCATTATCATAAAATTTGTTGGATTCACCATCAAACTCATCTCAAAATGGGTAAGCTTTTCGAGGATGAATATGAGGCACTCGACGACTTCAAATGCGCTAACGAGACAAACTCTTCTTGCAGATTCGCCCTTTTCACTATCTTCCTCATGTTGCTTTGCAAACTCTGTTCTACCAACTGCTTTACCGCATTGGTATTTGAAAAACCACTTGATGAGTCCACCGATTCGGTTTTATCACTAGACCCACAAAGGGGCGCTGATATAGTCGCCCCTACACCTCCTCTAATGTTTCGTGAAACTCGCTTCCCTTTATTGATCCTCAGGATTTCCAGAATCCTAGACGATCTTTTCTGTGCTAAAGTGCTACCTAAAAGAGTTAATTCGAGTAACGAGGACATTATCCCCGCCTCGATCATGGCTTGGTGATCTCCATTTGACTTGTAAGCCATCACCATCAAAATGTGCGCAACCTTTTCCTGACAATTAGGCGAATCCATCCAACTTAAAACATCCACCAAGATTGTAAACGCATCATTGGCACCACTAATTGCATGTCGACCCTCCGGGGTCGACACAATATTGATCAGAATCGAAAAGATTCTATCACTTACTTCCGCATCTACACCAATCGTAGTCAAGAGAAACGGTACAAAACCATCGATCTCGACCATCAACAAAACGTTCGACGGCAGGATTGATAGATTGTAAAGCGCCCTTAACGAATCCTGAACCACCTGTGAATCAGTGTTCATGGTGTTCCCCTTGATAAAACTCTTTAGGGTTTCGATCAAGAACATGATAGCTCCTGATGATCCGATGATCGATTTGTTCGAATCAAGCGCGCTTAATCCGAGAAAATTCGCAGTAATCGCTGCGATCAAATCCGATCTCGGTGAACCATCGGTTGCAGATTCAATTAGATTAAGCATCTTGTGCACTGCACCAGCTTCAACAATGGCGGATTTGTTCCTGAAATAGTAAAATTGTCATTACAACAGAGTTCAATACAAGATCTAAACCCTAATGTGTGAAACAGGGGTGTTTACATGTCGTTTCCGATTGCGAGATTGAGAAGAGCATATAGAGCAGAGATTTGCCACCGGAGATCACCGGAATCAATCATCGCCACCAGCGGCGGAATCGCTCCGATCAATCCGATCTCCGATCTCGCCTCCGAATCTCCCTTCGCTAACTCCCTCACCTCCATTGCTCCTCGCAACGCACCGTCGTCTCCGCCGCTCTGCAACCGTCGCACCACCTCTTTCACCGTCTCCGATCGCCTATCGCCACCGTCGTTCTCAACCGTATCGGATCTGCATTCACGTTTTCTGGTGTCTACATCCTCCGTCACCGGCGGCTTGATAGTCTTCCGGTGGCGAATTCCGCCGCTGCACCTCATGGTGTGGATGATTTTGCGACGGCATGACGACCAGAGGTTGGAATTAGGGTTTCCGGTGGCGGTGGTGGTGGGTTGGTGGTCGTTTTGTGGTGATTTCGCCATTTTGTCTGACAATGTGGTGGTTGATTGATGAAATCAGAGGTGCATTTGCATTGTTGTTGTCAGATGTGATGATGTGAGGTCACAAGCTCACAAGGTGGTGTGTGGGATTCAGGGATAGTCTGAGAAGACAAGTAAAGTGTAAAAGGTGAAGTTTGCAGAAGAAGACAGAGACTGTAGATTGATGTTGAAAGTGAGGGAGAAGACACACCTCCAACAAGATGATTAGGATGTTATATTTATAAAGTAACCAGGATTTATACACCTGTTTTATGTTATTTTCTTAATCGTATCTACTACAAAGTGTAAGAATTTAAGTTAGAGGTGCAAACGAGTCGAATTAGGTCAATACGAGGCCAAGCTTGACAAGAGGTGAGCTCGGCCCATTTAATTTACGAGAGCTCGAGTTCGGTTCATTTCAATCTTTATTTTTGAAACTCGAGGCGGTTCGTAAGTAACTTTTTAAGCTTAAGTTCGATGCGTGCTCGACTTGTTGTTATTGTTAATTAATTTTTTTACAATTATAAGTTTTTTATACATATTTCAACTATAACTTTTTAACAGTATATATTATTTAGTTTATTTACCATAACTTTATGTATAATAATAAATTTTATATATGCATATATATATATTTAGAATAGTAAATAAAGATTGTATATAAAGTGGATTCGACTAGGGTGGTATAAAGCTCGGGTTCAAACTCGTTTATTAAATAAGCTTATTTTTAAATTCAGGTTTTTTAAGCTCTAATAAATAATAGCTAATTCATAAATTATAAAATTAATTTTGAAATTATATAAACATTTTATTTAAAAAGAGTACAAGACTAAACAAAAACATACAACTAGTGGTGTAGCTAGTCAAGATCATATATGTGAATATTTGCTATATGTTTCAATAGGCCTAACAATAATATTATAGGTTAAAATTTGAGAGAGCTATTAGAGAATGATGTGGTGAAAACCTGTTGTGTAACGGGATCGCTTGGTGGAAGGTCAACTCTAAAGAACCTTTTTAAATTCATTTCAACAAATATTTGATGAATAATTGTTATAAAATATTACATGACGAATAAAGTTTTTAAAATATTGTTATATCATATAATATTGACAGAAAAAGTTTACTTGCATCAATTTGTCCACAAACAAGAAACAAAAGTGGAAGAAGAAAACAAACACAATGTTATCATGTATTTGGTGAACCCCTACACTCTAATGGCTAACAGCTCTTTCTTTGTTTCTGCAAAGGAATACGAATTACTAACCACTACATACTACCACAACACAAACCAAATAGTATAAACCTTTTGTCTTAGAAAAATGTTCTTATGATCATTTCAAATTGTTTGTCTCCGCATAATTTAAACTGTTTCTTTAAAAAAATGTTTGTCTCTTCATAATTCAAAGTATTTGGTCTATGATTTGAAGAGTTAAACCTTTCGTTCAAACGAAACAAAACCAAACCCAACAAGCTGTATTATTTAAATAGAAAATTCATGAAAGTAATCAATTTTTTGGTATGTTACATAAGACGTGCCACACATATGCAGCTAACAAATACAGGTGTCCTTGCTCGTATATCTATTTTATCTCGTGTAATAGAGTTTCACTTGATAACAATACATACAAATATACCACAAATAAATGACATATGAATCAAATTCAAATATCTACTTTTATACTCATATAATCCTAAAAATACCTTTTAGTTTGCGCACAATAAATGATGATTGATAAGTAGGATTCAACCTGAAAACAGATTTTTTTCGTGTACCAAGTAAATCATGGTATTTTGATCAAACTTGAGCGAGCATATGCCATACTTTTTATACTTGTGGGACTCGTGATTTAGTTATAGTATATATTCTAATAAATGTTTGATTACATGCCTAACCTCAATCAAAGTTCAGAAGCTAAGGTTTAACCTTTAGGTATCTTCTTCTTTTAAACAATAGATGATTCAAAGTATATCAAAGAGATTCTTATTGTTTATGGTTAGGTATGTTATTTAATGGTTGAATGATGCATTGATATTATCTTTATATAGTAAAAACATTACATGCTAAACATAAAAGTATATGGTTTTTCTTTAAATCAAAAACTGAAAATCTACTTTTATTAACTATTTAAATTTACATCTTACATGATTTTAACCAACTAAATAGAATTGAAAATTTTATCACCAGTATATTTCCTAAGAGACGTTAGTCTCACATACTAAAGAGGTTTAGTTTGAAATGTGTCAAATCAATATTATTGGATCCTGTCAAGAAAAATTACATTATATGCAAACTCAACCGGACCATCACGTTCGAAACGTTTTATAATCTTTAACTTTATCCACTTTTCTTAAGTTTCGGTGGGCGTATGATGGTACAAACTTAAATAACGAACACAATTTAAAAGACTACGAATTAAGAAAAAAGTTCAAATACAAAGTGTATTTTTACTACAAAGTATGAAAAGACACAATGAGTTAAAAAAAATAAAAAAAATATATATCTTCAAAAAAGTAATTCCGAGCTTATGTTCTCCTAGCTGTCCTCACTAAGAAAAAATAATAAACGAAAATAAAAAAATAAAAAATAATTAATGTTTTTTTATTGTGTAATTTACGAAAGACACAATGACGTCAATGTGTCATTATGAATAACACATTGACATCATTGTGTCTTGTGTCATTATGAAAGACACAATCACGTCATTGTGTCATAAAAGACACAATAATTTTTTTTTTATTTTTTATCATTTTTTTTCTGAAAGAGGACGACGAAAGAAACAGAGACTCCTAAGTACTTTTTTGAAATTCGATTTAGATTGTAAGATATAAATTTTCTTGTGACTTTTTAGCCTCATTTTTTTTATTATTTTTTTTCTGAAAGATGACGACGAGAGGAACAGAGACTCGAGGTACTTTTTTAAAATTCGAATTAGATTGTGAGATATAATTTTTTTATGACTTTTTAACCACAGGTACGTGTCTTCTTACATTTTATAACAAAGTATAAATTCTCACATTTTATAGCAAAAATACATTTTGTACAGTAACCTCACCCTATCACCCTAGAATCCAACTGGAGAAATATGTACGAACTTATGCTGAGGGCTAACGTAAATAAATGTATAGCACGGAGAAAACAAAAGTATTTCCATGATTATCTCTTAGTTATATTACATGTTCAAACTGTTGAAATCGGGAATTATAATCCTGGTTCCGTTTTAATATATTGGTTCCGTTTTAATATATTTCATATCAAAACATGTATAAATAAGCACATTAAAACGGTATAAGAAAATATATTTTAAAATTCAAAAGAAAAAAAACCAAAAAAAACATAGAAATATATTAAAGTAATTTAAAAGAAAAGGAAAAAATACAACTCGATTTTAAACAAAAATATATTGTAACTTGTAGATAATTTTTTCTTCAAAATGTGGATAAATATAACCCTCATGCAACGGTAAATACAATGTTGTGAACATGAGCGTTACAAAACAACAAACCGAATTTAAAATAGACAAAAAGTTATTATATATTAACACGAATCGATTTTAAATAAAATATAATTAGCCCCGCCTAAGCTGATCCACTTTAGAGTTTTATTAAGATGTATCAACTTATCATCGGCCCGTGTTTATTCATCCGATGAAGATCAATTAGTAGCAATAAACAGCAGTATATTGAATACTGATGACCTCTATATGATGGGTAAACTCGTATGAATCATACCTGTGAAAAGAAAAATAACCATATCAAGTTGTGTTGATACGAACAAACATATGTGTATTAATGAACTAACCTCGTTGTTATGGTGCTCTGATTGGTCATGCATGGAATAGTGGTGGTAGATGTAAACACATGCAACCACATAAATATGGCAAGTCAATGTTTTACTACACGAACAGAACAGGAGCACCAGCATGAACCCGAGAGGTGGTTGTAAAGTTTGATACTTCTAACTAAATGTTGTTATTTAACGACCTATTATTTAATTTGTGTTAAAGATTAAATATAAACATTAAGATCCTATATTTTTTATTAAAATATGATTGAATAAAATAATTAAAGTATATTATTTAATGCTACTCTTTAGTTTCAAATAACCATATTTTATTAAATCATTTTCTTTTCAAGCTCGAAGTCATCAAAGCAATGAGTCGAGCAAGATGGCAGGGGCTGCAGCATCCTCCAGCCCTGCGACACTTCTACTTTACTCAGATCTATCGACTCATCACAGCCCATAAAAAATACTAAACCAGAACAGAAACAGCATATATAACAAAGTAATATTATTTGTAAACTAATATAAATTGTACCTCACGAAAGTCAGACCTGCGTTCAGCTAAAAATACCAAGCCAAAACATGGGCTTGAACCAATTTATTATCATATTATCAGACCTGCGAAGAGACAGAGTCACAGAGAAGAAATCGAGGAGAGACAAAGGAGATGAGGTGGTAAGAAAACGGAAGCAGGCCACGCGTCTAAAGGTTGGAGACGGGTGGCAAGAGGTGCAACCACAACCGTCGATCATGATGATAAAAGAGAAGGAGAGAGAGACACATGGGAGGTGATGAAACCTGGAGCCATTTGATAAAGACACGTGTACACTAAAGGGTGTTGTACTACCCTAAAATTCTCAAAATAGCCCTAATATACTGTTAATTTTTCTTGAAACGGTAAATGTGCGATCCTATTTCGGAGAATAAGTGTTATTTTTAATCGGGCTAGCCGGGATCTCACCCCCAACCCCTGCAGGAGGAAACTCATTGCTGAAAAAACTCACTGACTCAACTATGAGCATTTTGCTCAGAGTAAGACGTGAACACATGACCTCTCAATATTTACATATTATGAATACCGCACCTTAACCAGTTGAGCTAAGAAACATTTACATACGTTTTTAACATATAGGTTAATTAAGGTATCTAAGAAGATCGCGCTGTAAAACACATAGCAAACAAAAGTTGATCAACAGCAAAATAAACAAAAAGTATTATCTATTATTATTTTAAAATTATTTCCGTTTGAAACTAGACTTGTTTAAGCCAAACAATTTCAATATCAATGTTTTGATCCATAAACAGAAACTTTTTAGCATTACTTTTTAAACATGAAAATAGTCTTTTTCCTCGATCAAATCATAAAACCGAAAGTGTAATTAAATGATCTCGATGATTGAACATGCATAGCAAGCTAGTACGGTCAGAACACAAGTCATACCGCAAGAATTGTTGGTCCGACAACAACTAAAACCTATCGAACATGAAAGAATTGTTAGAACAATAACAATCAAAACCATCGACTATGAAAGAACTACTACATTGATAACAATCGGCACCACTGCACACAACCTCCTCTACCAAGCTAGAATTTTCTTTTTGTTATATATTTTGTACTAGCTTTAGTTATCCGTGTATTACACGTAAATATGAAGAGTTAATTATTAAATTACATAAAAATAAAAATAAATCAAGTGTGTTATATATTAAATAAGACATAATAACTTTTGATTATAAGGTCACAAATGAGCAAAAACATTCTTGTAAACTACATTTGTATTAACATTAGTAGGTTTACACTTATTATCTAAGTTAAAAGCTTTAATCCATCTTTACTCTTAACTTGTGACAAGATGCCATAAAGCTGATCATACATAAAAATAGGTCTTTCAAGTATAAACCGACACTTGACAGAGATTGACCTTAATTTTTATTTATTGTCATCGCGAAATATACAGTCAAAGAAAACTGTTTTCTTTTAGACTTAAAAGGAATATTTTTGACAGATCAAATTGTAAGCTAGATATTGAGTGAGTGTGGGGATATTAGTATAAAGAAATTAAGATTTGAATAATATACACTGAAAAGTTATGTACAATAATTAGATCAATTTCGAATTATTTTAACACTGTAATCAAATATAAAGATATAGTATTGAATCGGGTTGGATCAGACTTTAAATGTTTATAATATATCTTATTAGTTGTTGATTATTATTTATTTAATACTAACTTTTGTAAACTCGTGTATTATAGGGGTTGAAAAAATAAATATTAAATATAATAAAATTTTATGAAGTATAAAATGATAATCTAAAATATTTTTTCTCATATTTAATCTAAAAAAGAATTAAAATTATTTAATATTTTTTAATTTAGATAATTATTTAAAGGAGAAAGATGCGAAAAAAATAAAATTAGGGGACTTAAAAATATGCCAAGTGTCTTCCTAAGTTACTCTTTTAGTATTATATATAGATGTATGTTTTTATTAAGTTGTTTTTTATTTAATTATCAGTTGAATTAGAACTCTTGTGATTCACAACACATCTTTTTCATATTATTTACAGAAAATGATAATATATCTTTTATTTTTATTAAAACAAAATGAATAACCGGCTGACTAGTTGTTTGTCTACTCGTCTAGTAGTCTGACTACTCTCTTTGTCTACTCTCTCGATAATATGACTTTTGATATAACTTTTGATTCTGAAATGTTTAAATTATCTTTCATTCAAATACTGATGTGAATATGTTTAATAAACAGATTACATAATACGACATATTAATCATCTTTAATCATAATCATATTAATAACATGAATGATGTGATTTTCTTAAAATCATGAGTTTAATTCTTAACATAGATGAATAGTTAATAAATTGGTGTTACTAATTTACTAACCGTTAATTGGCATTCAAAAAAAGAATAATAACATGAATAATGTGACAAGATAGGTCAATATGATTAATATAACAAGTATTACTAAAAATAACAAGCATAGTAATACGAATGACACATATTTAACATGATTTGTAATTACTCATTATACAAGGTTAGCAAATACCAATTTAGTATTTAGGGGTGAGAATTTATTTATGTCGTGTTTAGTCATTATAAACTTAAGTCTATATTGCCTTGATCGGGTGTCATGTTACCTAACAACCCGTTTAACACACTAGGAAAACATATTATACATGCCAAATATAGGTTAGACGAGTTGGACTAGCTTAAACACAACCTTTTTCTTATTCAACTCTAACCTATTTATTACAATCCTATAACTTAGCATCAAATCATGTAACAAATCACGTCAAAAACTATGCGCTCTTCACATCATTCCGAAGCTCATCAAAACTTATGATCTCCATAGAAGAATCAAAAAGGAAGAGACACATAAGCTGTTTGATATAATCAAGTCATGGAGACCTACATCCTAGGACAATCCTGTAAAATCAGAGCTAAAACGCCCTTTGATAGTGCACCAAAGTCAACCCATTTAGACCATCCCAATGAAGTCTCATTTAGACCAAACCGGTTATTAACCGATCTAACACAAACCGTTTCTTACCGATCTTAACCAACAGTTCTTTACCCGTTTACTGCCCTCCCACGTCACTAAACTAGTTGGGAACCAGTAATAAAATCCGTTTTTTATCCGGTTAATAATAGAACCGATCAACCGAACTGGTTAAACCGGTTAATAACCAAACCGCTTTTAACTATTTTGACCAATAACCGATTTGGCTAATAACCGAACTAATCATCTAAAAACCGATTCGTGCACCTTAATTAGTAAAACAAATAGGATCAGCATAATAACCTGAACTACAAAAATCTTCACTACTTTTTTTAACATGTAATACCTCCTGAATCATTTAATAAAACACAAATTCAAATACACACTATCTAATCTGAACAAAAGAGATATACATAGAATAATTCAAGACAAACTAACAAGAACTGCCCATCTCCATACCGCAATCAATTAGCAAAAGGACCCACAACATCAGTTACTTGCACTCAGCAAAACTCAACTCCCTCTCTGTCTCGTGTTAAATATATTCTCAAAAAAATAGGCCCAATTGTCCAAATGAATTTTAGTCTTCAGAAACCTTTAAAGAAAAATAAACCTGAGAAATTAAAACCCCAAAGGGTTTATAACTATGAAAAGATGAGAAAAAAGGACAAAGGGTCTAAATACACAGATCACCCGCCTTAAAGCAGTGACAAGCTACAATCTAAGTATTACGTTTTCTAACAATCACAAACATCATCTCACACTCATTGAGTATGCAAAAGAGGTGTTAGGCGGCAGCAGCATAAAGTTTCATAAGAAAACGAATGTAAATTAAAAGTGCACTGAACATACTACTATACACTACTAAGGCCATCTATGAACAACTCACATGCCTTTATTTAATTATTTGCAACCATTTCCTCCACACCGATTGCCTCTCCAATTTCCTGATATGAACTCCATCCTTAACTGATGCTGACGTGTCGACAATTATAGTATCATCTTCATTAAAGTCTCCTCGCAGTATCCCCATCGAAATCTTATTCTCAACTAACTGCTGTATCACCCTTTTCACAGGTCGTGCTCCAAGTTCGGGTCAAAACCTAGTTTCCCGAGCAAATCAGTAGCTTCTTTCGTGTAACGAAGATCGATTTTCTTCTGTTTAAGTCTATCTTTCAAACGGTTCAACTGCAATACAACAATGACCTTGTTAAGTAATCACATTTTCGTATACATTACCAAGGGAATCAAATTACTAATTTATAAATGGAAGATCCGCACCTGAATTTCAACAATATTCCTAATTTGTGTGGAATCAAGCGGTTGGAAAACGATATACTCATCAATACGATTCATGAACTCTGGTCTGAAAGTTTGTCTGGCTAAATCAACAACCTGTTTTTTCATTAAATCATACACTGCATCCTTGCTGCCATGTGTGCTTTGAAGAGTTTCCAGAATATAATGGACCCGATATTAGATGTCATTATAACAACTGAATTTGTAAAACTAACTGTTCTTCCTTGGGAATCTGTTATTCGTCCATCATCTAACAATTGTAGCAGAATGTTGAAAACATCATGGTGTGCTTTCTCAATTTCATCAAAAAGAACAACTGAATACGGCCTTCTGCGAACTGTTTCAGTTAGTTGACCGCCTTCTTCATAGCCAACATAGCCAGGTGGTGCACCTACTAATCGTGAGACTGCGTGTTTTTCCATATATTCACTCATATCGATTCTCACTAGAGCATTTTCTGTATTAAAAAGATAACTAGCTAAAGCTTTTGCAAGTTCGGTTTTACCAACACCAGTGGGACCCATAAACATGAAGCTTGCTATTGGTTTGTTTGGATCAGAGAGACCGGCTCTTGACCGCCTTATTGCATCTGCCACAGATTTAACTGCCATATCTTGGCCAATGACTCGCTTATGGAGAACGTGTTCAAGTGACACGAGTTTATCTCTCTCTGATTGTTGAAGATTTGATAACGGTATACCTGTCCATTTGCTTACAATTTCAGCAATGTCAATATCAGTAACTTCCTCACGAAGCAAAGATTTCCCGGAACGTTGGTAATCAGAAAGATTTCTTTCAGCTTCTTCCAGCTGGCGTTGAAGAGTCATTAATGTTCCATATTTGAGCTCAGCAGCACGGTTAAGATCATAATCACGTTCAGCAGCTTCCATTTCTTGGTTTACCCTATCAATCTTTTGAAAGAAAACTAAAATGAATTAAAAGATCAACCACAATGATATAATAACTGAAAGAATATATGTAAATTGTTAATTACCTCCTCCTTAATTGACCGAATGCGGGTTATCAATGATTTTTCCCGCTCCCACTGTTCATTAAACTCTTTTGTTTCTCTTTCAAAGATTCCAAATCGCCTTCAAGTTTAGCCAACCTTTCTTTAGATGCTTTATCAGTGTCATTTTTGAGAGATAATCTCTCCATCTCAAGCTTCAACACAGCTCGATCTATCTCATCTAGCTCAGTGGGCTTAGAAGTAATCTCCATTTTTAGTTTGCAGCAGATTCATCTACCAGATCAATTGCTGCAATCATGAACTAACATCAATAAAAGATAACAAAGTTCTAAACTAAAAATATATTTTTTGAACTGTTCTAAGTTCTAACCTTTATCAGGTAAAAACCTTTCTGTTATGTATCGATCTGCAAGAACAGCAGCAGAAACTAGAGCACCATCAGATATTTTGACCCCGTGATGCAGTTCATAGCGTTCACGCAGTCCACGAAGAATGGAAATTGTGTCTTCAACTGATGGTTGATCACAAAATACTTGTTGAAATCTACGTTCAAGAGCTGGGTCTTTCTCGATGTATTTTCGGTATTCGTTCAATGTTGTTGCTCCAATACATCGGAGCTCACCTCGACCCAACATTGGTTTTAATAAATTTCCAGCATCCATGGCTCCACCAGTAGCTCCTGTATTACAAGTAACCATCACATTATCTTAAATCTTAATTGGGTAAAAATATTGAAAATATCACAATAAAAGGGTAAAATTGCTTACCAGCACCAACTACAGTGTGAATTTCATCAATGAACAAAACAATTTGTCCATTAGAAGCTGTGACCTCCTTCAGAACCGCTTTAAGTCGTTCCTCGAAATCTCCTCTGAATTTAGCACCAGCAAGCAGTGAACCCATATCCAAAGAGATCAGCTGCTCAAATCATCAACAAAAATTTATGAGCTTTAGCAATAATGCTAATTTAGTAACCAAATTATAAATTAGAAAGCAGAAATATTTATAAGTTATAACCTTGCGATTCTTGAGAGGCTCAGGGACATCTCCACGGACAATTCTTTGAGCTAATCTGTATGATAAATACATTTCCAAAATATATAAATTATTGTGGACGAATACACCGACATGAAAAATACTAGACCAACAGCATACCCTTCAGCAATTGCAGTTTTCCCGACACCAGGTTCACCAATAATAACAGGGTTATTTTTTGTTCTTCTGGATAATATCTGGATGCAACGTCGGATTTCATCATCTCGGCCTATCACCGGATCAAGTTTACCCCTTCTAGCAAGTTCAGTCAAGTCACTACCATATTTTTCAAGTGCTTCATATTTCCCTTCAGGGTCTGTACAAAAATAGAGATATTATGATATAGTTTGGTAAAGGAAAAAAGTATCGATCTTTGAACCATAAGTAAAAAAGTTCATACTTTGATCAGTTACTTTCTGACTTCCACGAACAGCTTGAACAGCATCCTTTAGTGAATTCTCACTTAGGTTCAAATTTGTGAATAACTGTTTTCCAAATCTAGTATCCGAAGGAAATGCTAATACAAGATGTTCTACAGAAACAAAGTCATCTCCCATTTGTTTTTTGAACTTTCTTGCATTTTCCAATAAAGAACCTAAACTTGACCCTAACCGAGGATTACTTGGGTCACTGACCTGCAAAAAAAGGTATAAATTATCATGACCATCACTCAAAAACTCACATTAACAACATAGTAACAACTATACCTTTGGCTGCTGAGCTATGAAGTTATCTGTAGCTTGTAAAACCGATGTGTTGTCTAACCCAGCCTTAGTCAGTATTCTCCTTGCTAACCCGTCTTTTTGCTCCAAAAGAGCTTTCATTAAATGCTCAGACTCTACAATCTGTTGTTTGTTACTATGAGCTGCTTCTGTAGCACCAACAATTCCCTCCCACGCCATCTCAGTGTACTCCTTAGGATTAAACTAATATTTACAACAATAAATCACCAAATAGTATAAGAAAAATGCATCAGACATCCAAACAAATCGTAAAACAATAAACATTCCTCTTAATGGCCAATAATTGTTGACTTTGCCAGTGCTTTCTAGACACCCCCTATCAAGCTACAACAGAGTTCCCATTTTGAATCAACCAATAATCTTCAACACTTCTAAGATCACCTTCTAATTTAGTCAGATAACCAGATACTGTTCTAACAGGTCACTCTCATCAGTCCATACCACTAACATTAGAACACCAATCCATCACCACTAACATTAAATACAACTACTCTGATTAAAAAAACCGCTTATAACAATTTCACCATGTTATAAACTTATAATAAACACGTTATAATAAACGATATCCCTACCCAATCCACAATCGAATATGACACAAAACAATTCAAATCATTCAATCTTCAACTTTAACGTGACGAATTAACAATTCTACAACTAATACAGCACCAAATTATGTATTATATTACCAGAGACGAATCAGAAGCAGAGGAATAACGACGAGGACCGGAGAACGAAATCCTGTTGTATCGAATACCACTTCCATGAAGGAAAAAGGGTAAATCATTCGCTAAAATCCCGACCTCGTAGAATTGGTGGATGAAGGGAGAATTTCGGCAGCGCGAGCAATAGTGGAGAAACGGAATCGAGATTGAGAGCGAGAGGTGGACGCAGAGCCATCAATGGCGGCAATTAGGGCGGATTGAGTGAGCCTCACGGTGGCGGAGGCGGCGGTCCGGCGAATCATGACTGTAGCCATGTGAGATCAGGTGGAGTTGATGTCAATTGGATTGATGTGTTTGATGAACATGAGAAATGAGAATGAAGAGATTTGTGGGATTTGAGAACAGAGGATTGTGGAAGGTGGAACCTTGGAGAAGAAGAATGAAGTTCTAGAAACCTCTGTTCTGAAGTCTCTCGGTTCTTCTTGGAGGATTGCACGTGCAGCGTGCGTGGGTTATTTTTTTTTTCTTTCTAAAACTAGATTTATAATATTATTAGGGCCGCAAACGGACTGAACGTTCGGTGATCAGTCGCGAACCGTTCATCGGGGTGTTCGTTTATGTTTGTTCGTTTAATAAAGGAACGAACACGAAAAAGAATTTTCCTTTCGTTTAGTTAAACGAACAAACACGAACAAAGGTAGTGTTTGTTCGTTTATGTTCGTGAACGTTCGATAGTGTGTTCATGAACAAGTTATTTTCTTATCGAACGAACAAGAACAAAGCCTTGTTCGTGTTCATTCGGTTCGTTTGCAACCCGATTTACTTCGCAGTGAGATAATTCGTTGTATTTTGAAGAAAAAAACTAGATTTGTAATTTTCGCTACATGACAGAGTATTCATTGTATCTTCAGAAAAAAAAATATATAATAAAAGCTTGATAAAAAACGATAACTAAAAGCCCAAATCCTATCCCTTAAGGAATCAAACCACGGGGAGTGGAGAGTGAATAGATACACGCCTGTACCACTAAAAGCATTCATACTAACTTCTTCATTCTCATCTTTATAATTACATTAAAAACACTATTTTTATCTCTCATTTTCAATTAAATAATATTTTTTTATAAATTTATCGTTAACTTTTCTTTCGCCTCCATTCACAACTACGTTCAAAATTACTAAAAAATTATAGGGGTTAAACAGTGTTTTCACAAATACGAGGATAAACTGTAATATTTCCTTTATAATACACTCACATCTCTTATAATATAAAACACACATTCACGTAAAAAAACCTACTATGAATGCTCTAATATAAACATCATTTTTAGGTTTAACCTCTATAATCAAAATCTTTACACAGATGTTAATATCTAAAAGCAAAAATATAGTAACAAAGATTATAAAACGATAAAAAAATTGATATCCAACCATAACTTAACATTTGTTAAACAGACATCATAGAAAATAAACTATTTATAAATGTTTGTGACATACGGCCCAAAAACTTATAGGTCTTCTTTTATCTCTTATACAGTACTACTAGGCTTATACAGTACTACTAGGCTAATATCCTATGTATTACACATGTTAAATAAATAATATATTAAATAGTTATTAATAAAAATTAATGAATTATAAAACGATCTTTTGATATAAGATATGATTGATATTATGTACGAGTGATAAAAAGACGATATCATTTTTAAACTTTTGTTTAATTTTTTTTTTCTCAAAAAAAGTTAGTTTTTAAACAAATTATTTCAAAATAAACCGTTTTCAAAAAAGAGTCATTTTTAATAATTTCTTTATTATAACTTTGAAATTTAATTAATTTTGTTTCATAAGAATTTTATTTTTTAAAAGCCACAAGTTTTAAAATATATTGTGTTTTTTAAAATTTTAATATTTTTTTTGAAAAAATTTTCCTTATTTTATGAAAAATTATTTTTTTAAATTGCATTTGTAGAAAATCTTTTTTTTAATTTAATAAAAATATTATTAATATGAAAAGAAGTAAATAATATCATTTTTAGTAAATATGATATTTATTAGAAGAAAGAAGCAAGAAAATTATGACAAGTGGCCTATAAAAACTTTTTTTTATTATTATAGATAGATAGATAGATGTAGTAGAGATGGGCAAAATACCCGGGTACGGACCCAACCCGGATCCGGGTACGGGTATGACCCGGTATAGGGTGTACCTGGTTTGGACCCGAAAAAAACCGGGGGGTTGAAACCGGGTATAGGATTTTAGATTCATTTCGAACCCGACCCAAGCCCAACCCGACCCGACCCGATTGTACCCGGGTCCTACCCGGTTTTTTACCGTTTTTTTTCTTCAAAAAACTAGTCGTTTTTAACGGCTATATAGCAGTTACCTTCGATTTGTGACCTTTTTTGGGTCATTTTTGCCCTATAAGTTAGTATAAATAGGTATGGGTTGATATGGTTGAGTACCCAAATCCCAAACACAAAAAACACAAAAAATACTCTCGTTTATTCTCGTTTTACACTTCACTCTCTCGTTTAACACTTTCACTCTCTTCAATCTTGATATGGCTCACTCACAATCTTCCGTTGGTCAAGGTTCGTCCAACGCTCCAACCGTCGTTCGTCTTCTTCCACACAATCGTAACATGGATGTTTGGTGCAATTGGGATATGGTTGAGTTGAGTGACGGGTCTGTAAAGGCTCGTTGCAAGTTTTGTAGAGCTTTACTTGCTAAAGATTCTAACACGACTTTAAGCAAACACATTAACAAGAAGTTTTGTAAGTCGTTGAAAAGTAATCCGGATTCGCAACAATCACAATTGGGTGGAGACGGTGGAATCTTTAATTACGATGTTAATACGGTTCTAGATCGAATGGCGAAGTTCGTGATTCAAGAAGCTTTGCCTTTTAGTCACTTCGACAATCCTCGGTTGACCAACTTAATTCGAGAGACGCTTCAACCTCGTTACACCCACGTAAATCGTACTACACTTAGACGTTATTGTTTAAAATTATGGAAACAAGCAAAAAATGATTTAATTGTATTATTTGAAAATTTAAATACCGGTGTAAACTTAACTAATGACGTTTGGTCGGCTCCACACAATTTACCCAAATCGTACCTTTGCATCACCGCTCATTGGGTAGATCCCAATTCATGGCAAATGATAAAACGTACGATTGCATTTGATCTTTTTCCATATCCACACACCGGAGAATTTTTGTTTTATTTTTTAGATAATGTAATAACTACTTTTAAGTTAGAAAATATTTTTTTTCAATTGCATTTGATAACGCTTCCAACAACACAACCGCGGTTGAAAAATTAAAATTAAACTATCTTCCGATTGCAAACGGTGATTTTTCCATACTCGTTATTTTGCACATATTATTAATTTAGTAGTGCAAGATGGGCTATCCGTGAAATTTGTTGATAACTTTATTAAAGTTTTCGATTTATGTTACATGACGTTTTTAAAAAAGTAGAAAAAGATATCAAGATTATAAACAACTTTGTAAGGATACGAATTTATATTTTTAGGTCCTAATTGGAATGTACCTACTTGGTGGAATTCGAGTTGTCACATATTTGATTATGCTTTAAAACAAAAGGGCACTTTGAAAGCTTTTCATAATAGTCTTTCAGATAATGGTGAAGCCGACCCATTTTCGGATGCGGGTTGGAAGAATGTTCAACGTCTATCCAAGTTTCTTGAGGTGTTTAAAAACTCAACAACAAAATTATCGGGAGTTTATTATCCCACTAGCTATTCTGTGCTTCAAGAATTATATTTCATGGCTTTGAATTTTAAAAATTTTCAAAATAATATCATATGTTTAGCCAAATAATAGAACCAATGAAAAAAAAGTTTAAAAAATATTTTAATGAGTTACTACCCGTTTTTACTTGTGTCGTCGCTTTAAATCCATTTTTAAAAGTTGTGGGGGTTGAATGTTTGATAGACGAGATAAATGACAATTTGGATATGCATGACGAAAACCTCAATTTTTCAAACGAGGCAAAAGTAAATTTTAATGAAAGTTTGAAAACAATTTATAATTTTTATTTAAATAGACATGGGTCTAACGTAAACATAACCATGCCATGCGAATCAACCTCAAGTGCTAGTACCTCGCTTAAAGACCCGGTTTTAACTATGTTGAATGTCGTTTGGGATGTGACGGCTAAACGACAAAGGGGTAACGCCCCAACAAGTGAGCTCGGTAGATATAGTGGAACGGATTTTATTTCCACTATGACTATCGAAGATTATCGTGCATTCGATATTTTGGCTTGGTGGAAAGGAAAAGAATCTCAATTTCCGATTTTTTCTGCTATGCCCCGTGATTTACTAAGCGTCCAAGCTTCTACGGTAGCTTCGGAATCTGCTTTTTCTCTTAGTGGCAGGGTAATATCATTACGGAGAACAAGACTAACTCCGGAAGCCGTGGAGATGTGCATTTGTTTAAAGGATCACTTAGATGCAATGGATCGTATACAAGACCAAACAAGCCTCGAAGACGAAATTACACTCGAAGCTAAAGTACACGATGAAGAGGTAGAAGAAGGAGTATCTTCTGGCATATCCGATGAAGAATTAGCATTTGATCAAGCATCTCGTAGAAAATAAAATTAGACGATAACTTAAATAAAAGTTTTATGTTATTTTTTATTGATTCATTTATGTATTTTTAAGTTGTTTTAATATTGTTATAGAAATACATGACGATTAATCTGATGTTTTTTTTTCTGATTATTGAAGTATCATTCAAACATACTTTATCGAAATATATACGAAGGTATGAAAATATAGAATCATACATATTCAGTCTACATAACCATAACCATAATCATATTTATTACTAGAATCATACATGGCGATTAATAATAAAAACAATAACAAATAATAATGATTTATATTAACCAGCCAGTTTTATTAAAACGTAAATGATGAAAACTACCAAGTGTTGAATATATGTGTAAAAAGTCTTAGGCGTATGACAACTATGAAGGCACATGAGGCTTAGGCGCATGAGCACTGTTCAGGCGCATGACAACTGTAAAGGCACATGAGGCTTAGGCGCATGAGCACTGTTCAGGCGCATGAGCACTGTTCAGGAGCATGAGCACTGTTCAGGCGCATGAGCACTGTTCAGGCGCATGACAACTCTGAAGGCACATGAGACTTAGGCACATGGGCACTATTCAGGGGCTTAGGCACTGTTCAGGCGCTTGGGCACTGTTCAGACACATGAGGCTCAGATGCATGAGCACTGTTCAGGCGCTTGAGCACTGTTCAGGCGCTTGAGCACTGTTCAGGCGATGGGCACTGTTCAGGCGCATGGCTAGACAGGCGCCTACACTTGAAATATTTTCAACATCACCACACGCCTACAATAAATCTTCAGATGCATGAGCAGGTTTTAACAACCAAATTAAACAGGTTTCGACCTAACTATATAAAAAATTAATTCCTACTTGAAATCACATATTCATATACTGATACAAAGGCCTAACAGGCACAATAAAATCTTTAGAACTCAGGATTCGATCTAACTATACATAAAGTTTTCATAAAATGTATACATATGTTAATTTGAAAGTAAAAAAGTAACGTTCAATAAATCATCAACATGATTACAAATAATAATGATTTCTATAAATAAAAAAAATAAAACCCGGATTGTACCTGGTTATGGACCCGACCCGGACCCGGACCCGACCCTACCGTAACCGGGTATATCGGGTAGAGTTTGGGTGAATGTAAACCCGAACCAGGTTCGTACCCGGTTCACCAATACCTGAGTACAAAAAAATCTGGTAGGGCCCAACCCAATTTGTACCCGGGCCCGGGTACGGCCCAAAACCCGAACGTGCACATCTAAGATGTAGTGTCATGAAGCCCAGAAAATCCAATAAAAATGTGTTCTTATTCTGTAGCCGGAAAACTTGTGATCAGGAAGTATCTAGTTACCTCAATAAAGGAAATCCATGAGTCGGCCCATTTAATACTTCCAGCCCATTAAGAAGCTCAAGCCTCAACCCTCAAGAAGGAAAGGAGATCAATTTGTTGCTCGGGGTCAGGCCCAATTCGATGGAAATTTTCAGGCTCAGCGGCCGTTATATAATAGTTATATAAGCATCTTATAAACACTCATGTGAGTTTATGTTGTCTGTTGCCTATTGTCGATTACCATAGAACTTGGAGAATAATTAGTAATCTCGAAATTCAATATATTGTTTTTTATGCATGCCTGATGCGTGTATGAATCAAAAAACAACAAACTGAACTATGAAGATGCATGTGAAGCAATTGAATTAATTGAATGAACAAACCTTTGATGCATGTTGGGAGGATTATTTGTTTGCACTGGTTCACGGGTTTCTCATACACATTTCATACTTGTTTTGTAATTGAGTTTTATCCGATTGAAAGTTTTTGTGTGAACCCAAATAGTTACAATTTAATAACGTTTCGCGACTTTCAATTTATCCCGGTTGTTAATTTTGAAGTTTCTATATGTTTTTACCTGTTGCCCAACCAACCTATTTAGCCAGCTATAACCTTGACAGTCATGAGTAAATAGTGACCCAATCATAATTGTCCTAGTGACCAATCTAATTATCTTCGGGATGTAGTATTGTTGTAAGAAGAATTTTTTATTTTAAGTGATCCTGATGTTGTAGCATTTTCACAAACCGTTGCAGCCAAGATTCGAAGTTCATTCTATTTTGCAAATGATAAGAATCATCTTTCATTTTGTTGTCCTTTGAGAAATGCATTCTAGTTGACATGTAATTTTGTATGGAATATGTTAGTTGCTCTTTATTGAAGGAATACGAACTCACCGTCTTCAAACGTGTCCTTAATATCTTAAAGGCTGAACTTTTCTTCAATGATTAAAAAATAGATGCATGAAACTGGGAGAAGTGTGTGTAGTGGAGGGTTCAATACAAAATCACAAATGGCACGAGAACTATGAGAAACAATTTAAACCAATAAACTATTACTAACTATATAACTCTTAGAAACTTTAGTCTACATTGCCCTACTCATGCCTTGGGAGGTGCAAAATCATGTGGAGCCATATGAAAAACAAAACACTTTTAGATGAAAATAACAAATGTAATTAAATCATAATAACTAAAATAACAATTCACTCTTAATAAAATATCTGGTCTATTTAATATCTTCGGTGATACATTATTGATATTTAACAAACTTTATATAACTATTCAAATATTTGTATAACAACTCTCTCTTTATATATATCTATATATAATACTAAAAAAGTAACTTATTGAGATACTTGACACATATCTAGGTCTTCTAAATTTATTTTTCTCGCCCATCTCTCCTCTTAAATAATTACCTAAATTAAAAAATATTAAATAATTTAAATTCTTTTTTAGATTAATTTTTTAATGAATTAAGAAAGATGTCTTTTTATTAATGTTATTTATAGAAAATATTTTTTAACATTGGAACTTTTAAAAAGTAAATTTTTTTAATAATTAAAATTTTTTCTAAAACATCTAACTTTTTTTAAAATATAAAATATCTTACAATTGGTATTTTTAAAAAGTAAATCTTTTTATAAAATAAAAATAATTAAAATTAGGAGTTATAATAAAAAAAATTTAAAAATAACATTTTTAGTATGATTTGTTTTGAAAAAAAATATTTAACTTTTTTGGAAAAAAAGTTTAAAAACAGAAATTTAAAAATTGATATCGTTATTTTATTACTAATAGTTATTACTCATACGTAATTTTAATCATAGCTTATTTTAGATTTTTATACTTCACAATTTTTATTATATTTAATATTTTATTTTTTTAACCGTATAATACACGAGTTTACTAAAATTAATATTAAATAAATAATAATCAACAACTAATCAAGGATATTATAAACATTTATAGCCCAATCCAACCCAATTAAATACTATATCTCTATATTTAATTACATGGTCAAAATAATTCGAAATTAATCTAATTATTGCACATAACTTTTTAGTGTATATTATTAAAATCTTAATTTTTTCATACTAATATCCTTACACCCACTCAATATCTAGCTCACTATTTGACATGTACAAAGTATTCCTTTTAATTTTAAAAGAATACAGTTTTCTTTGATTGTATATTTCGCTATGACAATAAACAAAAGTTAAGGTCAATCTCTGTCAAGTGTCGGTTTATACTTAAAAGAGTTTATTTTTACGTATGATCAGATTTTTCTCATCTTGCCACAAGTTAAGAGTAAAGATGAATTGAAACTCTTAGCTTTAGATAAGGAGTGTAAACCTACTAATGTTACTATAAATATAGTTTATAAGGATATTTTTGCTTATTTGTGACCTTATAGTCAAAAGTTGTTATGTCTTATTTAATATATAGCACACTTGATTTTATTTTTATTTTTATGTTATTTAATAATTAACTCTCCATACTTCCATGTAATACATAGGTAACTAAAGATAGTGTATATATATATATATGACTTATAATAAAAGAAAGAATTAAAAGGACACGTGGCGTCGTTCTAAGCATTCTAACACAAAATTTCATGTTTCTCTCTATTATTTATTAAATTAAAAAAAAAAAAATTATCAATTTAAATTCTTGATGCTAAAAATGATATTAAAATGGATTTTTAAAAAAGAAATGTTTAGCAAACAATTAAAAAAATAGTTTAGAAAAAATTAAAACAAAACTTTTTAAAAAACAAAAGTACAAAAAAATGATATTATTATTTTATTACTTAAACTAGCTTTAGTAAACCCGTGTATTACACGAGTTGAATAAATTAAATATTAAATATAATAAAAATTATTAAATATAAAATAGTATTTTAAAATAAAATATGATTGATATTACGTATAAGTAAGTACTATAAGTAATAAACAACTACATCAACTTCTTAAACCTTTTTTTGTTTTATTAAAAAACTAAACATTTTGTTTAAAACCAAATCGCTTTAAAAATGTTATTTTTAAGGATTTTCTTATTATAACTCCCAGTTTCTAATATTTTGGTTTATAAAATAATTACTTTTTAGAAACATCAAGTTTAAAATATTTCGTATTTTTAATAAGTTTGATGTTTTAGAAAAATTCATATTTTATAAAAATTTGTTTCTTTATAAAAACATTAATCAAAAGATCTATTTTTTTTTCTTCAAAAACTATTTTTAATCTAAAAGAGAGTTAATTAATATTATTAGTAATTAATATAATTATTAAATAGGAGGGAGAGACGGGAAAATTTTAATTAGAATGAATGTGGTGATGACACATGTCACTTTTATTTACTCTTTTATTAGAATAACTAGCTTTAGTTACCCGTGTATTACACGAAAGTGTGAAGATTTAATTATTAAATAACATAAAAATAAAATAAAATCAAGTGTGTTATATATTAAATAAGACATAACAACTTTTGATTATAAGATCATAAATGAGCAAAAACATCCTTGTAAACTACATTTGTAGTAACATTAGTAGGTTTACACTCATTGTCTAAAGCTAAAAGCTTCAATACATCTTTACTCTTAACTTGTGACAAGATGCCATAAAGCTGATCATGCGTAAAAATAAGCTCTTTTAAGTATAAATCGACACTTGACAGAGATTGACCTTAACTTTTGTTTATTGTCATAGCGAAATATACAGTCAAAGAAAATTATCTTCTTTTAGACTTAAAAGGAATTCTTTTGAAGGGTCAAATCGTGAGCTAGATACTGAGTGGGTGTGAGGATATTAGTATGAAGAAATTAAGATTTTAATAATATACACTGAAAAGTTATGTGCAATAATTAGATCAATTTTGAATTATTTTGACCCTTTAATCAAATATAGGTATATAGTATTGAATCGGGTTGGATCGGGCTATAAATATTCATAATATGTCTGATTAGTTGTTGATTATTATTTATTTAATACTAACTTTAGTAAACCCGTGTATTATATGGGTTGAAAAAATAAAATATTAAATATAATAACATTTTATGAAGTATAAAATAATAATCTAAAATAATATATGATTAAAATTACATATGAGTAATAACTATAAGTAATAAAATAATAACATTAATTTTTAAACTTTTGTTTTTAAACTTTCTTTCCAAAAAAAGTTAAACAGTTTTTTCAAAAGAAACCGTAATAAAAACGTTATTTTTAAAATTTTTTATTATAACTCCTACTTTTAATTATTTTTAGTTTATAAAAATTTACTTTTTAAAAATACTAATTTTAAAATATTTTATATTTTAGAAAAAGTTAGATGTTTTAGAAAAAAATATTAATTGTAAAAAAATTGTTTTCTAAAAATAACATTAATAAAAAAATACATCTTTTTTAATTTATTAAAAAATTAATCTAAAAAATAATTAAAATTATTTAATATTTTTTAATTTAGATAATTATTTAAGATGAGAGAGAGGCATGAAAAATAAACTTAGGAGGCCTAAAAATGTGTCAAGTGTCCTCCTAAGTTACTCTTTTAGTATAATATTTTATAAAAAAAATACTTTTAAAAATAGCAATTTTAAAATATTTTATATTTTAAAAAAGTTAGATGTTTTAGAAAAAATTTTAATTGTATAAAAAAATGTTTTCTAGAAATAACATTAATAAAAAGACATCTTTCTTAATTTATTAAAAAAATTAATCTAAAAAAGAATTAAGATTATTTAATATTTCTTAATTTAGGTAAATATTTAAAAAGAGAGAGAGGCGGGAAAAATAAACTTAGGGTGCCTAGAAATATGTCAAGTGTCCTCTAAGTTACTCTTTTAGTATATAGATTACTCTTAACTTATGACAAGATGCCATAAAGCTGATCATGCGTAAAAATAATCTCTTTCAAGTATAAGCCGACACTTGACAGAGATTGACCTTAACTTTTATTTATTGTCATAGCGAAATATACAGTTAAAGAAAACTGTCTTCTTTTAGACTTAAAAGAAATACTTTTGACGGGTCAAATCGTGAGTTAGATACTGAGTGCGTATGAGGATATTAGTATGAAGAAATTAAGATTTGAATAATATACACTGAAAAGTTATGTGCAATAATTAGATCAATTTCGAATTATTTTGACCATGTAATCAAATATAGGTGTATAGTATTGAATCGGGTTGGATCGGGCTATAAATATTCATAATATCTCTGATTAGTTGTTGATTATTATTTATTTAATATTAACTTTAGTAAATCCGTGTATTATACAAGTCGAAAAATAAAATATTAAATATAATAAAATTTTATGAAGTATAAAATAATAATCTAAAATAATATATGATTAAAATTACATATGAGTAATAACTATAAGTAATAAAATAATAATATTAATTTTTAAACTTTTGTTTTTAAACTTTCTTTCCAAAAAAAGTTAAACAATTTTTTCAAAACAAACCGTATTAAAAATGTTATTTTTAAAATTTTTTTATTATAACTCCTAATCTTAATTATTTTTAGTTTATAAAAAATTTTACTTTTTAAAAATACCAATTTTAAAATATTTTATATTTTAGAAAAAGTTAAATGTTTCAAAAAAAATATTACTTGTATAAAAAATTGTTTTCTAGATATAACATTAATAAAAAAAGACATCTTTCTTAATTTATTAAAAAAATTAATCTAAAAAATAATTAAAATTATTTAATATTTTTTAATTTGGATAATTATTTAAAATGAGAGAGAGGCATGAAAAATAAACTTAGGAGAGCTAGAAATGTGCCAAGTATCCCCTAAGTTACTCTTTCAGTATTATATTTTATAAAAAATTTACTTTTTAAAAATATCAATTTTAAAATATTTTATATCTTAAAAAAAGCTAGATGTTTTAGAAAAAAAATTTAATTGTATAAAAAATTGTTTTCTAGAAATAACATTAATAAAAAGACGTCTTTCTTAATTTATTAAAAAAAATAATCTAAAAAAGAATTAAGATTATTTAATATTTCTTAATTTAGGTAATTATTCAAAAAGAGAGAGAGACGAGAAAATAAACTTAGGGTGCCTAGAAATGTACCAAGTGTTCCCCTAAGTTACTCTTTTAGTATTATATATAGATAAGTAGATGAATTAATTATATGAAATTTTAATTATATTTCATTGTTTCTATAGTTTCTAATTCCTCATTACAATTGATTTGATGTTTTTTACAAACCATGTTTTACACGAGTATTAAGCTAGTTATATATACATTTTGGTTCATAAATTTTAGTGAGTCGTATATCCATAAAAAGAGACCGTGAAAAATACATATCCGTTAAAAATAGTGTAGGTGTAAAATTTATTTACCAAAGTGGTGTAGTTAAAAAAATATTTACCAATATACTGTATTTTTAAAATCTTTATGTTTCTCACTCCTATTTTTATTAGATGCTTTATAAAATATCTTTTTAAATGTTTTTTTGATTCTCTTAAAGGTTATTTCTTTATATTGTTAAGAAAATTTTTAAAATAGAAACTTTTTATAGTTGTCTAGATTTTTTAAAATTTATTTCTAAACGTTTTATAAAATCATTTTTGATTATGTTAATCGTGTTATCACTTAAGTCTTTGATCGAGATATTGATTTATTTCTTTTTAAAAAATTTGAATATAAATCTTTTACATTTTACTTGATTTTCAAACATATTTCATTTCGAGGAACATATTTTGTTTCGTTTTTATATTTCAGCATTAAAATTTTTATAAAAAATGTGTTTTTTACTTTACTGATTTACCAAGATGAAAATTAAAAAAATTCAACTTTTGGTCGTAAATTATACTTTAATACCTTAAGAAAAATATCAAATGAAAGTTAACTTAAAAGCATCGTATTATATAAAAATTAGATATTTATGCACACACGACCAGTCCACACACATGACCGGTCCACTTTATACGGTTTAGTCCAAAATGCGAACATAAAACTAACCATACCAACTGGTATCTCAAAACGCAAATCGTAAACGAACCGTCAGGTTATAAACCGGCTAAACCAACCGAACTCACTCAATATGTTCTAGTATGAATGGTTAATGAAACACCCCTAAAATAAACCATTTAAAACATGTTCTTATCATAATATAATAAGCATTTTTTTAAACATTTGCAAATATCATGATTAAAAACTTAAAATGCATTTATAATATAAGAGTTAAAGAAATAAAGAAAATTTTGTTTTGAGCTTTTTTAAGGAACCAAAAACATTATGATTTCAAAAGGTCAAAGAAATCAAAAGCAATTTTATTTTGATATCACGATTAAAAATTTTCAAAATCATCTTTGTAAAAAATATTTTCTCAATAACTAAAAAAGACCCAACTGAAAACATTTTCTACAAATATGAAGAAATCATCTTTAAAAGTATTAAACAACATTTAAAAAAAACTTCTGTAAACTATCCAATAGAAATAAGAGTGAGAAACAAAAAGTTATAAAAATACTATTTTAATAAATATTTTTTAAACTATACTATTTTGATAAATACATTTTTTATTTACACTCTTTGAGAAAAAAACTCAATGCAAGTGTAGAAGGGCTAAAGAGGAAAGGAGACAAAGACGAAATCCAAGTAGTTTTTAGATGATGACAAAAGGTGTTTCGTTAGTTTGGTATGATATAGTCCGTCAAATAAAATATTAATAATTGGATGGTGGAGCCATAGATGGCCAGATGGGACTTCCCTATCCAACAACGATTGGAATCATTGGATCATGCAAAATATCAGTTTTTATTGACTCAACTTATTGGACCATATACAGTAGTTTAAAAAAGGATTTTGAGTAAATTAGTACTTGTAGTTTTAATAAAATCATGGATTTGGTTTTGAAAGTTTAAAACTAGTATTAAGCCTCAAGTGTTACGTCGAGGGCGTAAAACCGTATCAAATAACATCAATTTTACATTATCATCAATGACCACTAACACCCGAAAATGCGTATTTAAAAAGAAATAAAAACGGGAAAAATAATACCGAACCAAATGTAGACGTAAAAACATTGAACCTTGCACGTGAAACCTAAAACAATAAAAACAATAACTAAGTCGATCTAAGACCAGTGCGTTGTGATGGGGCCGTTAAATGGGAAAAACAAACAAAAACGTTAACCACATGCATATGTTGCACCGTATTAGCTCGTAAATTTTAAACCGAAAAGTAATAAAATTGTAAAAAATAAAAACATAGGGAACCAAAATTGAATGTGAAAAATTGTTGGGGTTAAATTGTAAAAGATGTAAAAGTATTGAGTTAAAAGTAACAAAAATTAAAAAAAAGACTAAAAGTGCATACAACTAACTATAACTTAGATGCAACTCATAATATAAAAATAAATTTATAATTAGTAATATATATAATATAATTTATAGTCTTTGATATTTTAATTTTTCTTTCAATTGTAATCTTTAGGTTTGTTACTTAACATTTAATGATGTTAAAAGTTTTAAAATAATTATTTTATCGAGGACCATCAATGCAATTTGTTTTTTAAACTATAAGCGTCCCACACACATATATATGTATATATATAACAAATGTTTATAATAATATTTTAGAGTCATGAAGGGTTATCTCTAAATTCTTGGTGTGTTAATATGTGGATTCAGGGCCAACAATTTTAACAAATTTAACATTCTTAAGTATTAATTAACAGACCCAAGGATTATAGCTACTTTTATATTATTTAAATTCATAATTTTTCAAATAATATCGATCTTTGAAACAACATATATATACATACACACACAAAACAAAACTAACTCTTAAGTTGCTGGCCCGCACTTGCTCATTCATACACATACACATTCATTGTTAGAATACTTTGAAAAAATAAGAGTAAACAGAAACTCACACATTCTAAAACCTTATTTAGAAGGAACCTCTATCTAATAATTTAGCTTGTGACATGATCATAACATGTGTCCCTAACTACCCGAAGTTTGTCTATTTATCTTTCTACAATCATATGCATGGTACAATTTGAAATACATTATATCCCACAAAAACGTTATATTTAATACTAAAAATGTAACTACACATGCATGCAAAAGCTAAAAGTTACAATATTTTTTTTTTATTTTGATATTTCTTCTATACTATTTAAACCTTTAGCAGTTTGTTTGCACTTATAAATATGTATAAATATTTGGAAGCATGAAAAATATGACATAAATTTTAATGCTTAAAATATATAAATTTTTTTACACTCATTAAATAGGTATACGATAAATACTGTATATCATAAAGAACATAAAGAAGAATTTAATTAACTTTTTTAAGAAATATCCATCTTTTGCAAGTTATACTAACACCTTCATATCAAACGAGTACTTATAATATACTTTTTGTAAGTAGTGTAATTAACATATATAATATATTCTTTCATGTGCACTTAACGACCAAGAATTTGAACTATTCTCTCCCTCCCTTAACACCACCTTACAATCTATACTTATTAATAAAAACAGTAACTTTAGTGCCACGTGATATTCTCTTAAATCTCTAATTTTTTTAATTTCCGCCTAAATATGTATTTGTTCTTAATATTAGTCTAGATTCATTTAGAGACATTTGGGAAAATTTTGAAATTTAACCCTAAATTAGAGTGTATCTTTTTTTTTTTGAAATAAAATCAAACCCGATTATTCTTTTTTATTCAAATAATTCATCTACAAAAACTGCAGATCACTTTCAAATCCATAAAATGCTCGGTTTATATTCGAATAGTGACAAAAATTACGGGATTCCTTCATCGAACTTCTTCAATTCGAAGGAATTCATGAGTATCTTTTTTTGGAAATGAAATCATACCCGATTTTGTAACACACAAATTGAATAAATAAAATATCAAATAGTTTGTATACAATTTTACAAAATATAAAACAATATTTTCATATAAAATATAATTAAATTAAATATGTAAATTTTCAAGTAAAACAACAATAATATCTTTTAGAAAATAGAATTCATGGGCAAACTATTATTTTAAATGCTTACTTTATCTAAGTTGTACTGTAATTGTTTAATGATATACAACTTTCATTGTTACTTTGTCTGTTATTTGATATTATATCTGCAAGTTAAAAAAATCATAACATATATACCTGCAAGTTTAAACTTATTATATACCTGTAAAGATTGTTTGATGCATACTACAACCTGCAACCTGTTTATGTACCAGCAAGCATCTATACTTATTAATAAAATAATAACTTTAATGCCACGTGACATTCTCTTAAAGCTCTAATTTTTTTAATTTCCACCTATATATGTATCTGTTCTCAATATTAGTCTAGATTCATTTAGAGACATTTAGGAAAATTTTAAAAATTTAACCTTAAATTAGAGTGCATCTTTTTTTGAAAATGAAATTAAACCCGATTATTCTTCTTTCTTCAAATAATCCATCTACAAAAACTGCAGATCACTTTCAAATCCATAAAATGCTCGGTTTATATTCGAATAGTGACATAAATTACGGGATTTCTTCATCGAACCTCTTCAATTCGAAGGAATTCATGGGTATCTTTCTTTGGAAATGAAATCATACCTGATTTTGTAACACACAAATTGAATAAATAAAATATCAAATAGTTTGTATACAATTTTAGAAAATATAAAACAATATTTTCATATAAAATATGATTAAATTAAATATGTAAATATTTCAAGTAAAACAACAAAAATATCTTTTTAAACTTTCGTTGATGAAATTATTTTTTTAACTGTTTCTTAAAAAATAATTTTATTTTTGTTTAAAAATCATCCTTAAAAATATTTAAAAAATGGTATCTGTTTGGAATACTCGCAATTTGTCTTTATAAACTTTGATGATAGCGCATTCGACAGACTTCATCAATTTTATCATTTTGGCTTCGGTTTCTTCAAGTTTTCTTCAAGAAAACGTATTTATTTTTTGTTATATTTGAGCTTTCATCCCCTGCGATTTTGTTTTTAGATTGATATTATTTTTCTTTTATTTTTTGATTTGAAGGTGATCTGATTCGACAATCCATCTTTGAAGAGGTATTACATGCTTCTGATTTTTAAACTTCTTTATTTCTTTTTATGTTTACTGCCATATTATTATTATGTTCGATTGTAATTTTTTGATATGTGCAAATTATTTTGATGCATCTGTAGTTGGGCAAATGCTGATGAATTTGTTTTGAAACTCTATTTTAGTTTTCTAGATAATCTATTCAACACGTTTTGAAACTCTATATCTTGAAACGATTATAAGATGTTGTTTTGTTCATCACTTAATATTTGATTATATGATATTAAGCTTTAAAAGAATTGAATGATTAGTGTCATTTGTTTACTTTGCTTAGGGTTAAAACATTATCTTATATGTTTCCTAACATTTACTTTAAATTATTATAATTTTTTGTTGTGTTTGTATCATTTTACATTACTAAGAGGTAACATTTAGTTTAAATTATTTTGGTTTTTGGTTGTGTTTGTATCATTTTATCTAACCATGAACATCAATGAAGCACCTTCTTTGACTTCCACTTAGTCATACACAATAGGGTGTTTTAGATGCTTACTTTATCTAAATTGTATTATAATTGTTTAGTTATATGAAAGTGTCAAGTTATCATTCCTTTAGCTATATATTACTTAAGATGGTTCAATCATATGAGCAGACTATTATTTTAGATGCTTACTTTATCTAAGTTGTACTGTAATTGTTTAATGCTATACAACTTTCATTTTTTACTTTGTCTGTTGTTTGATATTTAATTTGCAAGTTGAAAAAATCTTAACATATATACCTGCAAGTTTAAACTTATTATGTACTTGTAAAGATTGTTTGATGCGTACTACAACCTATAACTTATTTATGTACCAGCAAACATTGTATATTAATTTAAATTTTTAATTATTTTGTTGTTTAATTGAATCAATACATTGTTGTTTATAATAATTTTGTATCTAAATCCATCTGCTAATAATATTTTCATTATTTTAATTAACCCATCTGTTGACTATATACCTACCGGTTGACTATATGCTGGGCAATTTTAATTATGCATGAAATTAGTTCATGTATATATATATATATATATATATATATATATATATATATATATATATATATATATATATATATATATATATAACATTAAGTATAACTATCTATACAATTCACACAACCTTTTGATGAGGTATGTATGAAATGTTATGCAGATTAACTAAAAAGTCAAATTTTATACTCTTTTTAACTCATTGTTTGTATCTGTATACTATGATGTAACATTTGGTTTAAATTATTATAGTTTTTTGTTGTGTTTGTATCATTTTACCTTATTATGAACATCAATAAAACACCTTCTTTGACTTTCTACTTACTCATATACAACAGGTTGTTTTAGATGCTTACTCTATCTGAGTAGTATTGTAATTGTTTAGTTATGTGCAATTGTCAAGTTATCGTTCCTTTCGCTATATATTACTTTAGATGGTTTAATTATATGCAAACTGTTGTTTTAAATGCTTACTTTATCTGAGTTGTATTGTAATTGTTTCATGATATACAAGTTTCATTGCTACTTTTGTCTGTTATTTGATATTCTACCTGCAAGTTGAAAAAAATCATAACATATATACCTATAAGTTCAAACTTATTATGTATCTACGAAGATTGTTTGATGCGTACTGCAACTTGCAACCTGTTTATGTACCAACAAGCATTGTATATCAATTTAAATCTTTAGTTACTTTGTTGTTTAATTGAATTAATATATCTAAATCCATCTGCTAATAATATTTTCACAAAAGTCTATATACAAAGTATTATCAATAACATTATAACTTACGAACCTTTTTAAACAACAAAAATATTTTTGGATTGAACCCGTGTGTTACACGGGCCTTTAGCCTAGTATTTATATATGTACACAGTACACTGCAATCGTCATCGTCTTTGGCTTATTATTCTCTTCTAAATTATAAGTAGTAAGCTAGTTAGCAAAAGGAAAACAATACACAATATCTTTTCCTAACACGAAGCTCATAATAAACTCGATAATAACCCTGATCGATCCTAAACATAAATTAACCATTTTATATATACATACCATTATATATAATCTCCAGTAGAGACGTCTATTAAAACCAACAATTTTTGAAATCTTTAATTGTTTATCTAACATTTGAGACAAATCCCATGTTATTTTTAGGCCCAGTTGTATATTGTTAAATATTGATTTTTTGTGGGTTTGGTTTAGTTCGTCTGAGGTCACATATAAAAAGATAAAAACAAATTAAATTTTACTCACATAATATAAATCATCATTGTTTAATAAGAAATAACTAATTAAATAGAGGATTTTTGGTTGTTTAGAATCAACTTTGATAAGGTGGTGTGACTATGGATAGAGGCAAGGCTAGTGGTATGCGGATCCAATAACTAAGTACCGGCAAAAACTAAGCATTTGAGAGCTTAGGACAATGACAATCGAACCGTTTTATAATCGGATATGTAATCAAACTAATCATTTTTGATTACCGCTAATATTATACTATTTATAAATTGTAAATGAATTCAGTATTAATTATTACTTATAAAGTTAATTGTTTAATGGTTAAGATAATAGAGTAATGAGTTTAGTTTTTTTAAAATAGCTATCAGGCATTTGGTACGTAATTGGATTTATAATAATAAATAAAGTAATGAGCTTGGTTATTTATATAGCTAATATATCTTTAGACGTTTTTCTTTTAAACGTGTTAGTTATATTATAATTGGCTTGCATTTGTAAAAATTATGATAGTTCGGTGTCAAAAATTTCTTTCTTTGTTTTTAAAAAACTCTTCAACGTCAGCTTCAAGTTTTTATAAAGGTTGGTGTTAAAATTTATTGAGGTCGATGGGGATTAGATTGTGTATACGATAACAAAAGAATTTTCAAGACACGTGAGTGAACCATATTGAAATAACTTGGGTCCACCTATATATGCAGCGTCACAGACAAATAGTAACGTATCAGAACTTCGTAGTTAAATGTGCAAGAAACATATTTAACCGTAAATAGATAGTAAGATAAAGCGGACAAAGCTGGATAAAATTAGCTAAATATGAAGTGATTAATTGACATTTAGCATCGTTTACTCAACAGCAGATAATTTATTATCATGCAATGTAATATAGCAAGGAGAAAACAAATTTGGACAAGGGTTTGTCATTGATCTTTTGGGTAACTTGTCTATTTGTGAAACCAGTAGATACCTTTCTTCTCACCATTAACTTCTTCAGGCTCAATAAAGATGCAATCCTTTGTCTCCCTCCAAACAGCCTCTAGAATTGGTGTATCATCGTACTTGTAGTATTCACCCAATATCGGCTTCACGGCTTCACGAGCCTCGAATGTATGGTAGTGTGGAATGGTGGGGAAAAGATGGTGAACGGTGTGGGTTCGAGTCACGTCGTGGAAAGCGTGGTTCAAGAACCCGAAGTTCCTGTCGACGGTGGCTAGAGCGCCCCGAAGCCAGTCCCACTCGGTCGAGTCGTAGTGAGGGATGGAAGGGTGGGTGTGGTGTAGGTACGTGAGTAGGATGAAGAAGCCGCTCATGAAAAGGATGGGCATCCCGTAGATGTTGATCACCCATTGTGTCCCCATGATGGCTGCAGCGCGATATATGGCGTAACAAGTGCCGAAAACACCGAGATCCGTGAGGAAGATTTGAAAGCGCTCGCTGTCGTTGAAGATGGGGCTGTACGGGTAGAAGTGGCTCGTGATCCCCTTCTCGTATTTCCTACCGTAAAGGTTGAACACGAAGTACAAGGGGAAGCCGAGAACGATCTTGAACACGAACACGAGAAACGCCCCCGTTGGGTTGTTTAGAATCTCGGAGTATAGTTTGTCGGCTTTGCGCTTGGGGATCCACACCTCGTCGTATTCGATGGAGTTGGTGTTGGCATGGTGGGTCCGGTGGCTGTATTTGAACCCGAAGTACGGGGTGAGGATCAACGAGTGGACGATGAACCCAATGGTGTCATTGAGCCATGGGTACTCGCTAAACCCGTGGTGTCCGCATTCGTGGCCGATGACCCACAAGCCCATGAGATAGGCGCCTTGGAAGAACCAATACACGGGCCACGCGACGTATGCCAAGGGTTTAGGGAGCATGGGTATGAAAGTGTCCGCGAGGTAGTATAACGCTCCGATGATGATGAAATCGCGAAACACTGCTGCGAAAGAGCGTACAAGCGAACGCTTGAAGCAGTGTGGCGGTATGGCTTTTTTGAGATCGCTGAGCTCGAATGGCGGTTTGAGACGGGAACACGCTTGTGGGCGAGGGGTTTGTCGTCGTCGTTAGCGACGTTCATCCGACCACCAGCACCCATGGTTCGAACCGTGTAAGATAATGGCTATGGAAGATAAGTAAACTGAACCAAGTGAAAAGATGATTTTGGGTGGTGGAGTATAGTGAAGATGTGTGGGGTTTTTATAGTTTTGAGTTTCAACTTTGGCTGCTGTCTTTATTTAAATAAGTACTACTGAGGCCTGAGGGTAGAAAAGCACGTGATGAATGTTGAGTTGTCACAATTAAAATTCTGAAAATCTAAGTCGGTGTTTGTTTTTTTAGGACTTCCTCGTTTTTTTTGTCTGCGTCGCGCAAATCATGCGCAGACGTTAAGGTCTGCAGACTGTTTGTCTTTGAAAGACCTTTCATTAAAAAAGGTATTGGAATTCCTGAGGTCTGCATGAGGCAGACATAGATCATTCACTTCTGCAATCTTCTAACCACTTCTCATTCTTCACCATCAACTTCTACCCAAACCTCCTCCCCCCACCCACCAAGATCGCAGCCGCCGGCAACGACCACAGTCATCGCTCCCTGCCGACCGCCCCCCTCCAGCCACCGCCACCGCAGCCACCGCGCCCTGCCGGCCGCCCCCCTCCAATCATACCCGTGAATCTGTTTGTTTAGAGATCTTCTAGATCTGAAATGTCAAAAGTATGGGGGAATATCGGCGCCTGGGCGGCGGAAGCCGAGCGAGACGAAGTCGAGGAGGAGCAAGAGGCCGCAGCCGCTACAGTTCTCTCGGTGGCGTTAGCGCCGGAGGAGGGGGAGTTTCTAGGGTTGATGAGATTGACAATTGGGCCGTGAATAAGAAGCCTATAGTTTAATATGCTCACTTCAAGATGGATTTATGCAGACTGCAGACGTTTAGTTTACCTCTTCTTCTATAAATGTCTGCAGATGTGATCCACAGACTGCAGACATTTTTATGCAGGAAAAACAAAAAACACCTAACTCATGGTTTAATATGCTCACTTCAAGATGGATTTATGCTACATATTAATTAAGAAGAAAATGCTAGATTGCATATTTATTAAATATAATTTTGACCGCAACAAATTTTATCTGATTAAGTTAAACTTTTATACTTTTAAATCTTGCCACTAAAGTTTGCTTCTTTTTTATATAATTTTGACATAAAAGTTTAATGGTATAGTTTTCTATTTTTATTTTTCATTATTTATCTCTCATACAATATATGCTTTATGTTCTAAAACCATTTAATTTTTTAAACGTAATTTCTTTTTCTCTGTAGTATTTTTTTTTTTATTTTTAACCTTTTTAAGAAACGGAACGCTTGATGTTTTCAGGTTTTTTGTAATGCTCCGATATAAATATTTTTGAAAACGGTTTTGCATCCAAAATCAATTTTTTTTGGTATGTTAGACTATAGATAGTGCACTTACCGTTGACGTAACATGAAGAACATAATTGATTATTGGTGAAAAGCATTGTTCCCAATATTGGTATTGTCGGAACTGTTTCGGTTTTTGTTTTAATGAATTTCGACGATCCGATGATCAAACCCATGTCGTGTAGCGGGAGGGAGGGGACTCATGTCGCATAGTGCAGGGTAAAATAACATAAGTCCCGATGCGTAGCACGGCAGAAGAAATAAAACAAGTTATTTTTTTATATAAATTGGGAAATTTTGCACATCTACTATAGCTTTTGGGTAAGGAATGAAATGTTTTTAGCATTAGATAATTGGGTCGGTGCCTCTCCTTTACGATCATAGTTCCCGGATCTCTTTAAGCTAGAAAAGAAAAAATGAACGCTAGGTTGCGGATAGAATGGTTGCTTCGGCCGATGGGACGAGGTTCAATTGGAAGTGGAAACGCCGTCTACATAGCACTGAAGCGCAGTCACAGCTGAGAATATGAGGAGTGTCATCGGCGGATATAATTTACGTAGCAATCACGACGGATGGCTTTTACTTGCATCGTCAGAAGCTACTGTTGGGAATGCGATGGAGAATAAGGTGATATTTTCTATTTATTTGGCTACTATTTGGTTTATTCGAAAGGACCACAACGATTTCATCTTCTAAGCTAAACGCTTAAGTGGGGATAAGGTGGTGGAGGAGGTCATTGATACTTTGTCACACCCTCACTTTTAGCACACAACGGAAGTGACGGGAGTTTGACTAGACTGAATAACTAGAACAACATTGTGTAGAAGTGAATTTCAAAATCTAAATACATTGAAATTATACTTAAATGCTTCACAATCTGGGATTCTAGAACTTGCTACAACTGCTACGTGAGTTTCTCTAAAATATACAACTAGCCAAAATATCTTTGGTTTTCGGTTCCCGAAAAGCATACTAAAAGTGACAACTAAATATAGTTGGTGAGTTCACAGGTTTATAGAAAATAGAGTTTATCACGTATGATGTCAATTATATAAGTCCACAACCAAACCTATACCCGGTCATCCAATCCCAATCTAGTATGGATTGAATTCCCGAGTATGAGCACCTGAACTGTCAAAGAATAAACATGTGTAGATAATATGTCACAATGACCCTACAGGCTCCGTGGCACTGCAGGTGTCAGTGTTTTGTTTGCCTATCAATAGAACACACTGTGTGTGAAGGTTTTCCCCCCAAGTAGTACTACCCATACGATCCGTCGGTTCATACAGAATTAATGGTTGTGTATACCGACAGTCGGTGCAAGTGCATAATAGCAAAAAGAACGTCTTAAATAATTGCACATCATAGCAAAGTTTAGTAAAAAGATATGAGCATGCTTTTCATCCCAAAAGTGAATAAAAAGGAGCTACGAAGACTCACCCAGGTTCTCTTAAAAGTTTCCGAATATCACTGTTGGGAGCTCACAACTATGTGAGGGTTTCACTAAAGCAATCCTAATTACATCGCTATCGTCAGTCCTTAATAATAAAGTAATCTCTTCACATGTGTGTTTTAGATCTTTACATTAGTGTAGGTGAAGTGATCTTTTAATATCATAGTTAGCTTAGGTGGAATGATCTTTTAATATTATAGTTATGTTGTTGAATAATTTTATTTTTATTTTTATAACTACTTGGGTTCCTCACGTTAATTATTTGATATGTATTAAGTACTCACACATATGCGTACATATATAATTATTTACTTCTTAACGTATATAGAGTTGGTTATTAGATCGTTGAGATAAAGATATCTAACTATAAAATAATTATGCTTACTTGACCTGATAACTTATTAGTTTTAAGCCTCCATTAGTGTATGTATTTGTATATTATTAACCTTCAAAATATACATTATAAGAAATATTGATTGTTTTGTATTCATGTACATACTTATTCATATATTTAGGATTTTATATAATTAGAATTATCGTTCAGGTAATAAAAATATTATTAATAAAAGTAATATTATTGATAATAATGTAAATAGTAACATAACTATATAATCATAATTATTATTACCAATAACTATTGTAATGTTAGTGAAATGATATTAGTAGTAGTATTAGTAATCGAATTAATATTAGACATAAGATTATTAGTTATAACATAATGTTACAGATAGATAAAATTAATATATTAATATTATCGATAGCAAAAACAGTAGTATTTAATATATACTTGCTTGTTCTTATAAGCTTATGTATACACTTGTTGGTTATCAAAACTTGTGTTCGATGTTACATTAAGATTAATCCGACTTCCATTTAGTTGTAATGTACTAATACTTTTAGTTGTTTTTACATCAAAACTTATCGCCTATTATTTATAAGCTCCTATTGGTATAAATGGTTTTTATACCTAATTAATTCTCAATATGTGATGTACAGATATAAAAAAAAAGTTTTAGAATTATCATTTACATGCTAAGATACGAATAGATCAGATAGAAATTACAAGTTTATATATGTTAGTATATCTAATACTAATATCACTACAAGCATAATTTTATTATTAACAATAGTAATGATATATAACAATATTAGTAATAACATTAATAGTTCCATAACCACATATCTTAATAACAACACTCATAGTTATTTTTATACTTATAACTATATATAATTCCTTAACCACATATGTTAATAAATATTCACAATATTTATACTTATAGTTATTTTTATACTAAAACTTAATCAACCTAACCACATATGTTTAGTTCCTTTCGTAGCGTTAAAATTATCTTTTTTGTCCTGTTTAATAACATCTCTACATTATTTTTGTCGGATCTAAATATTATTAAATTGTTAATTAATTCTCGTGTTTGATAATAATTATTTTAAATCAAATAATTATATCCGGTGTCACTTGTTTTCATTTGATATTTCATGCATTTTATAATTAGAGCTCAACATAAATAACACACGTGCGAGTTATAATTATATTAAATGAGCAACGCGTACGATTATACCTTTCGCTTGATTCACGTACTCGAACCCACTCGTACTCGACTTGTTCTCATCACGTTGCCACCTCGTTCACTGCCTTGACCATCTTTGACTACCCGTTGACTCCTGTTGACCAATTGACTAAGACCCGAATAAATGTCTTATCACACCACCACACCACAACTGACATCCAAGATCAAAAGCAACCATCAACTTTGTCATTAACCAGCTTCACAACCACCATTAACAATCCACAACAATAACTAACATCAACAACCCACAGCCAACCATCGTCCCACCACCTCCCTTGCGGTTGCTAGAAAACCCAGAGACAACCACTACCATAGCCACCCTCGACCGCCTTTGAACTGAGATCAAGAACCACCTACATCGACACCCATGATCAACAGTCACCATCAACATCTTCTTAACCCATCATCGTAACCACTGTCACCTCTTTAGGTGGTTGTCAAGAACCACAGAAACAACCACCACAGTCATCGCCTTAGAGGTCGAACACCCCCATCAACACAAATCAAAAGAGGCCACCATCACCACCGCTCTGAAACTACTACACAACACCACCACTAATGCGTTGTAGAAGAAACCCCCACCATCATCGAACTCGGGACGACGAGGAGACACGGGAGAGGTACTCCACTTGTTGTCGATGCCATCGCCGGCCACCACCAGCAGGATTTGAGGGGGGGGGGTTTCGGTGGTTGCACACACTCCCTTTCTCTTTCTCTAAACCCTAAAATGAGAAAAATGATTTATATAGGGGTTAAGTTATTAGGTTCGTTAACAGATCTGTTCGTATCGCGTTTGATTCAATATTTATAGGGATTGAACCTAGAGGCTCGGGAAATCAAATCAAGATGAAGAAGATCAAAGTTAAGCGACAAGTTAGAGTTGTTGCGTGATAACTTGCTTCTCGCGCGAAAACCTGTTAGTCGCGCTAGAACTTCTTAGAATAGTATAAATAGAAGTTTTGTAATGTATTTCAGTAGCTTTTGTTCATTTTCCTGATTTTGCACTTACTTAATTGTTTCTAAGTCAGAGAGCAATACAATTGAAGTTATTTACATATTGTGTTTGTGTTTTTCAATTGCAATTCAATCTTATCCGTAATGTCAACATTCCGTATTTTTATTATGAGATCAATCTTTGTAACATGTTGATCCTTACAATTGGTATCAGAGCAAGGTGTGTTCTTGATCGATTGAATCAAAGGTTGATTAGTTCATATTGAAGAGTTGAAGAGATCTGATTTGAAGTTCTTTGTAGATTTATTGATTTCACGGCTTATTTGATCATATTTGAAGACCTCCAGAGATGTTATGCTATTTAATTGAAGATTTGACTTGTTTTGGTGGTTAATTGAGCTTATTTCAATCAATTAAAGACAATTAGGATCATAATCAAATCTAAAATCACTAATTGAAAGATTAAACAGTTAAATTTGAACAAAATGGTGTTTGATTGAAGGTTGAAACTGTCAAAATTGTCTGAGTTTGATCAGGCGAAAAGTTAATTCTCACACGTGAAAAGTTGTTGTTCGCGCGAGAAGTGAAGTTTTCGCAAAAGTTTGTTGAAATTCTGTTACAGAAAGTTTCCTTTCACGTTAAAACTTGACCATTTCACAAAATTTAGCTATAAAACTTACCGCGCGAGAAGTTTGTGCGAAAAAGTGTGCGATTAGTTTTGATGAAGACTATTCGTGCGAGAACTGTATCTTTCGCGTGAGAACTCCAGATTTGAAGTTTTCTTGTTTTTGGTTTGAATCCAAGTCTTCAAAATGGCAAACTTGAAGCACATCACTACCACTCTTAATCTCCATAATGAGATCGGAACAAGCACGAAGCCTCCTAGACTTCTCAGCGAAGAAGACTATCCGGACTTGGTCTATCGCTTTGAAAACCATGTCATTTATACTGAACCCAGGATGATGAGATCTATCAAACAGGGTCCCTATATCCCGATATACACAAATGACAAAGGATACTTAGTGCCAAAGCCTGAACACCTCTGGGATGAAGAGGATATGAAGAAGATGGAGCTTGATGATAAGTCACATGCTGCCATCATAATGGCACTTACCGCTAAAATTGCTCAGAAATTTAAGGATTACAAGAAGGCAAAAGATCTATAGGATGTCATGGAAGAGCAAATTATGGGGAACAAAGACATGAGGGAGAGCCGGAAGGATATGCTTAACCAAGAGTTCAACATGTTTAATCATGTTCTTGGTGAGACATTGGAGGCTTAGTTGTCTAGGTTTGTAAAGCTTACCACCAAGATGAAAAGTGCTAGAATCATACCGGAGAACATTTCAATGAACAAGAAGTTGTTAAATTCCTTACCTTACAGCTAGAATAACAACTGCGCTACTATTAAACGAACCAAGGATTCGTTCACCCCATCCCTTAATGATCTGATTTCAACTATCAAATCTTATGACATGGATGACAAGTAGAGGGCTGCCAACTATATCAACACGATGGGAGCTGAAGCATCGACATTATATGCCAAGATGGCTAGTAATCCAAATTACTATGTAAGCTACTCTTAGTTATGTCAATAACAACAATCAGCAACTCCTACTTATCAAACTATCAAAAGTCCATCGTTGCCTCAATTCCAAGCTCCTTATCAGAATTCTTACAGTCAAGCTCAAGTTCAACCACAACCTCCAATCTATTCTCAAGGTCATGCCACTCAACTTACACAACAAGCTTTTCTTATAAACTCTCAACCCAACAGACAAACCATTCAAATTGCTGAAGAGCATCTGGCTCTGTTTATATCGTTCATGAACAGTTATGAAGCTTTTTCTGCCGAAAGACTAAATGCTCCAAACATCTTGGTCGATGACTTACAACAAGTCAATCCCGATGATGTTAAAGAAAATGATATTAAATATCAAATGGCAATGGTGGTTTATAGAGTAAAGAATTTTGCTAGACGAATGGGGAGAAAGGTTTTTGGGTTGAACAACTCAAGCAAAATTGGATTTGATAAGTCAAGCTTGAGATGTTATAATTGTAACAAACCTGGCCATTTTGCTAGAGAGTGTACTGAAGGCAGGTCAAGTCAAACAAAAAGTAGGAAGAAAATGGTAACCGTGGAGGTAGAGACAAAAGGAGACAAAGCTAGCTAATCTAACAACAAAGCACTAGTTTCTCAAACTGACGGAGAATATGACTGGTCAGATCAAATGAAGATACTAGACATCAAGCTTTCCACTGCTTTGCTGGCAGAGATTCAAACTGTTAAAGAGCATGTTGAAGATAATGTACTAGCTGAGTTCATATCAGATGATTTGGTGAAAGGTGTGTTTGAAGAAGAAAAGAAGGTTGAAGCTGAGAAAGTTGAAGAGAAAAGAGTTGAAGTTGTGAAAGTTATGAAAGTGCAGGCTGAAAGTGAGATTAATGAAATAACTGTTGAGACTACTCCAGCTAAATCAAACATTGTTGAAGAGAAGGAGAATGAAGAAAAGAAAGCAAAGACTGTTGAGTTTACTCCAGTCAAGAATGATGAATCTGAAAATGCTGTTGAGTTTACTCCGACATCTGCTTGTGGAAAAGAAGAAAACACTGTTAAGATTACTCCGGTAAAAGAAGCAGAAGAAAAGATTGTGTTGAAAGCCTTCATGGTAAACATCTTACCTGAAAAGAAGAAAAGAGATGAAGAAATGGAAGAGGTATTTTCTAATCTTTGTTCAATACTTGTTCAAAAGGTACAAAGATATAGAGTTCAGAACGAACGCTTGATTTTAGAAGTTGAAAAACTTCAATATCAAGCTCGTAAATATAAAACTGATGAGAAAAATTTAAAGAAAAGATTGATGGCTTAAACAAATCGATTTATCAATCAAAATTAAATCTTCATGATAAAGATTGTAACATAAAAGATTTAACAACACGTAACGATGAACTATCTTTAGAAATCAATAAACTTAACAGTGAACTCTTGTTTACCAAATTGATTGTTGAAATTTTGAGTTGTCATCAAACATGGTTGAAAGTATAATCAAGTCTCAAATGACATTGAAAACTAATGGTGGTAAAGAGGGAGTTGGTTATTCTAACATTTCACCACCCATTAATCATGTTTATACATGTTTGCCTTCATCAAATACAACTCCTGATGAAGAGACCTATGGATTAGGTTTTCAACCAAAGTCAGACTTAACACCTCCGTTCAATGTTTCACTGACTGTTGACCCTATCATAAAAAATGAAATTAAAATTAATCATGACAATTCTTTTGCAGAAAGTGTGAAAAAGGACGGGTTGGTTGAAGATTGGAAAAGTGATGATGAATTAGATTTTCAAGAAAATAAAAATTATAATAAAAAATCTTCATGTAATTCATCATCAGTTATTAATAAAAGTTCAGAAGTTTTTAGTACTACAAATGTTTGTTAAAAAATGTTTAACAAAGAAAAGAAATTGAAATCAAAAATAGATTTTAAGGTCAAAGAAGGAAACAAGTCGCAACATCCATATTTGACTTGAAAACTGATTTCAAGAATAGATTTGTTTCAAAAGATAACATTGATAAGGAAGATCATATTTTTAAAGAAACCAATGCTAGTTTCTTTAAAAATAAATCTTTTATTATTGCTAACTATGTGAAACAAGATGTTTGTAGATCAAGTATGAAAGACACTGGTCCTACTCCAGTACAGACTATTCATAAGGATAAAGCTACAATTCGTGCGTCATCAGCATCAGAAATGAATCTAAATGATAGGAAATTTACCTCAATTCTTTCGGAATCATCTCGAACAATCCATAACGAGAAAAAGAATAGAGACGGTTAAAATTCACAAGGCCAAGGACATACTAAGGCCAGATTCTATGATAACTATGGAAGTTATGATAAACAGTTCGTGCCAAATACACAAGCGTCAAATATATATCATAATATGTGTTGTTATGTGTGTGGAAAACCAAATCACAAGGCTAGAAATTGTCATCATCAACATCAATTGACAAGCAAACAAAGATTCCATAATTCAATTTCAAACAATAGAAAACGTTTCTTTGTAAATGCCAATTTCAAAAGAAACTTAAATCAGTCAAACTCTTTTGTTAATAACAATAATAATTTGAACAAAGAAAGTCAAATGTAAAATCTATACAAGTTGATGATAGCAATTCTATCACAATACCGTCTACTATAAAGAAAATTGTTACACACCCGATCAAACTAATTCAAAGGTGGAAAGTTAAAGAAAAATCATTTGAGCCTGATGTTGTAGATGAGTGTGATTTTAAGGACAAAAGAGATATGATATTACAATTTGTAACATATTTGGATGAAAACAAAAAGCTCAAGTCAACCATGGCTTGGGTTCCTAAACATGAATAAATTTGTTCAAATGTGCAGAAACAACCAAGACAAGTCATCAACAGTGTTTGGCATGTTGACAGTGGTTGTTCACGGCACATAACTAGAAATATATCTTGTTAAACAACATACAACCTTACAACAGAGGATATGTATCTTTGTAGGAGACAAAGGAGGTAAAATTACAAAGAAAGATACAGTGTCAAATGGTGTGTTAAGTTTCGAAGATGTAAATTTTATAGAGGAACTAAAACATAATCTGCTTAGTGTCTCTCAAATTTGTGACAAAAAGTATTCAACACACTTCACTGATAAAGATTGTCTTATTCTAGAACCTGGATTTGTAATTCCTGATGAATGGGTCTTATTAAGAACACCGAGAGACAAAGACACATACTTACTTGATATGAATGGTTCACATTCATTTGTAACTATGTCATATTTGTTATATAAAGCCTCGGAAAGTGATACAATATTATGGCATCGTCGCCTTGGACATGTAAATGTTAAAAATATGAACAAGTTGGTTAGGAAAATCATGTGTAGGCATACCTTTAAAAGAATTTCAACTAACTGAACATTGTCTGTTATGTTCAAAAGGCAAACAACACAAACTTTTTCATAAACCAGTTGCTCATACCAAAATTGACTCTGTTCTTCAACTGTTACACATGGATTTATTTGGTGCTGTTAGTGTTTTAAGTTTGGGATGTCGTGCATATTGTTTAGTCATTATTGGTGATTTTTCAAGATTTACATGGGTTTTCTTATTAGCAACCAAAGATGAGACACCTCATTTGCTGATAAAATTCATGACACTTGTGAAAAATCAGACTGACAAAACAATCAAGTGCACTCGAAGTGATAATGAAACCGAATTCTGCAATCATACATTAAACAAGTTTTGTAATTCAAAGAGGATAGCAAGACAATTTAGTTCTACAGGAACTCCACAACAAAATGGAATTGCTAAAACATGAATCATAACTTTAATTAAAGTAGCCAAAACCATGTTATTAACAGCCAAATTACCGTCATTCTTTTGGACTGAAGCTGTTAACACTGCGTGTTATGTTCAGAATCATGTGTTAATCAACATACAACAGAATATGACTCTTATGAAATCTTTTTCAAACATAAACCCAAAGTCAAATATTTCAAAACGTTGGATGTTGTTTGATCGATGTCGAAGTATCAATCAAATAAGATGTTAAAATGTGTGTTCCTATTCACCTTAAACTAGTTAGGGTAAGTAGGGTTGTCGATCCTCGTGGAATTAGTGGTCGGTGTGTTATACTTTAATTTATTAAATATAATTAATTAAATTAACAAATTACTTAACTATTGCCCCTGGCTGTGAAAATTGGATTTTTGGAATAATTAACAAATAAACTAAGAAAACAACTTTGAAAGAATCAAACTTGATTAAGAAAACGATTATAAGAGAAAGTAATCCACTTCGGTTCTAGGTTTGGTTTTCAGCAATTGTTTAGTTTAACTTCAAGGAAAATCCTTAATAGGGACTCTATACGTGCTATGATTAAGTGATATCGATAATCAGGACTTAATGGGTCTTGATACACAATACCAATTCAATTAGAAACCAAAACTTGCAATCATATAATTTCCGGAAGATTAAATGATATTCAACTAAAAGTTTACCAACATCGTTGTTTAAATAATCAAAACACAAGTTAAACTCATAAAAGAACTTAACGGGTTCTAAAGTTTAATCCCAACAAAGTTAAACAAAAACAAAAACCTAATCACGCAAAACCTAATACCCGAAGTCGATCACGAGAGGATTAGCCGCTCATTGTTCTTGAATGATCTTCAAAACCGTTGTTGATTTGCATTCCGGATGATTGAATCTTGTTTTTGTGGGTTGGAATGGTGAAAAATCGATCCCAGAACTTCCAAAATACGTCTTTTTTCGTCTTAGGTCGAATGAGAATCAAGTGGTGGCTAAAACCTAAATAAAACGCGTATTTAAGGGTTTTTAAAAAGGGTCCTGGCGTAGGCTACGCCAGCCAGCGTAGCCTACGGTGGGGTGTATTCTGCTGATTTTTTACTTGAGCTGGCGTAGCCTACGGTGGCTACAGTAGGCTACGGTGGAAGCCTTTCTGCTGCACTTTGAAACTTCGTTTCTTGACCCCTCCAATGACTTGTTTTATCATGTAAGCTTCCAAATTCCTTGTTTTTCCTACAAAATCACTTCCAACTCATAGTCAACCTATTCAACTCAATCACATGCATATAAACGAATAATCATACGTAATATTTAACGTTTAAACACTTAAAATCTCATTCCAACGCACACACATCACATCCCCACACTTAAGCTTTGCTTGCCCTCAAGCAAATCTAATTCAAAACATTTAACAACATTATAAACCAAAATCCTTTGCTATGTCTTAGCTATGGTTCAAAGTCATATCCATTCCAGAATTTCAATAATCATGTTTGATTAACAAGTAAAGGATGTTACATTTAATTCAAAATAGAATTTGACTAATTAAACCTAACAAGCTTCCGGCTTTTATTGTCATGCGACACACCCCTCACCATTTTTCACTCCTCTCGGTTTATTTCTGGATTGGTGAAAATTGCACCAATATATCACTCAAAAGGTCCACATATGAAACTTTGTTGTCATATACTTGGGTGACAATCAAGCTTCCACGGTAATAAATTGACCATGCACACATCAAAAGGACTTACAGGTTTTGGGCTTAGGTTAAGGTAGGAATGATTGGCTGTGAGTGTGGCTAAAATATAAATTAAGCCAATACCAACTGTTGACATCCTTATTGACATAACTATTATTCAAACAAGCAAACACATGGGTGCATATTTAACCCATAACCAACAATTTGCATCTTTCTTTTCTTTCTCTTTTTTTTTTTTTTTTTCTAGTTTTTTTATTATTATTTTTTATTTTTTTTTATTTTTTGCTTTTATCATAAATCAAATACTGAAGCTAGTCTGAATGTTATCAACAGCGGTAACTTGGTCACATTGGGTAAATTTTGATTTGGGTTTTATTGATATGGGTTTGTCAAAATAAACGGTTTAAGGCTCGAAAGTGGCTACTAGGGGGAATTTTAGGTAAAGTGGTGAAACACAAAAATTGGTATTAAAAGAAAAAGAAATCCTAGATTGCCTTGATCATCTATGTGCACTTATCAAATTTACCGTCTCAATATGTATCAACTCACACAAGTTCTAACACAAAGAATCATATGGCCTACACTCAACAATTGAAACAATTTATATGTGAACTAACAATCTAGTAAGCTTCAAAATCTCACCAAGTAGGAATTAGGGTTGCCGGCGTGTGCATGCTTTTATTACACCATTAGCCTGTTAACCCTAACTAGACAGTTCTTAATTTTTTCTAAAAATCTTGCTAACATCATTATTTTTGCTATCTTAGAATTAGACCATGACTAAGGACCCTTACATCAAACATGACAAGAATCAATTGGTATGCTTGTTGTTTTCATGTTTGATTGGATTGCTTAAAAACAATAAAATTTTTCCAAATTTTCCCTCATCCCCACACTTGAGATACGTTGTCCCCAATGTGTGGTATTTAAGTTAAGTGTGTGAGTTTTTTTTTTCTTCTTTGAAAATCAATTTATTCAATTAATCAACACAAACGACTTTTCCAACCCGAACCGACCCAGACACAAACGTAACGATTATCAAAATAAACTACTTAAATAGACATATCAAACACAAAACATAAAAATTAAATTCGGGTTGCCTCCCGATTAGCGCTAAGTTTTAGGTCTTCAGCCAGACCGTACCTGCGACCACTCATGGTGGTCGAGTAGGATGCTTGACTCCAGAATTCTTCAAATGATCCGGCAGTTCTTCAACTAGATCGCATTGTGGCCCAAACATTAATGCCTCAACCCTGTCTTTTATAGGATCAAGTGGATCGCCGACTTTTTTCATTTTAGGTTTCACATCTTTTGTTTCCAACTTCATAATTGGCTCTTTCTTTTCTTTTAAATCCACCAATTCCTTCAAGTCCACATGCTTATCCCTATCATACTCAAAATCATTCTTAAAAGTGGTGTTCATGCTTACATGTGAAGTATAAGTAGGAACACACACGTTAGTCATATGAGTTTCGTAAGTCATGTCAATTGTTCCATCCCGACAATTGATTTGAGCATTCGCAGTTGCTAAAAATGGTCGACCCAATATGACATTCGGTTGCTCATTCGTTCTCACTAGTGCAAAATCGAGCACCATAAAGTCCACAGGGTAGTAAAATTCTCCCAACTTGATTATAACATTCTTTACCATCCCCCGAGGACATTTTTGAGTCAAGTCAGCTAACACCACAGTGGTGTCAACTTTCTCTAAAGGACCGAAGTCATACTGATCATATAACATACCTGGCAAGATACTAACAGCTGCTCCATAATCCAAAAGTGCTCTTTTTATCTTCAACTTCCCCACTTTTATTGGAATGATGGGTGCTCCTGGGTCACTCTCTTCCACTGTATCGGCTTTCTCTTCCTTATCTGTAACTTGTTGTGAAAAAGAAGTAAAGTCATTATCAATAATTTTAGAGTCAGGAAGGATACTAACCGAATTGATGTGAACAGTTCTCATGTTTTCTGTGTTGGTTCCTTGATGTTGAGGATTGACTGTGGTATCACTCGGTAGCTTTCCATGGTTCCTTTTAATTTGAGCCACATCCTCTGCAATTTAAGGCTTCATAAGCCTTGTCCCTAATTTCATTTTCTCTCTTGTTCTCTTTCATATTCTCTTTCATCATGTTCATCAAAGCATCCAACTTTGCATTTGTAGACTCTTCACCACCAAGTTGTCCCGATTGAGAATTACTTTGATAGTTGCGTGATGAACTACCTTGTTGATCCCTATGATTGTAGTTTCCTTGATTGTTTCCTTGAGAATATGAAGTTCTTTGATAACCACTTTGATTATAATTCCCTTGTTCTCGGTTCTGATAAGCTTGACCACCTTGATTATTACCTTGAAAATTAGGGTTCATCTGGTTTGAAGCATTTCCATACTGAAAGTGTGGATGATTCCTCAAACTAGGGTGATAAGTATTGGAGTTCATATCAAACTGTTTTCTCTCTCCATATACTTGATTCACCTCTTCATGTTGACCTAAAAACAACGGACACTTTGCACTTGCATGCCCCAAGTCACCACATTCATTGCATACATTAAATCCAATTGAAGCCACATCTTTAGTCCGCGCATGTCCTAACTTGGCCAATTGTCTTTCCAAAGATGCAATTCTTTCTTTACTCTCATAATCAATGGTGGTTGACCTTGCCGGAGCGGGCTTTGACCGTCTACTAGCCGAAGCTTGAGCTTTGGAATTCTTGCACATTCGTTCTAGGAATTCCCAATCCATATCTTCATGATTAGATAAGAATGTTCCATTACTTGTAGAATACAAGTATTTCCTTTCTTCCGGTGTTAGTCCATCTGAAAATGCCTTAATCAATTCCCACCTTTCAATACCATGATGAGGACACATGCGGATCAATTCCTTGAATCTTGTAAATGCCTCATGAAATTGCTCACCCACTTGTTGTTGAAAAGATCGAATGGCCTCTCTTGCATCACTTGTCTTTCCCATAGAATAATATTCTTCAAGGAAAACCCTTTGCATCTCTTGCCAAGTATGAATACTGTTGTCAGGCAAAGTGAGGAACCATTGCTTAGCTCTATCTTTCAAAGTAAATTGAAACAATCTCAGTCTTACTTCATCTTGTGTGAAGTGGTTTCCACCGATAGTACTACATATGGCATCAAATTCAGCAAGATGTACATATGGTTCTTCCGTTGCAGTGCCTCTAAATGCAGGAAGAATGGTTAGGTAGTGAGGACGTACATCAAAAGATCTTCCCCTACGGTTTGGAGGTGCGATAGGATTCGGGTTTTCAGAAATAGCCGGTCTAAAATGGCTATCCACACCTTGTACTTGAGCTCTGTGAGGTCTTCTTGGTTGATTGAAATTATTATTGACTCCACCTCGTTGTTGATTGATACGTGGTGCATTCCATCCATATTGGTTGTTCCTCCCATTGTTATTTCCATTTTGTCCATTACCTCCGCCGAAATTCCCATCCCAAGCATCATAATTTGCACCATTATAGGGTTCTTCATTGTTATTCCACTCATCTTCATAATCTTCATCACCCGTGTGAACACTATGCATACTCACATGATCAAAGTCATCTCCTTGATTGAGGTTATTTTGATTCATATTATTGTTGGGTAGTGGTTGATTCAGGTTGTTGCGGTTGTTATTTGGTGGTGGGGGTGGATTTGGGTTTTGATTTTGGTTATTGGGAAGAGGGTTTGGATTTTGAGGTGGTTGGTTGTTTGGATTATCCATGTGAGTTGAATCAGACAAACTATCAGCTGCTTGATCGATAGCTTGTGAAATTGATGTAGTTGGTAACCCTGATCGATGCAAAACACGATTATACCTTGCTGATCTTTCTATCTCTAGATCGAATACTAGTGGTGATTTCCTACCAGAATATCGAGTATGCATGCAACCTGTCACCTGCACACTGAAAACACCAAGCGTAACACAAAAATAAAAACAAATAAAATAAGACAAGTAACAAAAAAGTTTTTTTTTAAAACAAATAAAATAACAAAACACCAAGCGCACCGATTCCCCGGCAACGGCGCCAAAATTTGATCGATGTCGAAGTATCAATCAAATAAGATGTTAAAATGTGTGTTCCTATTCACCTTAAACTAGTTAGGGTAAGTAGGGTTGTCGATCCTCGTGGAATTAGTGGTCGGTGTATTGTACTTTAATTTAGAAATAATAATTAATTAAATTAACAAATTACTTAACTATTGCCCTTGGCTGTGAAAATTGGATTTTTGGAATAATTAACAAATAAACTAAGAAAACAACTTTGAAAGAATCAAACTTGATTAAGAAAACGATTATAAGAGAAAGTAATCCACTTCGGTTCTAGGTTTGGTTTTCAGCAATTGTTTAGTTTAACTTCAAGGAAAATCCTTAATAGGGACTCTATACGTGCTATGATTAAGTGATATCGATAATCAGGACTTAATGGGTCTTGATACACAATGCCAATTCAATTAGAAACCAAAACTTGCAATCATATAATTTCCGGAAGATTAAATGATATTCAAATAAAAGTTTACCAACGTCGTTGTTTAAATAATCAAAACACAAGTTAAACTCATAAAAGAACTTAACGGGTTCTAAAGTTTAATCCCAACAAAGTTAAACAAAAACAAAAACCTAATCACACAAAACCTAATACCCGAAGTCGATCACGAGAGGATTAGCCGCTCATTGTTCTTGAATGATCTTCAAAACCGTTGTTGATTTGCATTCCGGATGATTGAATCTTGTTTTTGAGGTTGGAATGGTGAAAAATCGATCCCAGAACTTCCAAAATACGTCTTTTTTCGTCTTAGGTCGAATGAGAATCAAGTGGTGGCTAAAACCTAAATAAAACGCGTATTTAAGGGTTTTTAAAAAGGGTCCTGGCGTAGGCTACGCCAGCCAGCGTAGCCTACGGTGGGGTGTATTCTGCTGATTTTTTACTTGAGCTGGCGTAGCCTACGGTGGCTACAGTAGGCTACGGTGGAAGCCTTTCTGCTGCACTTTGAAACTTCGTTTCTTGACCCCTCCAATGACTTGTTTTATCATGTAAGCTTCCAAATTCCTTGTTTTTCCTACAAAATCACTTCCAACTCATAGTCAACCTATTCAACTCAATCACATGCATATAAACGAATAATCATACGTAATATTTAACGTTTAAACACTTAAAATCTCATTCCAAAGCACAACGCACACACATCATTGTGGTACTTTATTAAACACATCTGACTCTCAATTCAAAATTGAGAAAAAAGTTGATGAAGTTATTTTATCAGCTATTCGGCCAATAAGTCGCAATCGGGTTTATCATAAAGAACATAAAACAAAATTGAGTCATTTGGACATTGATTGGCAGGAATCTAACAAAACAGATGCAGTTTAACACCATCATGAGTATAGATATGCTTTCATTATTGAAACATTTAATCGATCATGGTTGTTTCTACAGCAAATTGGCCTTGACATCTTAATTCAAGATATTTTATTGATGAAGTTAGACTATCACTTCTCCAGCAATAGGAATATCTATAGATATACATTTTTCTTCAAATGTTGTAGCTGCTCCACATAATATTTCTGAATCTGATTTATCTCATTCTGATCCAGTGTTAAACAAGTTCACCAGATTCTGATCAGAGTTCTTCTTCTACATAAGTTGATGCAATTGATACGATTCAGGTACCATTTGCAGAACTATCTATGACAATGATAATCTTCAAGAGGAAGATATTGTTTATCAACTGAAGAAGGGAATACTGCTGAAGAACCAGTTGGTCACATGTCTAACTTAGATGAAGTTATTTATGAAGATGTCATTACACAGCTGAGAATTCATAAAGACCATCCAACTGAAGCAATCATTGGTCCGTTATCACAGGGTGTCTGAACTCGAAGTCAATCAGGAACAATAAATACATGTTTGTATTCATGTTTTATATCTCAAATTATGCGAAAGAACGTTGAAATGGCACTAAAAGAAAATAGTTGGGTAGAAGCAATGCAAGACAAACTATTCAAAAAGCTAAATGTATAGCATCTATGTGAACTACTAAAGGGTAAGTTGCCAATGGTACTAAATGGATTTTTAAGAACAAAACGGACGAAAAAGATGTGATTGTTCGCAACAAGGCCAGACTTGTTGTTCAAGGATTCTATCAAATGAAGGTCTTGATTATGAAGAAGTATACGCTCCTGTTGCAAGACTAGAAGCTATACGTATTTTTGGCATATGCTTCATACAAGAATTTCAAAGTGTATCAAATGGATGTCAAAACGGCTTTCTTGTATGGCAAGATGAAAGAAGAAACTTATGTTTGTCAAGCACCTGGTTTTGAAGATCCAGATCATTCGGAATATGTTTATAAGTTAGACAAAGCACTTTATGGCTTACATCAAGCACCTTGAGCTTGGTATGTCATCCTCACTGAACATTTGCTTGTAAATGGTTATACACGGGGTACAATTGATCAAACTTTATTTCTACGGAAAATTGGTGATGATCTTATTCTTGTTCAAGTTTATGTCGACGATATTATCTTTGGATCTACCAATGATGATTTGTGCGAGGAATTTGAAGCAGTGATGAAAAAGAAATTGAGATGTTCTCTTGGGGAAGTGTCATTCTCTTGGGTATCCAAGTTAAAAAAAGATGATACGGAATACTAATTCGTCAAGAAAATATGTTCATAGTATTCTTGAAAAATACAAATTTTAAGACTCCAAGATTTCTTCCACTCCTATGTCTTCTCGTCCTACATTAACTCCAGATCTCACGGGAGAAGAGCCGTTGATCAACACTTATATCGATTAATGATGGCTCTCTGATATATATCACTGCTAGCAGACAGGCATCATGTTTCCTGTTTGTCAGTGTGCACGTTATCAGTAATCCAAAGGAATCTCACATAAAAAGCTGTCAAGCGGATTTTCAAGTACCTCAAGGTCAACCAACACTCGGCTTTTGGTATCTTAAAAATTCTGATTTCAATTTATATGCTTATACTGACAGTGATTATGCAGGATGTAACTTGAACAGGAAATCAACCACTGGTGGTTGTCAATTTTTAGGAAACATGTTGATTTCATGGCAATGCAAGAGGCAGCAGATAGTATCCACATCCACTGCAGAGGCTGAATATGTAGCTGCATAAAGTTGTTGTTCACAGATTGTCTGGATTCAGCAACAACTTCTTGATTATGGCCTAAATTTTTATGACACTAAAATTTTATGTGACAACACTACAGTTTTAACATAGTGAAAAATCCGATTCAACATTAAAAGACAAAGCAGATCGACATCCGCATGCACTTTATCCGTGATTGTTTTGAATGCAAACTTATTCATTTGGAATCAGTTTCCATAGATGACAACATCACAAATTGTTTATAAGGCGTTTGATCATTCTCGATTTGACTTTCTAGTCCAATCTCTGGAAATGATTAACTTTGGTTAACGGTTGTCCTTTCACCTTTTTTCAAAAACAATGTTTTGTTCTCTATTTTGGTTAAAATTGTTATTTTCTTGCAGATAATCACAATTTTAGGGGGAGAAAATTTGAAAAATATCTCAAAAAAGATTTTTGTCTTAGGGGGAGTAAAAGAAAATTTGCAAAAAATATTTTGTTTTACATATTAAGAAAATTAAAATTTTTCAAGGTTATATAAGAAGTGATAGTACATTTTTTAATTTTGATTCATTACATTAAGGCATAAAAGAAACTAACTTGGATTATGTTTGATATGTGATAGGCTTGAATTCCGAGACTAAAAGGCACTATGATCTGTGATACACTTAAAGTAAACTCAAAATGATTGAAGTGGGTACTCATCAAGGTTTTGTGGTAACACTGATTCCAAGCTAAAACAGACTGAGAGTTACAGTCTAGTCATACTCAAGCCAATTACTATCTGATTCAGTGTTTTTCAGAAGAGATATGAAATATGTATATATACATACAAAATAGAAAAAGATATGAAAAACAATGACAAAAGAGAAAATGAATATTATCAAGAGCAAAAAGATGCCAAAAAGGTCACATAGGAATAAAATATGCCAATTAGTACAATAATAAAAGATATGTTATAAATATACACTATATGATAAATATTTTATTTTTAAGAATATGTTCTGACACCGGAGGTAAAATCAAAGATGGAGCATGTAAGTCCGACTTGGCATGTAAGTCCTAAACATCTTGCGAGGGCAAAAAGATAAGTCCAACTGACTGTTAATAAGTTCTAAAACTTGTTAATATTCTGTGTTCAGAAATATTTCTCAGGCTAGTTATGCTCCAAATAGATATTATATTAGAGAAAATAATTTTGAAAAGGCTGATCAGAGGTAAAAGGTTTAAGTCAAATTGGGGTGTCTTGAATTCTTAAAAGTGTCTTGAAGCTGGGATAAGAGTTCTACAAGATTATTGATTGTAGGATTCACATTTTTCATTCAAAAATCTAAACATGATAAAATCACATATCGTGTGTCTAAGTAAATATTGAAGTCTAAGTTTAAAATGGACACAACATATTAACAATCAACGTACCAGTCATATTAAATAAAGCTGGGTGATGTTAATGATCGATTTCATAAGAAATTTGATCCTATACTTGAAAATTTTAGCAAAAACATTTAAGTTATTAGTGTAAATAGAAATATATGTTGTTTTTTATGTAAGCTTTTTTTACACTTGTTTTGTTTTACAAAATGCTAAAAGAATAAGGGTTCATGGATAATTGTAAACACTTAATTAAACATATTTTTTATCTCATAACAAATCAAATGGCTTCATAAGATAAATAAAATTGAAAAGTTGAAAAGTTTTTGAAATTCAAAGAAAAATGAATTTCTCGCGTGCGAAAAGTTCAAAAGGAGAAAAAAGTTCAAAACATGCGAAAAGTTGAAACTTGCGAAAAGTAATGTGTGCAAAGGTTTGACTTCTTGCGCGAGAAGTCAAATGGTTATAAAAACAACAGTTGTGCAAGAAGTGTATCATTCGCACAAGAACTTTCTGATTTTTATTCTTAAAATTCTAAGTGTTGAAACGTTATCACACTTGATATTATTGCTCATTGTGGTCGTTCATTGATATTATAGTGATTGATAAGGTAGATGTACGGATTTTGATTGATTTTATGAATGTTCCATTCACGACCGTTTGTTCTTGGACAAATAGACTAAATTGTACAAAATAAACCATATGAAACCTCAATAATAACTTAATCGACCTCAAAAAACACATTCTAAACTGTTGAAACACTCTGAAATTACTTAATTTGAAAATTTGAAATACACAGACTTGTCGCATGCGAAAAGTCTCTGAAAATGAACAGACGCGAAAACTTTCAAATTCACGCGAAAAGTTGACTTTTGGTCAAAGTCAGTTTCATACGAAAACCAATCTTGTCGTGCGAATATTTTAATCTGAAAACTTAATGATTTTCGCTCGAGTATTGATGTTTTCGCGCAAAAAGTCTAATTTTTCAAATTTTTCTAAGTATGAATTTTCTTTCAAAGTATGAAATTTTCTAGTGTAAAAATTCATTGTGTACTTATCAAGTTTGTTTAATGTTTCAGATGACAAGATCAATGGTTTTCAACAAAAACCATAATACGGTAGCTTATCTTAGAGATGTGCCTGACGACAAGGCATTATTTAGATCACTGATCGATGGTCTTAAGACATTGAGGATACATTATGCTATATCGGCTAATCCCACCATTTACACGGACGTGATTGATCAATTTTGGGTGACTGCTGCTAATGAGATAGATCAAGATGGTGAACCATGTATATCTGCCACAGTTAAGGGCAAAAGAGTTGTTATCAATGCCGAAGTGATAACAATGTGCTACTATTGAAGACCAACCTAATATGCCCATCAAGATTGATGATGACGTGGTTAGAGATTGCCTGAAGGGGATGGGATATGATCATAGTTGTATGTCCATCACCAAAATGGTGTATTGACCATTGACTTTGACCATTGACTTTGACTTTGACTTTGACTTTGACTCTTTGACTTGACTTGATCTGTGTATAGTACTTAGAAGTGTGTAGACACGCTAAGTCCTAAAATGGTGCATTATGGGCTTAATATGTTCTAGTGGGCCTTGGACATAGTGAAAGTGGACGTTCACCGATTTGGACTTAGCATGATAGTTGTGTGCTAAAATTGGGCTAAAGACTTAAAAATGTAAGAATATACATCTTACGTTAAGCACGAAAACAAAATCGGACATCAATGGGCTTTGCCTAAAGTCTACAAAATACACTTAATTCAATTTAAAATATAAATTTTTATAGTTTATATAGCGTATAATAGTCCGTTGGAATCGTATTGACGCGTAGAATTTAAAAATGCAAAAAATGGACGACACGCATATCGGGACGAGACAAAATTAGACGAAATGGGAAAAGGGCCGGGAGGCCCATCTAAGGCCCCCTTTGGCCGAATCCCTATAAAGGGGGCTTCCCTCTTGTTCTCTCTTCATTTTTTTACAAATTTTTCTTCAAGAATGCTCTGTAGTGAAACCCTAGCCGTCACCATCCATCTTCTTCTTGTTCTTCATTCCAATCAATTGAAATTATCATCGATTACTTCGATTTTGATGATATTCTAGCATTCAAGGTTGATTTTTGTGCAAGAATTGATCATCTACACCTTCTCCGGTAAAAAAAACTATTTATTTTGATGATTTTATCCTTGTTTATTCATGTTCTTGATGTATTCATCAAGAATCATCAAATCATCATCTAACATTCTTGTATTCTCAGTTTTGGGCATTGGATCATGAAGATCTATGTGTTTGGGTGTTCAACTCTCCAATCGGTAAAACCCTAACCCTCAATCTTGTATATTCTTGGATCTATCAAAGTTGGCTTGTAATCTTTTGTGACATTTCAAAATAGACATCTTGGTCTTCTAAATCATTTTTGAAATCATTAATTTTTGTTTCTGGAATGGATGGACGTTTGAACGATCAATACTATGTAACAACTAAGTAATGTTGCGAACCGGAGGACTAAATCCAGCTAACTATTTGGGACTGAAAACTAGAATGATTTTAGTGTTTAATTAAGGTTTTGGTCAACTGGAACATGGAATAAATGTTATTAAGTACTTGGGTCAATAAGGGTCAAATATAGAGGTTTGGGATGCAAAAGAACAAGACTAATGAACTCGACAGTTTGCTGTCAGAAAAATAAGACGTTTTGTTCAGGTCATAACTTGGTCATAATATATCCAAATGGGTCAAAATTTTCTTCTAAAAACAAGATCAATGAGTTCTCTAACAAACCCAATTGGTCTCGTGTCGTTTCGACATCGTTTGTTCCTCCAAACGTGACACACAAAACTGAAGGTCAAAACTGACGAACCTGGGCAACAGGTTGGTCTGTGTTCGTCGAGTCATATCTTTATGATATTTTATCCAATTGAGATGATTTTTTTGTAGTTTAATTTAAAGTCTTATCTTCAATGATACCTGTACGCAACATATCATTACCGTTTCCACCTCCAAACTGCTTACGCAAAACTGGTGCGAAAGCAGATATACATGCTGAAATATTTTGATAACTTAAAACTAAGGATTTGAAACTAAATAATCAAAAAGACAAGTTTTGTATTTAAAAGTGGTTAAACGACTTTTTAAAAGGATAATCTAATAATATCTATAATTCATTGAATATGGACTAATAGATGTGCATCGAAGGAAATAAATAAAATAATATAAAGCGACAGATAAAACCCTAAAAATGGCGAGACTTAAAGTTTAAATCTGACATTGGACTTTTTCTATTAGTAAATCATATTTCCATAAAATAGAAACCTTGATGGATATTAAGGACTAGGCTACAAGAATTACACCCATATTAAACATTTTTGTTCTTTAGTAATCCTTTTGTGATTTGTACTTTTAGTGCTTGCTTTGTGTATTGTGGGATTTGGACTGTACTATTTGAAGGTGAGTTTCACGGCCCTTTTTTTGAATATTTTACTGGGGGAAAGCCATGCTCATGGTTTTGAACTATGCCGTGTCTTAAAAATTATTTTGGACATTGTATGTGATTTGGGACATGGTTTGAGTCTAGATGTTCATTCATGAGTGTGTACTTGTGTTTGTGCCTGTTCTTGGGCTTGTTCTTGTGATTTGGACGTCATGAAGAGATATTGTTAGTACTAACGGGTTGACACCCCACCCTTGTCGTCGGTATACTAGTCGAGACTGACTTGGCCTGGGCTTGCCCTTGGGTGAATATAATCCGGGTAATTGGACTTGGACTGATCTTAAACTTGTGTTGATATCTTGACTGCTATGTACTCTTGCTCACATACAACTTTTTGTACATGTTAAACACGGCCAACTATTTGTACTTTTAAACATGTGAACTCACCAACGTATGTTGATTTTTAGAGCATGTTTTTTTCAGGTAATGAGGCTTAGGTGCTTGGCTGTGGACTTAGACAAGACCGCTCCTTTGGGAGCAATAGACGTATCATGGGACTTTTTGGACTTGTTTGGAGTTGTTTGTTTTGTTGAATTATACTTAGGATTGTTTTGGTACTTGTGCTCTTTGTTCCTGAATGAAACTTTGAAATATTTATGCATTTATGGTATGACGTTTGGAATTGACTGTACTTGACATGTGTTTCTATGTCTCGGGCGACGTCATGATCCATTTACGGAGAATACCTTTAGTTATTCTCTTAGACCCCCAATGTGTTATGACGATCCTGTCCGTTGCATCCTCGTATTTTTGCTTCTAGCGAGGGTGTGACAAGAAACCTAACAATTGCTGCTCCTCCTCCACTAGCTTACATTCATACGCTGAGACATTCAAACCTTTCACAAGGTACGGGACTCAGAACCTATCATTAGCTGGGCATACGATACGGAGAAGAAGATGTATATGATTAAGAGAAAGGGTGGAGCTATCAAGTACTTTCCAACGAACACGATTTCCATACACTCAGAGCATCGGATTTATATGCTATGGGTCGTGTTCCATTCATTAACCCTAGTAACTACAGCAAAGCCAATTGGATCAGAAATATGATTTGGAAACAAAGCAAGACCAACTTCAAAGACTTTAAGACTGCCAAATCCAAAATTATTGAAGATGTGTCCCGAATAGATCCAAACACGAACAAACCGATGAAGATACGAGTGTACAGGCATCCAAGATATGCAAGGAAGATCCCTATTCACGCTCCTGTACTAGTTAACAGCTTGTCCAAGCTAATATGGTGGAGTTGTTAAAAGAAGACGGGACACGCGTTAATTCACTGTGTAGATAAAGAATACCGTGTCATCGACCCTGTGGATTTGCTAAAGTTTGGAAAGGAAGATTTGATGAAGTTGTAGGCTTGTCCGATTACAGCTGATGAATCTGTACATTTCATAGCAGCACAGTTTGGTTGGATGATCACGAAGGCCTTAGACAACAGGATGTATGCATATGGAGGCAGCTACAAAGTAGATGATGTGGACTTTTAAAAGCATTGATTTACCGAGCCTAGGGGGAGATTGTAGGGATTGAAACTAGAGGCTCGGAAAATCAAATCAAGATGAAGAAGATCAAAGTCAAGCGAAAAGTTAGAGCTGCCGCGCGATAACTTGCTTCTCGCGCAAAAACCTGTTAGTCGCGCGAGAACTAGTTAGTCGCGCGAGAACTTCTTAGAATAGTATAAATAGAAGTTTTGTAATGTATTTCAATAGCTTTGTTTATTTTCCTGATTTTATACTTACTATAATTGTTTTTAAGTCAGAGAGCAATACAATCGAAGTTATTTACATATTGTGTTTGTGTTCTTCAATTGCTATTCAATCTTATCCGTAATGTCAACATTCCTCATTTTCATTACGAGATCGATCTTTGTAACATGTTGATCCTTACAATATCACGTATCATTAAATTTATTTTTACGATATAATTAAATATTAAAAGTTATAAATATTTAACATTTATTTTATTGTATATAAATTTATCTAATGATTAAATGAATTAAAATACGTTAATATCATGTTTTAGCGTGTTTAATCGTTTATTAGTTTGAACGTTTGTTCGCAAGGTTACGGTTCACGTTACGACTTGTTAAACTCGTCTATATATCGTTTGCCCTTAGAATTACCGAATTGGGCTTCGAGTAAAACTTGAATATCTTAATGGGCCTTTTTGGGCTTTGTGTGTTCAGTTTGGCCTTTTGTTATAGTGTTTAAATACTTCTTAAGTGTGTCGAATTTCAAGGTTGTCAAATACTTCCTTCTCGTAGCTTAAACATAAAGCAAAATGTATAGTTTTAGCATTGCATGTATGGTGTAATTTTTGTTCTCAATGTATCCTTCATGAGATCTATTGTTCTGGTGTTCCAGCCCTAGCGTCTTGCTAGTGGTCGGTTTGTTCGTAATAAAAGTTGTTGTTTCAAAGAAAATTCAATTTTGATGTGTAAATTTCTTATTTAATTAACAATTTATAGTTTTAGCATGACATGTATGATGTAGTTTTTCGTTCTCAAAGTTTCCTTTATGAGATTGATTGTTCTGGTGTTCTGGTCGTCCTAACGTCCTGCTAGTGGCCGGTTTGTTCGTAATAAAGTTGCTGTTCTAAAAAAATTCAATTTGATGTGTGAATTTCTTATTTAATTAACAATTATTTAATCTAATATTTGAAAATAAGGATTCAGATTGTTTTCAAGAATACCACTGTATCAGTCAAGGTTCAAGGTATATATACGTTCAAAAGTTGATTAGTTGACTACCAAACTGCCAAGTTTTTGGCCCTTTGCGCTAACTTTGTTGGCAAAAGAAAGTTGCTTATTAATTAATAAAGTGAATACCGATCCTTAAATAAAAAAAAACACACACATGTAAATATGTAATGTTATAAAAGAACAAACATTAACTTATATTATCATACATTTTGAAGTTTTAATTAGTTTCAAAAATAATACATCAATGCTAATATAAAATAACAAATACTTTGTTGTTATGCATAAAAGTTTCTCAAATTAATTAGTAATGTTATATATTGAAGTACTTAGAACTTATTTAAAATACACAGATCTGTTAAATTCACGCACAATAAATCCGACAACTCATTATTGTAGAAAATATTAGTTTGTATGAGACATCAAATGTTATAAATAGTATTAGATCCACTTATGTTCAATTTTGTTTATTTAAATGGTGAAACAAACCTCAGGAAGGATGATGAATCCCGTCCAAGAGGATGCTTATGAAACCTTAGGCAAATCCCATATTGTTTGTTTTGTTATGTCCATAAAAAGATGTTGAGTCATATGAAATACACACCCTCAAATATCATTAAGTCTTTTTGATGTAAAACTTTCGATGAAAAGAGAACTTTACAATTAAATGTGCTTGAGTGAAAACAATCTTAATATGAGTGATCTTTTTGAAAGTTTTTACACCGCCAAATAAAAACAAATGAGTGGGCTAAATTATAATGTAGGCAAAAATGAATAATCTTGGTTGGAAGGTTAGGTATTACAAATTCAAGAATAATCAAATTCATATACAAGCTAACTTAAAGAAAACAAGCACGCTAAAAAAAGACCTAAATTATAGCAAGAATAACTTTTATTCTGTTTGAAGTTACATTACTTGTAAAATATGAATTAAATATTTCTTGTAATGGATAGGACACGATAACTAATGCCATAGTTGCGGATCCAAATTCCTTCATTTGACTTTTATGTTTTTTTATTTGATTGCAATTTAATTGTAAAAACGCACAAATCATGAATTTTATTAATTCATACACATGTTTAGCTGTTTGATTTCAATTTTATTTTACTCTTAATTTCCTAAGATTTGTCACTACTTATAAAGTTTGAAAAAATGGCTTGGCGTAATATTTATCATGTATACACAAAAGTCATTTTTCTTCTTCTAATGAATATTTTCAAATATAATTTTTGTCTATATTCTATTGTTAGAAATATTCATGAAACTAATGTGGGAAAGATATGGGAAAAGTTCGCCATCATAGACCATCAACCCACTTTCACCATCAAATTATCAAAACTAAAGGTGAACGTTGATAAGCATGCCTCCGACTACTATACATGCTCCCACAAGGTGACAAAAACAAGATGGTTGAACAACTAAAAAGTATTTAAAGTCCATGAGTGCATTCACTTTTGGAAAAATTCTTTGAAAAATTACTTACCAAGTTACCATAACGTTTTAAAAACTGTTAGTTGAAGGAATTATTATATATATACTAATCATCTATGTATTATAAGTTGTATAATGTTTTTTAATGGGTTGTATTAATTTTTTTTAATCTTTAACTTTTTTATTTTACTCTAATATTTTACATCCTTTACGATATAGCCTTAATTTTTTTATTTTCAACTTTGGTCTCCTATAGTTTTCATATTTTACAAAATTTTATTTTATGTTTTGGTTTAAATTTGCGACACACGCCGCAACGTGCGTGCGTGTTTCAATGTTTTTACACTTACTTTTTTTGTTTAACGGCATTGTCGCAACCCGCTAGTCATAGATCGATTCACTTATTGTTTTATGTATTTTATGGTTCGCCTATGTGGTTCAAAGTTTTAACGTAAACTTTTCATTTGATTTATCACTTTTCCATTTTTTATTTCTTTTTAATACAAACTTTTTTCGTTATTGATGGTCACTTGTAGTGGTGTGTCATTGGTGTTATTTAGCGTGATTTTGCGCCTCCCACTTCAACCCGGGTCCCCTTAATACTAGTTTTATCAATTATTAATTGAATTATCATATATCATTTAAAAAGATAACATACAGGAGAGTGTTATCTTGAGAACTCATTTTTGTGAGATTTTTAAGAACCAATGTGAGACACACATTTAACATCACAAGCAAGTCACATGACCTTTTTACTTTTTTTTAAACGTTCATAGCTTTTTTTTACGACATTATTTTTTTAAAAACTTCACCATAAAATTCAGTATTTTTTATATTTTCAACGCGTATCATATTGCTATACTTTAAAAAAATCGTCCACCTGTTATATACACTTTTGTAAATTAGTCATTACACATGTGTAAATCCTGTTTTACACATGTGTATAAAAACAATTTTCACTTCAAATTAAAATACCAAATATACTTAAAAGAATTAAAGTAAAAAAACTTGTATGTATGTATATATGCATGTATGTGTATGTATATGTGTATATTGAAAAATTGATAAAATGTTTAATCCCTACCAAGTGTACTAGTAGTGGTAGTGGTAGTAGTGGTGGTGCTGGTGGTAGCGGTAGTGGTGGTGGTGGTGTAATAAAACTCGTCAAGTCAGTTTGGGGGGGGGGGGGGTGTGGACACACTGGTGGCGGTAGTCATGGTAGTCATATATGGTAGTCGAGGTGGTGGTGATAGTGGTGGTAGTGGTAGTCGTTGTAGTCATGGTAGTAGTAGTCTTGGGCGTCATGGTAGTCGTGGTGGTTGTGGTAGTCGTGGTAGTTGTCGTTGTTGTTATTGGGAAAAGCATTAACTAAATCATAATAACCATATAAAACAGGAGATATTTGAAAAGTCTAAACGAAAATACATCAAAATCATCATCTATTATTTTGAGCTGCATCAGGCCATATATCCATGAAACTCCTTGAATATGAAAAGCAATCAATCGATGCTGTTTATGATATCAAAGTACACTGAAAACTCAGATGATTTATTCATTAATGAAGCTGCTATATATAGCAGAAATTACAACAGAAACAAGAAACTAGTAAACCTACGTAACAAGCAAGACCCATGACTCAGAACTTCCTATGGACTCGGTCCTACTAACTTATTCAGCAAATAAACATGTGACAAAATAACATAATAACTGACACTTTGAATTACTCTCAACACCCCTTCTTAAGTCAAAGTGTTGCCAAACCAAGTCTTCCCCTTAATTAAGCACATTGATCTATTCCTAGTGGCTTGGTCAAACTATTAACTACTTGCTCCTGTGAGGGACATGAATGTAGTACAATCTGTCTTCCTTCAACCAAGTTACGAATGAAATGAAACCTTGTATCAATATGCTTACTCCGCCCATGATATGCTTGATTTTTCGAAAAAAAATACTGCTGACATGTTGTCACAAAAGATTTGTGTTGCCCCCTCTTGCTCATGGTTTAGTTCTAACAGAATCTTCCTCATCCAAGTAGCCTGACAAGCAGCCATTGTGGCTACAACATATTCCGCTTCTGTGGTGGACAAAGCAATAATTTCTTGTTTTTTAAAACACTAAGTAACTGCTGCATTGCCAATAGAGAACACATTTGCAGAGGTACTTTTTTGATCATCTACTGAGCTGGCCCAATCACTGTCCGTATATCCCATGAGCACTACACTATCTGTTTTTCCATACCAGAAACCAAGTTTTAGAGTTCCTACAATGTACCTTAAAATTCTTTTCGCTGCTCCCATATGAAAAACAGATGGATGTTGCGTGTATCTAGACACAACCCCCATAGCATATGCAATATCCGGTCGAGAGTGTGTTAGGTAAAGCAACCCACTGACTAAACTTCTATACATAGACCCATCAACAAGAGCACCTCCATCATCACCTTGTAATTTGTCATTAGTATTCATGGGTGTAGCAACTGTTTTGCACTGTTTCATACCAAACCGCTTCAGATAATCTTTAGCATATTTTTGTTTTGACACAAATGTACATGTTGATTGTTGACTCACCTCGAGACCAAGGAAATAGCTTATACTCCAATATCAGTCATTTCAAACTCACTGATCATCTTATGTTTGAACTCCAGTAGCAACTTCTGTGAAGAACTAGTATACACTATATCATCAACATATAGGCATACTATAATAATTTCACCTGGTCCTCCCTTCTTGATGTACAAGGTAGGCTCATTTTGGCTTCTCTTGTATCCATGCTATACCAAATATCCATCAATTCTACTGTATCAAGCCCGGGGGCTTGCTTTAATCCACAGAGGCCTTGTGTAGTTTGAACACCAAACCTTCTTGTCCTTCTTTTTCGAAACCAGGAGGTTGTGTAACATACACTTCCTTATTGAGTATTCCATTTAAGAATGTTGTCTTGAGATCGAACATATATGCTTTCCACCCCTTTTATACAGCCAAAGAGAGTACAATTCTTATAGTTTCAAACCTTGCCACCGGTGAGAAAGTCTCTTCATAATCGATTCCACTTTGTTGCGAGTACCCGTTAGCTACAAGTCATGCTTTGTGTCTTTGTATGCTCCCATCTACATGATATTAAGTTTAAATAACCATTTAAGTCCGATGGGTTTCTTACCGGTTGGAAGCTGTGTGAGTGACCAAGTCTTGTGACGTTCTAATACAGCTATCTCATCCTCCATAGCCTTCTCCCATTCTTCTACTTTAATTGCTTCTTGATGAGTACTTGGTTCTACAGCTGAGAGAGCGAATTGACATGCTTCATAGTCAAGAATTAATAGGAGAGGTTGCATCATAGATATCTTCGAGATTGGCAACTCGATGAGCTGAGTTACTTGAGGATGAGCCATCCGAACTTGTCTCACTACTAGATACTTGTACATTTCCACCTCCACTTGAGGGTGTGTCTATGTCACTTCTATCACTCTATTCACTACTACTTGATCTCCCTCATTGCCACCAGACGTGTGACTTTGACAACGTACACCACTTCCATTTTCATTATCTTCATCACTCCATGTTCCCTGCTCATAAAACGCTACATCCCTACTAGTAATCATTTGTTTCTTTATGGGATCAAACAGTAGGTATGCTTTGGAGTTGGGTGAATACCTAACAAAATACATTTCTTTGATTTTGCATCTAGTTTTTTTCTTACTTGAGATGGAATTAGAGCATAGGCAATGCATCCAAAGTTTTAAGATGACTTACAGATGGTTTATGCCCATACCAAGCTTCAAAGGGAGTTTTTCTAGGAATGGTTGTAGTAGGGGACAGGGAAATAAGATAAACAGCTGTGGCCACTACTTCACCTCAAAACCTATTTGGTAAATTCTTTGCTTGTAACTTGCACCTCGCCATTTCAACCACTGTTCGGTTTTTTTCTTTCAGCAATCCCATTCTGCTCCGGGGTGTATGGGGTTGTCAGATTACGATGAATCCCATTTTCTGCATAGAAATCATTAAACAATCTTCCAGTGAACTCACCACCGCAATCTGTCCTTAGCACTTTGATTACGTACCCACTCTCCTTTTCGACTTTGGTTTTGAACTTCTTGAAGGTTTCAAATGTATCCGATTTCTGTTTCAACAAGTATACCCAACTCATACGAGTGTAATCATCGGTCAGCAAAAATAAATAAGAATTACCCCCTTGTGACTTCGTTTGCATTGGACCAACCAAATCTGCATGAGCCAACTGAAGTGGTGATTTGGTCTGCCAAGTACGTGTAGGAAATGGTCTTCTTGTTTGCTTACCTGTAAGGCCCCATTCCCGGAGACCTCACAGTTGGTCAATCATAGCATAAAACATAAAACATCACATATTTCATAAAATATTGCAGCGGAATTAAGTTAATAAAAACCATTCATTCTATAATAATTAACGTTGTTTAGCAATACATCATTGTTTTCTTTAATTACAAAAGACCCTGTTTCGTTGCATTACAAAACAACAATATCATTAAAGATGAATGGATGCCAATCTTGCCCTGCCGAGTAGCTTCCCCCTCGTGTCACTCTCAGCAACAATTACCTGCCAACTGAAAATGCATAAAAGTCAGCATCGCTGAGTGAGTTCTAGTTTTATAACGTTTAAAATACCTTGTAGGATTTATATATGAAAATACCCTTTTCAATAAATACTTCCTTTACTTTCACACGTGAGCATTCATCATACATACATCAAGGTATAGATTTAATTATCTTTCATTAACTCACGTATTCATTCATTATCTTTCACTATACTCTGGATCCTGTCTCATGCAATACCCGACTCATATCTGAAGATCGCAGTACCGGGGTACGCGACAAGGACTCGGGTCAATCTCATGGATTGAATCCCTTATGAGTCTTTTGTGACAACACAGTCACTCACCTCAACTATGGCTTACGAGTCTTTTGTGATAACACAGTCACTCACCTCAATTTTGGCATACAAGTCTTTTGTGACAACACAGTCACTCACCTCAACCTTTGCTTGCAAGACTTTTCATACTTTTCTTATGTTCCACTTCTTTATTAACGTTAATCTTTCACTTTCTTTACGATAATACTTTACGCATACGAATATAAACACACCACGTAAAGTCACATTATACATAGTATAAAGCATCAACAGCAGCCCACAACATGCATCACCACAACAGACATGAACCATCAAAACATCCCAGAACTTACCCGCTACATTCTACTTTCCAAGCTTCGGAAAAATCCTAAGTCCTTAGACAAATGATGGGATGAACAGTAACCAATGCGGATGAACAACTAATGCGGATGAACACTACTAATGCGGATGAACAATACTAATGCGGATGAATGCTTTCAGATTATTCCAAGTGTCCAACTAAATGCTGGTAGAACAAATACGAATGACTGAAACAAATGTGCATGAACACTGTAGCAAATGCACATGAATAAAAGAAATGCGGAAGAACACTTAGGCGCATAAGCATCTACAAATATGGATGAACAAACAAACAAATGCGGAACACTTAGGCGCATAAGCATCTACAAATGCGGATGAACAAACAACAAATGCGCATGAACAAAAGAAATGAGGAAGAACACTTAGGCGTATAAGCATCTACAAATGCGGATGAACAAACACCAGCAAATGCACTTATGCAATTATTCAGTCCCCAATCCTCGATCAAACACCTCCTTATCATGGATCTAACATGCTTAACATCTAGAGCAGGCATACAACCACGAAAACACCAACAGTTCGTAACCAATCATGCTTATCCCTCTGTTCGAAGCTTAAACTCAACATCACAAGCATCAACCGCACATAAACCACCATAAAGCACCAACACAAACACCCATATACATACGTAAAGCATAAAACAGCTGTAAAACCTTTTAAACATGTATTTTCAGCCCCAAAGAAGTTTAAAACACATAAAACCGGGGTCTAGAACTCACCTAGTGCAGCAAACAAGCAAAACTCCTCCAAACTCGTGTGCACAAGAGTTCAAACGCCTAAACAAGCAAAAACAGACAACAAAACACATATAAATCGGTTTCATGGTCAAAACCCAACAAACCGAACCATAAATACAAAGAACACTAACCACAAGCGGGAATCAGCCTCTTCTTCTCCTTGAAACCGAGAGAAATCGAATTCAGCTTCTTCTTCTTCTTCTGTTGAACATAGCAGCAGCAGGAAGATATAGGCGACCATGCCCATATAAAGTGCACTTTTGACTTTTGTATACTTTTACACGAAACACCCCTCATCTTTGGCTTCTTTTTGTTTTCTTCTTGATACTTTTATTTTCTTTTTATTTGACCGAAGTTTTGAGCGTTACATTACCCAACCCACATCCTTCACACTGATTTATAATGCCAATTGGGGGTAGACATGTCACCATCTCTCCTTTGCTAAGTTGTTGTAAAGCCTGTTCATGTAGATGACCATATCTATTATGTCATAGTGTAGAGTCACTTCCATCTATCACTAGTAGATGACCATATCTATTATGCCATAGTGTAGAATCACTTTCATCTATCACTAGAGCTGTATCAACTTTTCTATCTAAGTCAAATGGAAAAGTATTATTTGCAGACTTGGGGACCAGCATGCTATTTTTCCATTTGACTTTTGAGTGATAGTACAAGCATCATCATAAAAAAGAACTCTATACCCATTCCTCATTAATTGACCCACACTTAACAGGTTATACTCCAATTCAGGAGCATATTGAACATCGTGTAAAATCTTAGGCTGCCCATTACCCATGTGAAGCTTGACATTACCTTTTCCTTCCACCTGGATCCCTTTGCCATTCCACATTTTAACTTCTACTTTCTTTTTCTCATCTAGGCTTTTGAACAACACTCTATGCCCTGTCATATGGTTCGAACATCCATTATCAATGAACCATACTTTTGAGCTATCATCACCTCTATCTAAGGCCATAAAGAGCCTGCACTCTTCATCGTCATCATCAGCCTCAACTGCAGCATTTGCTTGACCTTCATACCAGCATTCAGATCGTACATAACCAACCGATTACAATTATAGCACTGAATCGTATTTCTTCCTCGACCACTTGACCTCCCACGTCCTCTACCACGGATCCTGTGGTAAGAGTTTCTTCCTCCGCCTCTACCGAATGAGTTGTCTATCTCCTTTGTTTGAAAGACTCGTTCTTCCTCAACATGCTCGATGCTTCAATTTACTCTTGTTTCATGTGATTGAAGGGACCCCATAAGCTGATCAAACATAAGCACAGACAATTCCTTTGATTCTTCTATGGTTGTGACCACATGGTCCCATTTTGTGGGTAGCTTTGTAACACCTTCTCGACAACTTGCTGATCAAACACCTTCTCTCCATAGGCTCGTTTCTGATTGACTATTCACATAACTTTTGACAAAAAATCAGCAATCATCTCATCATCCTTCATTTGGAGAGTCTCAAACTCTCTCCGCAGCCCTTGGAGCTTCACCGTCATTACTTTAGAGTCTCCTTGATATTCTGTCTGCAGCACATCCCATGCATGTTTGGCGGTTGATGATGCAGCGATACGAGAGAAGATGTTGTCGTGAACAGCCTGCTGAATGAGAGCTAAGGCTCGGGCATCCTTCTTGGTGTTCTCTCGTAGACGAACTGCATCATTATCTTCCTTCAAGAACCCTTTATCAACCAGATCCCAGAGTTCTTGTGATCTCAGAACCGTCTTCACCCGAATGCTCCAAAACTCATATCCATCTTCTTTGAAAACAGGAAGAATCGGGTGATTATTAGAGTTGCTTGCAGACGCCATGACCTCGAAATCTCACACACTTGGATCTTGTATCGTGTGCTCTGATACCACTTTGTTGTTTATGATATCAAAGTACACAGAAAACTCAGATGATTTATTCATTAATGAAGCTGCTATATATAGCAGAAATTACAACGGAAACAAGGAATTAGTAAACCCACGTAACAAACAAGACCCATGACTCGGAACTCCCTATGGACTCGGTCCTACTAACTTATTCAGCAAATAAACATGTGACAAAATAACATAATAACTGACACTTTGAATTACTCTCAACACTAGATATGTCAGTGTATTGTTTCCCCTTCCCCCTTTTAAGTATTCAAAAATGCAATACAGTGAATAAAGTTGTTAAACATTGAAGCATTCGATGCATTGAACTCGAAACTAAATCTTTCTTCAGGACATCTAACTTTATTCAAGTCCCCATTATAATCCATAGGCCACTATTAGAATTACAAAATGTCTTTTGTTGATCCTTATTTGCAACACAATCCTAAGGCGCATTGATATTGATAATCTTCACTGACTCGTTATACTTTGTATTAGACTAGAAATGCAAGGAAATATCCTGATTTAACGACATTGTACTTGACAAAAATTGGTGGGTTCTAGAAACACATTAGTCCTCGTAACCTACCTGTTGCATCAATACAATCATGTTCATATTTGCTTCTACCCCATAAGGTACGATATCGAATTTAGATGAACCCGCCATTTGGGTCTCTTAAATAACCATAAATGCATCCCATGAGAGGCCTTTAATTTCTTAATTCGGGTTGTTTTCCTCATGTCACCCACCATTCTAAGATTAGATGCTAGAAAACTCACTTAGGATAGTTAACTACTCATTTTCCTTGAATTAAGAATATCGTTTGACCCTCATGACCAATCAAATTAATTCCAATAAATTTGTCGGAGAGAAAAAATTACTGTCCAATACTTAATTTGGAATCAGAATTCCTCCAAGTAATTTAGTGCTTTTCTTTAATCTAGGCACCCAATCAAATTAAGACGTCAATTCTATCAAATGTAAGGCTACCATCATTAAGAGAAGTTTCCTATTGTCTGATTATGTCCCTGTACTTTTCATCATCAAACACCATTTAATCCTACAGCGGATCGAAATGCAATGAATCTTTAATCACACAGTCCCATTATATTCCAAGGTTGCTAATCCTAGGCATAAAACTTTGAAAACCATTTACTTTAGTGGTTTTGTTTATTGTTAAAATAAGTCATCCTTGGCTAGGGAGCACGCGAATTAGATTTGATAGTCGTGTTTTGTAGGTTACTAATCGATGTCGAAGACCTGATCAAATAAGAAGAGAATTTTGCTTGTTTTGTGTGTTCCTAAATACCTTAACTAGTTAGGATATGATAAGTAGGTTGCCGATCCCACGAGAAGTCCTTGGATGATGTTATGTGTAATTGATTAATACTAACATAATTGTCTATTGTCACTGGACTGTGAATTAAAGATGCATGAACTTAATTTAAAACGATCACTTTACGAACCAAAACAAAAACGTGAACTTGGGTTTGAAACTAATGAAACGAAAGAGATCACACTCGGGTTTCGGGAATATAACTAATGGCGCAACCAATGTTTCACCTAATCTTGAAATCATATAGACATAATTTGCTTATCACATTTGTTGAATGGTAATTACCAAAACGATATCTGATCATCTAAGTTAGTTATTAAATTAACTAAAGCCACAATCAAGAAACCTTATTTGCAATCATCAATTAATGATAATAACTTAATTACTACTTCAATGGTTAACAATGTAAAATTGATAATTTGATAAGCGATAATCAAATCAACTAATACTAATCTTCAATCATCACATGATTCAAAACACATAAACAGATAAAAGTTGTTAAACAATTAAAGTTTATGTTTTGACTAGATAGAAGCACAAGCAAGCACAATCAAATTACAAACCATCCACGGAGAGATGATCATGGGTGGTTTAGAGAGTGTTCTTAGGAGTGGAGGCAAGTGTGTTTTTGAAACCCTAATGGTTGAGGTTTAAATAGGTTTCAAAATTTAAAATAACCCTCAAAATATCGCGACCGATCGAGGCCGTAAGTTACGGCCTGCCTCCTTCTAAGACGACCTTGGCCTCTGTCTTACTGTGGTTTCAGCGTTGATGCAATGAGGCCATAAGCTATGGCCTATAGGCCGTAAGGTACGATCTCAACTTTTCCGTCTCAATCTTCTTCGTTTTCAGCTCCTTTTCATCCGTAGTTCTATTATCCTTGCATCCTTATCAAATAACGTCCATTAAGCTCCATGTGACCTGCATTTTAAAGACGTAACAAAGTAATAACATTTGATACATAAAGTACATTATAAACGTAATATGAACTATGATACGTGCATGCATAATAATCAATTATCAATTACATAGTGCGGTGCCTCCCCAATTAGTGAACAGTTTTTCCATGAGATAGGTGCATTATTTTTTGGGTTTCGGATCCATATATTCCTTGGATTAGTTTTAGCAACACTTAAGACCCCTGCTAGCATTTTTTTGGAACCCATTGATCTGACAAGAACTAAGCCACCTTTAGAAAGATTATACACAAATAATACGCAATGTCAAGTAACCTTGACTCATTTCCACAAGATCGAGTCGTCATCTTTCCTCCTGCTTCTTCTTCTTACTTCTTGCCTTCAAGAAGATTATACAAAAAACAAAGAAAAAAATAGTGTCTACGAACACCTATTTTAATTTCTCAAAACCCTATTATAATTTCGACCCACTTTAACAGCAAAAGTTGTCCCATGACAAAAATATCAATTATCATTAACAATTATTATTCCGCGCGATGTAATGGAAACTATATTTTCATGTCTCGAATTAATAATTTTGTGCTTATGATTTATAATACGAGGTCATATTATTAATATATTTAAATGCTTTTGTCGCATTTAGATCTTTGTAGCTTGTCTGCGAACACCTACTTGGGTTTTGTATCCTTGTGCCATTTTCTCAAACGACTGCCTTAGCACTAGTGTATTCAATAAATACTCTTTTTTTTAGAGACTATTAGCTTGATTTTAACATATTATATTACGACCATCTTATAATATTAATAATAAGGTTTATAATATGTAATTTAAATATGTGTAATTCTCCTAAAGATATAGGAGTGTAAATCAAAAGTAAAAGTTAACAACCTAAATAAAAAGACTTAAAAATAAACTGATATCGAAAATAATCTAAACTATATTATAATACAGAGGTAAAAAAAAATTGTGTGCGACGATTATGTGATTAAAATTGTTAACTTTTAAACCAATTATTTTAATTTGAGCATTATATTAATATAGTTTTTGTTTAATTTAAAAAAATCTATATGTTGGGTTTTCCCTGTATCGCGCGGACGCTCTCTATACATGTATTTGTGCGTCTTATCTTAATTAGAGCATTATCATATCATTTCACATCCCAATCTATAACTAAATTAATCTAAATATTTACTTCATCCCATTCTTCATCCTATACCTCGTCCTTAAAATTTCAAGAAAAACAATCTTATTACTTAAATATACGGTTGAGTATTCATCCCTCATATATTTTTTTAAATATATTTGATTAATAGATGTAAGTGAAAAAATCAGAAATAGTATTAAAAGAAGAATAAATAAATGTTATTCAATTAAAATAAAAATAGACATGAGTAATAGGATGTGAATGGTTTTACATAAGTAAATTTATAAAAGAAAAAGAACGTGAAATACAATTACTTATTTACATAAGTCAAAATTTGTGTTCCGATTTATGCGAGAAGTTAATCGTGTTCTGGCGAACAAAGTTTTAAATTTTATCAGATATACTAAAATGCCGCAGCCAAAATTGAAACTGCAACTATAAATAGCAATATACATTCTCCAATCTAAAGACACTCCAGTAGCACTACCACAAGCAAAACACTTGGTCTTAAAGGTATGCATCTAATCTATATCATTTTCTTTCTTTACATATCCAAACTATACTTATAAATGCACACCAACAAATATATCATCTTTGGTTAATTTGTAGGTCACAACACCATGGGGGCTGGTGGACGAATGAATGTTAATGCTACCAATGGCGGTATGCCGGCCACCGACGACGACAAACCCCTCGCCCACAAGCGTGTTCCCGTCTCAAAACCGCCATTCGAGCTCAGCGATCTCAAAAAAGCCATACCGCCACACTGCTTCAAGCGTTCGCTTGTACGCTCTTTCGCAGCAGTGTTTCGCGATTTCATCATCATCGGAGCGTTATACTACCTCGCGGACACTTTCATACCCATGCTCCCTAAACCCTTGGCATACGTCGCGTGGCCCGTGTATTGGTTCTTCCAAGGCGCCTATCTCATGGGCTTGTGGGTCATCGGCCACGAATGCGGTCACCACGGGTTTAGCGAGTACCCGTGGCTCAATGACACCATTGGGTTCATCGTCCACTCGCTGATCCTCACCCCGTACTTCGGGTTCAAATACAGCCACCGGACCCACCATGCCAACACCAACTCCATCGAATACGACGAGGTGTGGATCCCCAAACGCAAAGCCGACAAACTATACTCCGAGATTCTAAACAACCCAACGGGGGCGTTTCTCGTGTTCGTGTTCAAGATCGTTCTCGGCTTCCCCTTGTACTTCGTGTTCAACCTTTACGGTAGGAAATACGAGAAGGGGATCACGAGCCACTTCTACCCGTACAGCCCCATCTTCAACGACAGCGAGCGCTTTCAAATCTTCCTCACGGATCTCGGTGTTTTCGCCACTTGTTACGCCATATATCGCGCTGCAGCCATCATGGGGACACAATGGGTGATCAACATCTACGGGATGCCCATCCTTTTCATGAGCGGCTTCTTCATCCTACTCACGTACCTACACCACACCCACCCTTCCATCCCTCACTACGACTCGACCGAGTGGGACTGGCTTCGGGGCGCTCTAGCCACCGTCGACAGGAACTTCGGGTTCTTGAACCACGCTTTCCACGACGTGACTCGAACCCACACCGTTCACCATCTTTTCCCCACCATTCCACACTACCATACATTCGAGGCTCGTGAAGCCGTGAAGCCGATATTGGGTGAATACTACAAGTACGATGATACACCAATTCTAGAGGCTGTTTGGAGGGAGACAAAGGATTGCATCTTTATTGAGCCTGAAGAAGTTAATGGTGAGAAGAAAGGTATCTACTGGTTTCACAAATAGAGAAATCAATCACCAAAAGGATGTGATTTACACCATCAAATGATTGTTCTAATATATATATATATATATGTTTTCTCCTTGGTGCTACTTTGTACGTGTAATTAATAAATGATATCGATCAGCTAAATTACTGAGTTCTTCAGCTTTGGCTTTTGTTTATGCAATTATGCTACCACTCTTGTAGTTAAGTCTCGTTGTTTGGATGCTTGTATTAACCACAATACGTACTAAATGTGGTTTTTAGATGCTTGTATGAACCATAATACAAATGGACTTATGAAGTACTTGAATTAAACCACAAATATCGTTAAACTCATAAAATTTATTCATCAACGCAACAAGAAGACTATGGAAAATTACAGTAGAGAACATCCATTTTTTTTTATAAATTGTTTACCTTCAAATATAACGAAATCAGTATAGCAAATACACGATATGATTTTTGTTAAAGATATATATGAAAGAGTATATTAGTTATATATGATTACATAAGAAAGAGGTTCAAATACAAAGTGTATTTTTGCTACAAAGTGTGAGAAGACGCAATGAGTCAAAAAAAGTCACAAAAAAATTATATCTCACAATCTAAATCGAATTTCAAAAAAGTAATTCCGAGCTTTTGTTCCTCTAGCCGTCCTCACTAAGAAAAAAAATAAAAGAAAAATAAAAAAATTAACGTTTTTTATTATGTCATTTATGAAAGACACAATGACGTCATTATGTCATTATGAAAGACACAATGACGTCATTATGTCATTATAAAAGACACAATGACGTCATTATGTCATTATGAAAGACACAATGACGTCATTATGTTATAAAAGACACAATGGATTTCTTTTTATTTTTTTTCGAAAGAGGACGACGAGAGGAACAGATACTCCGAAGTATTTTTTTGAAATTCGATTTAGATTATGAGATATAATTTTTTTGTAATTTTTTTAGCCCCATTGTGTCTTCTCACACTTTGTAGTAAAAATACACTTTGTAGAATAACCTCACCCATTACATAAAATATATTAGTTAATTATGTGTTATTGGTATATTAGGTGTCCTTTGTAATTATTATACCGTTCGTATTCTTGTATAAAGATACTTTTTGGGACTTTAAGATACACTTTAGTATTTGATCTTATCAATGTATATGGAGGGCATCAGCATAATTCATTGTTACATGTATAAACCTAGAAAACAAAATAAATTCATAATAAATCTTCTCAATTTATTTTTTTGTAAGGAAATTAGGTGTGATAAATTGATATATAAACTTATAATTAAGTAGAGATATTGTTTATATTTGAGCATTGGCGCCATGTTTCATGCAATGATAAACATGAAATTTTATATATAAGATCTCTCTTACTCTTACAATTTCATTAGCATATTTATTTTATACATGTTTAATAGAGCGAAAATTTTAACTTATACAAGATTTCCAAAACTAATCAACACTTCCATAAGTACATATATAAGCTAGATAATAAGTAAGTTGATAGTATTGACCGTGTTCTAATAATAACATTAGTATAAGTATAAAACAAGAAATATGTAACGAGTCCGATCTGATACATGACACGACAAACTTTCGATTGTCAAAAATAGTAAATCAAGTTGTAAGTTTTGTGGGACATATGAAATTCAAAAAAAGTAAATACGAAAAGATTAGTTTGATGCCGGTTATTTATAACCTGCATATGTGTAACTTCACACATATTCATATTATAAAAGAACATATGAATTAATTAGTTTGATTATTTTTTTATAGTATAAGTGTGTACAAATATTAAATTTTATAAATATTGGTTGTTCATAGAAGAAAATTGATTTATTTTTGTCTACGTGTATTTATAAAAATTAGTATGCTCAATTATGTTGTTTTGGTGTTGTGGGAGGAGAGAATACTCCAAAATCGGGTTTGTTAGGTGCACGTGCGAAGGGAGGCCGCACACCGGCCCAACACTAAAATATCATCCTCGGGTCTAATGAGAATTTTATTTTATTAATTTTATATAAACGAACTAGTTTTAATTAGCCGTGTATTACACGAAATGTGAAGAGTTAATTATTAAATAATATAAAAATAAAAATAAAATCAAATATGTTATATATTAAATAAGACATAACAACTTTTGATTATAAGAGTAATTGAAATGACACGTGGCAGCACCACAATCATCCTCACCAAAATTTTCTCGCCTCTCTCTCATATTAAATAATTATCTTAATTATTAATAATATTATTTAATACTTTTTTAGATTTAATAAATTAAGAAAGAAATCTATTCATTAATGTTATTTCTAAATAGATAATTTTTTTATAAAATAATAAATTTTCTAAAGCATAAAACTTATTTAAATATATGGAATATTTAAAAATTGATATTTTTAAAAAGTTAATTTCTTAAAAACCAAAAATAATCAAATTTGGGAGTTATAATAAGAAAATTTTTAAAATGTCATTTTTGTACGATTTGTTTTAGAACAAAATATTTATTTTTTTGGAAAAAAATTTAAAAACAATATTTTAAAAAGTTGATATCATTGTTTTATTATTTATAGTCATTTCTCATATGTAATTTCAGTTATATCATATCTTAGAATATTATTTTATAATTATTAATTTTTATTATATTAATATTTTATTTATTCAACCCGTATAATATACGAATTTACTAAAGCTAGATATTGAGTGGGTGTGAGGATATTAATATAAAAAATTAATATTTGAATAATATATCCTGTAAAATTATATGCAATACTTAGATCAATTTCGAATTATTTTGACCCTATAATCAAATATAGAGATATAGTATTGAATCTGGTTGGATCGGGTTATAAATGTTCATAATACCTCTGATTAGTTGTTAATTATTATTTATTAATACTAACTTTAGTAAACCAGTGTATTATACGGGTTGAAAAAATAAAATATTAAATATAATAAAACTTTATGAAGTATAAAATGATAATATAAAATAAGATATGATTAAAATTACATATGAGTAATAACTATAAGTAATAAAATAACGATATTAATTTTTAAACTTTCTTTCCAAAAAAAGTTAAATATTTTTTTCAAAACAAACCATATTAAAAATATTTTTTAAAATTTTTTTTGTAACTCCTAATTTTAATTATTTTTAGTTTATAAAAAATATCAATTTTAAAATATTTTATATTTAAAAAAGTTAGATGTTTTGGAAAAAAAATTTAATTGTATAAAAAAATGTTTTCTAGAAATAACATTAATAAAAAGACATCTTTCTTAATTTATTAGAAAAATTAATCTAAAAAAGAATTAAAATTATTTAATATTACTTAATTTAGGTAATTATTTAAGAGTAGAGAGAGGCGGGAAAAATAAACTTAGGAGGCCTAGAAATGTACAAGTGTCCCCCTAAATTACTCTTTCAGTCATATTATATCTTAGAATATCATTTTATAATTATTAATTTTTATTATATTAATATTTTATTTATTCAACTCGTGTAATACACGGGTTTACTAAAGCTAGGTATTGAGTGGGTGTGAGGATATTAGTATGAAAAAATTAACATTTGAATAATATACCCTGAAAAGTTATGTGCAATAATTAGATCAATTTCGAATTATTTTGATTATGTAATCAAATATAGAGATATAGTATTGAATCGGGCTATAAATGTTCATAATATCTTTGATTAGTTGTTAATTATTATTTATTTAATACTAACTTTAGTAAACCCGTGTATTATACGGGTTGAAAACTAAAATATTAAATATAATAAAATTTTATGAAGTATAAAATGATAATTTGATATAAGATATGATTAAAATTATATATGAGTAATAAGTATAAGTAATAAAATAACGATATCAATTTTTAAACTTTCTTTCCAAAAAAAGTTAAATATTTTTTTCAAAACAAACCGTATTAAAAATATTATTTTTTAAATTTTTTTGTACCTCCTAATTTTAATTATTTTTTGTTTATAAAAAAATTTACATTTTAAAAATACCAATTTTAAAATATTTATATTTTAAAAAATGTTAGATGTTTTGGAAAAAAAATTTAATTGTAAAAAAAATATTTTCTAGAAATAACATTAATAAAAAGACATCTTTCTTAATTTATTAGAAAAATTAATATAAAAAAGAATTAAAATTATTTAATATTACTTAATTTAAGTAATTATTTAAGAGGAGGGAGAGGCGAAAAAAATAAACTTAGGAGGCATAAAAAGTATCAAGCGTCCCCCTAAGTTACTATTTTATTATCATATATAGATTTTTTTAAAAAGAGAGATGTTTTGTATATGTGTAAACAAAAGAATTATTCTATACATTTGTTAAAAAAAAGTTTTTGCAGTTATCATAAAATCATGTAAAAGTTATCATCTATATTTTACGAGAATTATGATCACTTTTTTATAAATATGTAAATATGTGTAGAAAATGAGTTATCAATGTTCTCATTAAAAATACAGTTCCCGAGATTACATTTTCCTAGCTATACCATGAAAAATAGTTATGAAATCCAAGAAGCGGATTACTCAAATACTTTTTATTCTTTGTTCGCTCTTCGTATTCAAAGGTGCACAAATTAGTTAATTTAAAAAACTCGGTTTGTTATTAACCGATTCAGTTAATAGTCAAAAAATAAAAAATGTTATTTCAAAACATGGTTTTGTTATTATCCTCTAAAAACCTAACCTATGGAATTGGTTAGGTTAGTTTACTAGCCGGTTTTTACAAATGGTTAAAACAGCCGGTTCCAATAAAACGATGTACAAACCCGTTCTAGCATGCGACACGCCAAACCGGTCCCAAAAATACTAGTTCAAATCGGGAATAATATGGTTAATATAACATCGGTTATAAACTGGTTAAAAGCCCGATTTGGGTACCATACCCGGTTATTATGTGCCCTCTACTCATATTACCAAGTGGTAGAGATGGGCATAAAAACCGGGTTTGGACCCGACCCGGACCCGGGTACAGGTAGTACCTGATGGAAGGTCTACCCGGGTTGGACCTGTTTAAACCCGTAGGGTTGGAACCGGTTTTAGATTTTGAGTTTTTTAGCGAACCGGACCCGAACCCGAACCGAACCCGGCCCGGTTGAACCCGGTATTGGACCCGGTGTTCGACACACACACAAGAAAAGAAAAGAAGAAAAAAAAAAAAAGAAAAAAAAAAACTAAATCCGGTATTGGACCCGGTTTCGGACCCGACCCGGACCCGACCCTACCCGACCCTATCCGGGTATACCTGGTAGGGTTTTGACGATGGTGAACCCGACCCGGGTTCGTACCCTGGTTCACCAATACCCGGTATAAAAAACCCGATTGGGCCCAACCCGGTTTGAACCCGGTTTCGGGTATGGCCCAATACCCGGTTTGTGCACCTCTACCAAATGGTTCAGGTCGTTAGGATGCAATGTGCCAATCAGCCAAAGTGTGCGAGTTAGTGGGCTTCATAATGAGATAATGGCTTCAAATTCCGGATTGGCAACATACACTCCAATCTGGGCTTGCACTTCGGTAATATAAACAGAGGTGGGCATAAAAACCGGGTTCGGACCCGACCCGGAACCGGGTACGGGTACGACCCGGTATATGCATACCCGGGTTGGACCCGAAAAAAAACCGTAGGGTTGGAACCGGGTATGATTTTCTAGAATTTCTTAGAACCCGACCCGACCCGACCGACCCGACCCGGAACCGGTTGAACCCGGGTTGTACCCGGTTTCGACCGTTTTTTTTTTTTTTTTTAAAAGTGGCCGTTTTTTAACGGCTATATAGCCGTTGGGATCGATTTGTGACCGTTTTTTTTGTCACTTTTAGGCTTATAAGTTAGTATAAATAGGTGTGGGTTGATATGGTTTAGTACCCAAGTCTCAAACGCAAAAACATACGCAAAAAACGCAAAAAATACTCTCGTTTACTCTCGCTTTACACGTTCACTCTCTCGTTTTACACTTTCACTCTCTTCAATCTTGATATGGCTCACTCACAATCTTCCGTTGGTCAAGGTTCGTCCAACGCTCCAACCGTCGTTCGTGTTCTTGCACACAATCGTAACATGGATGTTTGGTGCAATTGGGATATGGTTGAGTTGAGTGACGGGTCTGTAAAGGCTCGTTGCAAGTTTTGTGGAGCTTTGCTTGCTAAAGATTCTAACACGACTTTAAACAAACACATTAGCAAGAAGTTTTGTAAGTCGTTGAAAAGTAATCCGGATTCGCAACAAACACAATTGGGTGGAGACGGTGGAATCTTTAATTACGATGTTAATACGGTTCGAGATCGAATGGCGAAGTTCGTGATTCAAGAAGCTTTGCCTTTTAGTCACTTCGACAATCCTCGGTTGACCAACTTAATTCGAGAGACGCTTCAACCTCGTTACACTCACGTAAGTCGTACTACACTTAGACGTTATTGTTTAAAATTATGGAAACAAGCAAAAAATGATTTAATTGTATTATTTGAAAATTTAAATACCGGTGTAAACTTAACTAGTGACGTTTGGTCGGCTCCACACGGTTTACCCGAATCGTACCTTTGCGTCACCGCTCATTGGGTGGATCCCAATTCATGGCAATTGATGAAACGTACGATTGCATTTGATCTTTTTCCGCATCCACACACCGGAGAATTTTTGTTTTACTTTTTAGATAATGTAATAAGTACTTTTAAATTAGAAAATAAACTTTTTTCAATTGCATTTGATAACGCCTCTAACAACACAACCGCGGTTGAAAAATTAAAATTAAAATATCTTCCGATTGCAAACGGTGATTTTTTCCATACTCGTTGTGTTGCACATATTATTAATTTAGTAGTGCAAGACGGACTATCCGGGCAATATGTTAATAACTTTATTACATCTTTTCGATTTATGTTACATGACGTTTTTAAAAAAAGTAGAAGAAGATATCAAGATTATAAACAACTTTGTAAGGATACGCACTCTAGATTTTTAGGTCCTAATTGGGATGTACCTACTCGGTGGAATTCGACTTGTCACATGTTTGAATGTGCTTTAAAACAAAAGGGCACTTTGAAAGCTTTTCATAATAGTCTTTCGGATAATGGTGAAGCCGACCCATTTCCGGATGCGGGTTGGGAGAATCTTCAACGTCTATCCGAGTTTCTTGAGGTTTTTAAAAACTCAACAACAAAATTATCGGGAGTTTATTATTCCACTAGTTATTCGGTGCTTCAAGAACTATATTTTATGTCTTTGAATTTTAAAAATTTTCAAAATAAAAATAATATGTTTAATCAAATGATAGAACCAATGAAAGAAAAGTTTAAAAAATATTTTAAGGACTTACCACCCGTTTTTACGTGTGCCGCCGCTTTAAATCCGTTTCTAAATGTTGCGGGGGTTGAATGTTTGATAGATGAGATAAATGACAATTTGGATATGCATGACGAAAACCCTGATTTTTCAAACGAGGCAAAAGAAAATTTTAATCATAGTTTGAAAACAATTTATAATTTTTATTTAAATAGATATGGGCCTAACGTAAACATAACCATGCCAAGCGGATCAACCTCAAGTGCTAGTACCTCGTTTAAAGACCCTGTTTTGACTATGTTGAATGTTGTTCGGGATGTGACGGCTAAACGTCAAAGAGGTAACACCCCAACAAGTGAGCTCGGTAGATATAGTGGAACGGATTTTATTTCCACTATGACTACCGAAGATTATCGTGCATTCGATATTTTGGCTTGGTGGAAAGGAAAAGAATCTCAATTTCCGATTCTTTCTGCTATGGCCCGTGATTTACTAAGCGTCCAAGCTTCTACGGTAGCTTCGGAATCTGCTTTTTCTCTTAGTGGCAGGGTAATATCATTACGAAGAACAAGACTAACTCCGGAAGCAGTGGAGATGTGCATTTGTTTAAAGGATCACTTAGACGCAACGGATCGTATACAAGACCAAACAAGCCTCGAAGACGAGATTACACTCGAAGCTAAAGTACATGATGAAGAGGTAGAAGACGGAGTATCTTCTGGCATATCCGATGAAGAATTAGCATTTGATCAAGCATCTCGTAGTAGATAAAATTAGACGATATTGTTATTTTTAAGTTGTTTTAATATTATATGTCTTTCATGTTCTTTTTAAATTTCTTTGTCATTCAAATGTTTTATATAAAAAGTATTTAATATTTGTATATTATAAGTGTAACATTTTCTGCTCAAGATTTGTATATATTTATATATTAAGTTGTTTAAATTTTTGTCATTCAAGTGAACCCGGTTAGGAAAAGAAAAATAAAAAGAAAAAAAGGAAAGAAAATATAGAAAAAAAAAACATACGACCCGGTGTTCGACACACACACAAGAAAAGAAAAAAAAAAAAAAAAAAGGCAAAAACCCGGTTGAACCCGGGTTTCATACCCGAACCGAACCCGACCCGACCCTACCCGGGTATACCGGGTAGGGTTTGTATCTCGCTGAACCCGACCCGGGTTCGTACCCGGGTTCACCAATACCCGGGTACAAAAAACCCGGTTGGGCCCAAACCCGGTTTTGTACCCGGGCCCGGGTCCGGCCCAAACCCGTTTGTGCAACTCTAAATA